>CM076584.1:1373839957-1374439957 GCA_034641835.2 Pinus albicaulis
CTATTGGCGCCTAAGTCTCTAAGCATGTGTAGACCAATGTGAAGGGCTTCATATTCCACAATGTTATTAGTACATTGGAATTCTAATCTAAAAGAATGACCTTCTTTAGTATTGTGTATCCAGATGCCTACTCCTGAACCTGTCTTGCCACAAGAACCATCAAAGCTTATACTCCAAAGAGTTTCCTTTTCATACATGATACTAAGCTGTTTCTCAGGTTTCTTGGGACTTTGGTCATCAATTTCTTCATTCAGTAATGGTTTGGACATGTCTTCATTTTCTTTTATCTGCTTGTTTATATCACCTTCATTGTATAAGATAAAAGAATCTAAATTGGAATGAATGGAATAGATGGGGGTATTGTTTGGCTTATCTCTGTTGCTAACCATGTATTTCATGCGAGTCTCTCGGTATAACCTCCTTGTTTGGTTGAAAACCGGGATAGTAGCGAATGACATATCCATTTGAAGGCTACCTTGTATTTTGGCAGCCCATGCTCTTAATAGTAGCATTCCATACTTGGGTGGGATATCGGCCACTACTACATCCATAACTAAGTTTTTGGCTGGTAGTTGTGTTAGGGCAAAATCTAGATTCTTTATCAGACCTAAACATTTGACCTGGCTCGAGTCGAAAGAATACAGGTTTTTGTAAGGTTGAGTCACTTCCAGTCCTAGGTTTTCCATGACTGCTTTAGGCATGAGGTTATGGGAAGCACCAGAATCTAACATGGAATTATGTAATATTTTGTCCCGTATGTTTAAGCTTACATAGAAAGGAGAAATAGATCCTTCTTGGTATTCACCTTCTACTTTAGGGCCAAATAAGAGCTCGGGTTTGTCATCAGTTAAATTCAAGGTATCTGCCTTGCTCTCTAGATCGAGGACTTTGAAGATTTGAGATCTATACCTACCTACAGTTATTAGCTCTGTGAGGGGTATGGTAATTTTTATTTTGGAAATTTCCCCTTCGAAACTAAAAGGAGTATGTAGTTTGGGCAGATTTGTTTCAGCTTTTTCAGACATAACTTTTTCTATGTTCTTAATTTGCTGACTCTGGCTTGGGATTTTGTTTGATATAGCCAACTCTGGGGCTTTTGTAGAGGTACTAGGAGTATCAGAGCTAATACTTGTCTGAATGGCTTTGCCTTTGTTTGGGTAAATCTTTTTGGCCTCAACTTTGTTACTATCCATGGTTTTCTTTAGGATGTCATCTGAGGTCTGGGTACTGTCAGGGTTACTCTTTTTAAAATGGTTTTGGTTTTTTCTGCTTCTAAGATTATACTGCCGGTGAGCTTCTATTATGGCATTTTGAAAGTCTAAGGCAGGATCGTCGAGATCCTCATAGTTGGTCTCATCCTGATTAGGAGAAAAGAACGCTTGTTCTTCTTCTGTGAGGTACACCTCACTCTCATTATCAGATCCTATGAGGTTTAAATGATGTTCATCAAGAGGTTATGTATCCCTGTCATCCTCTTCCACATAGTTTTCATTGAATGGTGGCCTAATTTGTTGGTCATTTTCCCTTGGTCTGTTTTGGGGCTGTTCCCTCCTAAAGTTTTGGTTCCGGTTTCTGTTTGGAGGGTTTGGTTGGTTGTCCCTAACAGGGGCTTTTTCATTTATCCTTTCCCACATTTTGGCCATGGTTTTGACTAAGTCATCTATTCTAGGATCTAGGGAAGGTGATGAAGTGGAGACCTCGTCTTTATATGTGACCTTTCTTTCTGATCTAGTCCTAGCCCTTTTTTTTGCTAAGTTGCCATCTTCTTTTATGGCTATTTGTTGCATTTCCTCTAAGGTAGGGGGATCCTTGTCTCTCAGATGATATGTCATGTCTGGATCGAAACCCTCGGGGAATTTTGCCAAGGCTAAACCAAGTGGGGGTTTGAAATGAGGTGGGAGGGAGTTATATACACTGTTGAACCTAGTACAGTAAGCTTGGACACTTTCCCCGTTTTCCCGTTTTAGGTTGTTATATTCTGACAGGATTTGAATGGGGTTTCTTCGGATTTCCCACCTATTTCTGAAGACTTGATGTAGTTCTGGGATATTGTGGATACTGTTTGGAGTTAAGCTTTTGAACCATGTTTTGGGTTCACCACCAAGACTTTGGGAAAATATTCTCATTCTGACGGTCTCGTCTTGTACCTCTAGGTATTCATAAGCATCAATCATCCTACTTATATGCCGTTGAGGTGTAGTGGTGTCTTCTCCAGTAAAGTGTGGGATTTTGTCTTGATATTTATTTGGGAGAGGAGCCAAGGGCGGTGGCAACACCAAAGGTGCATACCAGGCTGCCATGACTGGAGCTAATGGATGATGTACAAGATGAGGACTAGTAGGCTGAGATGAAGTGGTTTGAACAGTGGTGGTTTGACCAGGTGTGGCGGATGAACTTGGACTAGTGATCTGGTTTTGAGCAGATCTGGGATGATAGGAGCCAAATTGATAAAGAAGCTGGAAATCAGGAGGAGTGGTGGGTGAAGCTTCTCTACTAGGACTCTGTGGTGGGTTTAGGGGTTCAAGATCGTCGAAGTTTATCTTACTATATGATTTACTTCGGGGAAGAGCTTGTGATGACTCTAGTTCCGAAGGTGAATCAGTTGGGATAGTGAGATGTTTAGGTACAGATCTTGTTTTACGGATAGGTCTACCAGTAGTTGGATGATCAGTTTCGGAAGCTTGCCACAGAATCTTCTCTGGGTCATCTACTATGATAGGGGGATTTGGGTCTGGATGAGCTCTGGTATTGATTCTTCGTGAAGCCAGATTTTAGATCCAGAGTTTAGAGAGAATGGTATTGGTGAATGTTTTGGATGAGTGATTTTTCTAAAATTTTACTAAGGTGAAGGATGGTCAAAAATAAAAGGGTTGGATTAGTGGAGTCGCCAGGTGGAACTGGGTTGTTTTGTGAAGATAGCTATGGTCCACCACCAGTAACTAATCTGAGAATGTTTTTGGATTTTCTGAGTTTTATGTGCAGCCTATGGTTTGTTAAAGTATCCTAGACTTGTTTCAACACTTTGCTAGGGTGATGAGAACAAAAAGAGTTTACTCTAAATGGGTCTATGGGATGCTTGCTTGTTTAAGTATCTAAAGGACCAAAGAGTCTATAAGAGTTTGCTAGACTATCATGTACTCAGTGTCCCACCATCTCCCGCTATGTTAGTGAGTGATGGGATAGGTCTGTTGGATAGTAACCTAGAGTTCGGTAAAATAGTAAGGCCTACTAGAGGTTAGTGGAGTCGCCAGGTGGATTATCAGTTTGTTTTGAGATATAATTGTATGGTCCACCACCAATGTTGACAAAAACCAATCTAAGGGAGTATTTTTTGTGGTTTTTTCTGAGTTTTATGTGTTGCCTAGGATGTAAGGGTGTTATAAACCTGATTCATCACTTTGCTAAGATGGTGAAGCAGAGAGTTTACACTAAATGATTCTAAAGGCTGATGGTTTAAGTTAAAATTTGAAGGACTAAGGAGTCTATAAAAGTTTGCTAGACTATCATGAACTCAATAGGTCCCACCGTGATCGCCATTATGTTAGTGAGCGGTGGGATAAGTCAGCTAACTAATATTCTCAAAAGTCTCTAAATACTAGGGAAACTAAGTTTGTTTAATACTCAGAGTCCCAACGTGATCGCCATTATGTTAGGGTCCCGTGATTTGGCCGATTGGTGAGCCAAATGACGATGTAACATCAAACCAAGCTTTGGAGCCCAAGGACCTAGCCTTCCTGGACTCAGAGAGGGCTCTCTCTATTATATGTAAAAGATATCGGTGTGTTTGCTTATGTTGTTCTGATATTAGGCTAGTTATGAAGTGAGTTTTTGATTTTTGGTTTTTTAAGTTTGTGAAGGATAAAACTGATCAAAGATATAAACTGGATAACAAGATGTAGATAAACTGGGCTATGGGGTCAAAAAGGTCAAGGAAACTATCAGATGATGATGTAAGGCTGCTGTAGGGCCAATTTGATTCAAGGTAGAAAGGATCTTTAGGAAAAATGGAGTAAATGGACATCAAGTTTGTGAGAGACAAGGGATTTCAAGTGTAACTAGTTTATAGCAGACATAAACATGTTATAGCAAGCCATTAATCATGCTAAATGTAACTATGAGCTAATTAATACATAGAAAACAAACATTCCAGCCATGCATAGAAGTATAAGACCTTCTAACTTCGGGAAATGGCTATCAGATTTTGGGGAAAACACATAAGATGGACTAACAACTCAAAATACTATGTCGTAACGCCTAAACACAGTCTTTAAGTTATTGGGCACTTTGAAAAACAAGCTTTCATAGTTTTAGGCAAAGGGCTAGATCAGGACTAGGCCTCCTTGGTTCAACAAGATGATAGGCTAATCAGTCAAAGAGATATTTTTATGGACAGAACTATGGAAAATCATAGGTAAGCAGGGCACACCATACATCCTATTCAATATGCATAGAACTTATAAATAAAACTAGCAACAATATCCTTAAGTTACTAAAGAGCAGTTAAGAATTCTTTAGTATTACTAAGGAAGAAGAAAACATAAAGCTATGAAGATTCAGGAAATTTGAGGTGCCTCCATGGGCATATCTCAAACTTTATCTCTACTGATCTATAGCAGCAAGAAGCATGTATCATGAATTAAAACTAGAAGACAACAACCAAGCAAGAAACACTATACCATTCTACCATGTCATGGAATCCATCAACAATCCTTCATCATTCATCAAAAGCATCCAAGAGGCAGTCCAAAATCATAACACAAGTATGTTCTTCAAAGCTCATATGACCAATATATTGCTTCTTCTCTCAAGTTCAGCCTTTTTTTACAATGAAGCCTTGTGGAATAAATAGGCTCAAGTGAGGAAAACCTCATGGTGCAACTAGCTATCCCATTGGCCCAATCAAAATATCTAAACTTGTCCTTGAGGCTTTGCAAATCCCAAGGCACAAAATATCCCATAAAATATCTAAAAAATGCTAAAAACGGAAATTATATTGACTTTGCATCATTTTCCAAGTGCAAAAATAGCTAAATGCACATTTGGAAAAAGCAGATTTTTGAGGTTCAAAAATTACAAAAATACTTCAAATTTATATCAGAAAAAGGTCCCCTGACTTGCCGGAAACATTTGGCAGCCTTCCTGGTGTTGAAACGAGGCTCATGATAGCTCGTTGGAAAGATTTCTGTGTCTACTTTCCGGTGCAACTGAAATCACCTCAATTTTATGGCTGGAAGTCTTCCAAATCTGTACCTGTGTGTAAAAAGCTAGGAAATAGCAGACTGCTGATATGACGGGCAGAATGTGCAAAAAGTGAGCATTTTTCGCCGTTTTGAGGGGGCGAATGATCTCCAAATTCTCTAAAAATCGCTGAGGACCTGCTCATAGAATTATGGCATCAACTGGTATCATCCTTCTCCCCTGACAAATCCTCAAACTGAAATGGCGAAATTATGATTTTTCGACCAAAAACCAAAAAAATGCCAAAAAACAAAAAGTTGTCGAAATGGGCCCAAAATTGGCATGCATGACCCTCAGGGGTCCCTAGCAACATGCTCTGAAGCCGAGGCCAAAATTTCAAGAGCTGATGTGTTTTTATCCTCTTTTTGTGCCGAGCACTTCCCCTTTGCCTTCTTCAATTTCTCTTGGGCTGCCTTTAGTTTGCGCCGGGCAAACTGATTCAACTTTTGAAAGTGATGTGTCCTCTTCCTTTGCAGCTCTAGATCTCTGTTTTCTCTTTCGAGTTTCATCTCCAAGTGTTTGTTGGCTCTTTCAAGCCATGCCTCTTTGTTTTCTTCAATTTCCTGCTCAAGGAGTGCAGTGAGAGGAAAGGCTTGGAGATGGGCTTGTTCTTCTTCTTTCTGCTTTTCCAAGGCTCTTTTAAGCCCTATGGTCCTAGGCCTCTTCCGCCTAGGCTGGTCTTCTTCTTCTTCCTCATCAAACTCACCAATGATTTCTTCTATCCTTGCTTGCGCCTTAGCTGCCTCATTCTTATATTTGATCGCCCGTGCTTCATGAACAGCTGTGTGAACACTCATCTATTTGTTTTGGGTTTCCAAGAAATAGTTGAAATTCCTTGCCCGTTGAAGATCATTCTCCAATGTCTTAATTTGCCCCTCTTTATGGATTAGGAGGTTTTCAAGAAGGCGGGCCTCATTATCACTGTCATCGCTTTGAATTGGGATGATAGCTAATGCACTCCCATGCTTTGTACTTTCTCCAACTTTGCTTTTCCCTTTGAAGGCCAATCTTGCACTTTTCCTCCTTGGCATGCTAGTAGGTGTCCTTTTGGGCAATTTCCTTTTGCTAGGAACAACCTTTGTCACTGTTAGAGTCGCAGCCTTAGACCCTTTCTTCCTTGCTGTGCTGAGCTTTGTTCTTTTGGGAGGAGGAGACATAACTGATTTACCTTTGACATCTTCTTGAAACTGCTGCTCTCCTTGAGGCTGCTGGATGTTTTCTTCTTGCTGTTCACTTTGCTGCCCCTGTTCGCCAATATTAAGGCTGTGTTTGTTGCTGGGATTTCCTGCTCATTTTACAGCCAATACTGATTGTTGCTCAACTTCTGACCAAGTGCTTTTCATGTCCTCCCGATCTGGAAATTTTTCTTCCTGCTGTGCCTAGGCTTTCCCACCTTCTGCATTTCTTGTTGTTCCTCATCTCTTTGTCTGTGTTGCTCATCACCAATGTCTGCTTGTTGTTCATCCCTTTTCTCTTCTTGCTGTCTACTCCCCTCTCCTTCTTCCTACTGTCCTGGCTGTCCTGTAGTCATTTTGAGCCTTCTAGGAGTAGGCCTACTGGACAAAGGTACCGGGCGATGGATAGGCTGAGTGGGAGACACATGGACAGGAGGAACAATAGAGAAATCTGGGTGACTGATGAATACATCCCATGGAACTTCCTTCTTCTCTAGCTGATGTAGGATGATAATTTTGATCAGAGAATGATGGAAAAGGGAAGGAATTTGCAGAGGTGGGGCCTTCTTCTGGACTGTAGATGCCATCTTCTCGATGCTCTTGAATAAAAAGTAAGGGAGATTTAGTTGCCTGTTTCTAGTGAAATGCATCAATAGGCGGACATGGTAGGCATAAACTCGATCAAACCTCCATTCACAAGTAAAATATTTCATTATGACTTTCATAAGAGGATCATAGCTGTCAAGAAGATATGAAAAAGGGAAAATAGCAGTGAAAGCATCTCTATGCTCAGGCTTGATGAAAGGCTTGTAATCTTCTAAGTCAAGATGGGCCTGTTTGAACCATTTTTCACCATGATATGGAATCTTGGTGGCCTTGGACACATACCTTGGAGAAATCTTGAAATCAAGACCTGCCACTTGGAAATGTTTTTCTTTGAATCTCAGGGCGCATAAGTGTGTTAATGGCGAAAAACTTTTGACCTCTTCTATCTTCTGGCAGAAATCTAGGCAACCTACTTCATGGAAGTTGAGAAGGACGGATGGATGAGCATTAACCTCTTTTGTAGATATTGGCTCATATCTTTTGTGCGGACCACTTCTGCTGTCTTGCCTTGGAGGAATTTTTACCTAAATGTGCTTTGAAGAAACCAACTGCCTCACTGTGTGTAACTGCCTTCTTGGAGTCAAACTGTGTCAATTCACTGTTTTTTTATAGAGAGACAATGTATTTGGATGATTGCACACTGTCCCTTCACAATATAAAGAACCCCTGCTCTTTCAGAAAAAATCCTGTCCACCTTTAAAGTATCTCTTTCAGTAGATTTCTCAATATGAGATCATACAGTGAAAAAGGGAAACAACAGTTAGGTGAATTATCTGTGCATAGTGTTAAGAAATCACCCTTTTCTTGTGAATTTTTAGAGGTCAATCAACACATCTATATCTTTGTCTTCAAGGTAAAATTTCCAATCATTAAAAACCTACTCTTCCTAATGTGCCAATCACTCAGCAAACTTACATATGGTGCAATCAATCTTTAGTAAGATCAAACAGTCAATGTCACAGTTTTATGTGCCTAGGTGACAAAGTTTTGGAAAATGCTTCAAAAAGTTCAACAAATCCTGCAAGAGTCTTCTCTTTGCAAAATAAACAAGACCCCTTAACAATGTAACACCTTTGGCTTTGTTAGAAAAACCTTTACTCTATATGCACATCCACTTATTAAATAAGCTCGAGGAATAAGCAACAGCCAAGCCAAAACACGGTGAAAACTGTCTCTTACTGTGAGAAAATAGGAGTCACTTTTGCCCTGTAGCTTTCAACCTATAAATTTCTGTTTGATCAAGAACCCTTTCTCCTACTATACTTCACTGTTCTCTATATGTATGTCACTCCATCAAACAGGATCATACACATACAAAGTTAACCCCCAGTGTGAGCATACAGCCAGACTCACTGATATGGAACAAGGTGACAGAAAATTGAAGAATGTTATACAAGTTTCAACCAAGCCTGTAGGAGTTTTATCTCTTTCCCTCAATCAAAACTCCTGTTTTAATATGGAAATCCTGCCCTTTGTAGAAAAACCTCTACCCTATTTGAATATCAACCTGTCAAAGTAAACTGGAAAAACACAACAGTCAAGTGGCAAATTCAGGAAAAAACCGCCCTTTCTGTGGCCTATAGGGTTAACCTTTGCCCTTTGATGCTTTGAAGGTATAGGATCGCTGGTCCTTTGATTATTGAAGGTGAAAAAAACTGCTCTTAGTTTCAAAACCAATTCTTTCCTGTAGGTGCCTTAAATAACACATCCAACATCTTATCACAGTTTTACACTTCGAATCATCATACAGCCAAAACACTGTTTTTCTGAAAAGGTGACAAAGTTTGAAAGTTTTGTATGCTATGGTATGAGGAATTTGGAGAAGTTCAACACATGGTTCTCTCTATAGGCACTTCTAGCAGTGTATTTATCATTCAAACACAGCTTCAACCCATGGACATTTTCACAACAAAATCAGTTGATAAGTATGGTGATGTAACAAGATAACCGAGGATAAGCCCTCTTTTGATTTGACCTTAACCCTGATAGGCAGCTTCTCAAAATATATGATGATAATCAAACTAGGTCAAACTCAACAATTTTGTTCCAACCCTTTCATTTCACACCATAGTTTGAAAACAGGGATTTTTAAACCTTCATGTCACTTAGCAATTTTTGAAACCGAGGGGGACAGCATATAAGAATACCTTCAAACTTTGATGAAAATCCCTTGTGGAGAGTTGGAGTAGCTTGGCGTATGAACCGGAGGTGTTTAAGCCTGCGCGGCACTCTGCAGAGAAAGAACGTCGCGCAACAAACTATCCGGGCGGCCTATCTGGTCGGGGTCGGGCGCAGTGTACAGGCGCATCACGCACGCGTACAGGCGCGTCACATGACAGTCTACCGCCCGTTCAAATTTCCTTCCAGGCGCGTCGCACGGTTTTCCAGGCACGTCGCGCGGTGATTAAAGTGGCAAACTTCTGTCAATCGACCCGGAACTTCTTTGTTTGATGCAGAGGGTGGCAAAGAGACCTTGCCTGGGCTTGATGAATTTCAAAATGGAATGAAAAAATAGCTTTTCTCTTTGTTTGAAGCATAAAAAACAAACGGTCCCATTTGACTTGGGAGGGTTTTTCTTTTTCAAAAGTTTGAAAACAGTTTGTTTTTTAAACAATATGCCGAACCTTTGTTTTTTCAATACATAGCTTGAGACCTATAAATATTGTTGGCAAAAAGTGGCATACACTCTGGCTATTTTCGGTGAGTATGATCCTTTATAAAAACAAACCTCCAGGATTAGATTTTCTTTCACTGTGTTTTATCATTAGTGTTGGAGAAAAACTTAGCGCCGCTTTGTTAATCCCTTGCTTTGACAGTTTCTGTCTTTTCTTGCTTCTTCAACCTCTTTCTCCCTACAGGTATTCAAATTTGCTGGCCTTCTTTGGATTTAGTTATGGCTCTGTGACTTAAGAAAAGCGCCCTTTTCAAAAATATTTCCCTGCTTGTAGGTGTTTCATCAGTTTTTCTTCCACTGCAAGTGTCAAACTATGCTGCAGCTTTTTGTAGTTTGCCATGGTCTTTTATTGAAGAAAGGCACCTTTTCACCACATTCCTATTGCTCAAAACATTTTATATGATATCTCTGTTCATTGAATAATGGAAACTTATTTTGTTTCAAACCTTCCAAACCTTGATAGTCTATCAAAACAACTCCTTTGCCTATTCATAAACTTGTATACCTATTTACAATGTCCTTTTTGGAGCTAATCTTGAATTTCCTCCCATCATTTGTGATGTATATCTGAAAGGAGAAATTTACGAACTAGGAGGAACAGGTCCCTTTGAAACACAGTTATCATTTCCTTTGACCAGTGCATTGATCTTTTTTGTAACAGAATCATTCCAAGGTTCAAATCTGTCCACTGCTTGACACTTTTGGTGATATTTTTAACAAGGAAAAACCACCCAAGACTGTTGAAGAGCATTGAAAGCTGTTTTGTCATTTTAAAAGGAGGTGACCTGTCTTCTCCCAACTTAGTTGATAGTTTCTGCTTCCAAGTGATTTATAAGCTCCTCCTTTGATTGTAAGTGCCATATTTTAGTTGCATCCATTCATACTATCTTTCTCTTTTTACTTGAAAGGAACTCTTTTAGACTTTTTGGAATGTGACAGTGGGGTGTTGTTTGACCCCTTATCCTAAGGAAACTGCCCCCTTTTGTATCAATGGCATGCATATTCAAATTTTCTCCTGTCCATTATGATGTATAGTTTGGAAGACATTTCCCTATGAGTAGGAAAACCAATACCTTTTGAAACATAAACACCATCTGTTTCCTGTGTAATGGCTTTTGCTTTCCTTCCTTGTCTCTTTCCACTGCATTTTTGACCAATCAGTCTTTAAAAACAGTCAATGCCTTGGCCATCTGCTCATGAATGAAGGAGGCCCTTCACTTGGCAAAGTATCTGAAGATTGTTTGACAAGCCTGCCTGACAAGGGGTTTTTCTTGGATATGATGATAAGCAAACAAACTTGAAAACATTAATACTTTTACCTCTGCCTACAATCACTACTATGCTTCAGAAAAACCCTAGTCAACGTGTCACTGTCTCACTGTACTGCTCTTTGCTGAGGTGAAATGAAATGTCACCATTTGCCTTGGTCAACTTATGACAAGTTATTTGAAAGATAATCTCTGTGAGTATGGAGGTTAGCACCTTTTGAAAAACAACCACCTTTTCTTCTGCCTGTGTAATGACATGATTTGTCAACATTTCTTCAATTTGGTCTTGTTGAAATAGCAGGCTGCTTATGATTAGAATTGTTTTCACTAATGATGTGTCTCTCTAAGGTTTTAACAATTCATATGATTTGAAAACTTCAAATGACTTCCTTTACAAGACCAAAACTCTGTTTTCCCTTTAACTTGCATACTTCAGACTCTATCTCTGTTATGATCATCACTTACACTCAGAAAACCTAGAGTCACTGTTTCACTGTTCAGTAAAAAGAAAACCTGGGCTTTTGCAATCCTTAACGTCAATATTGGCCAGCGCCCTCTGCTTGTAGATGAAGGAGGCGCCCTAACCCTCTTCTTGTAAATGAAGGAGGTTCTTGGCCATGACAAACTACCAGTTTGCTGTGACAGTGGTGTCTTTCTCTTACTGTGATTTTCATGCTGAAGGAAGCTGTAAGGTCTCGATGAGTGACTCTCTGTCTTGCAGATATATCTCAGGCTCATGTTTACATTGAGAAGCAGCTGTTCTTCTAAATGTAGATTCAAGCAATTTCTTCTGAGATGATGTTATATTTCTTGCCTGTGCAAAATCCATAAAACACTATAAAACACCTAATAATCAGCTTGAGACTGTGGTTTATGCAGTGCTGAGACCTAGGGGTGTGTAAGTGGCGCGACTTAGAGCTGTGATCAACTTGATTTGCAGAGTGGGAGGTCTATCATGAATGGTCTGTGTCAGATGGAGGTTTTTGGCTTTTTGATGTTTGCCAAAGGTAAAATGCCTTAAAGCGCCACTTCCTAACTTAGGGGAGGCTTTTGAAACAGACTTGGATTTGCCTTTTAGAGTTGATGGGCAGACTAGTAGGGCTGAAGCTAGATAGGATAGCGATAATGAGTTTTGACTTTGACATGGGCGGACTGAAAAGTAGGAGGGCGAAAAAAGTTTTTATAAGGGTTTTCTAGATGACAAATTGACATATGGAAATCAGCTTCTAGAAAAATCAGCTATGGATCTAGTCATCACTAACATGTGAAAAATACTGATGGCTAATAGGACTGGTGTGTTCCTTTTGTTGGTTGCCGGATGACTGTCTCACATGCAATGAAGAGTCTAGAAGTTCATTTTATGCCCATATGTTTTCATTCACCCATACCAGAGATAAGGAACTCGTGTTTCCCTTAGTGAGCAGCAAAAAATACACGAGTTAGTGATGCCAAGACCTCTGGATAGTGTAAACTCAAACTCATTTAGCTTATACGCATCCTTTAGAGAGTAATTTTCTTGGTCGTTGCAAGGGTGCACAACAACTGTTATACGGTTAGGAAACTAATGCTAATCAATATGATTACTCATCCCTTCTCAGCATATTCATCTAACAGATGGAATGTGGAATATCGGCCCTCAAGCTCAGGTAGATGCGACCCAACAACTCCAACCAGAACTGAGAACTTGTAAATGTATGTCTCAGCTAGTAAAATAATGTAGCTTAACTAGAGAAATAAAAAGGGACTCGTGCAGTGAAAGATTGAAGTTTCATTCCTATCCCTTAGAAACTCATACGATGCCACCCAAAAATTTGAGGTGCTGTAGATTGGTAGTCGTGCCTATTTCTTCTTCACACTAAACCAAAAAGAGCAGATATGGCTCCCTTTCCCTTGGAATTTGAAGAGGTGAGGGATGCAAATAGAATCCCTTCTCCGCAATGACCCTCTCCTCTTGTGAAATCGACGATTCATCGCATGACGTCGAATTGGAGGGGCAATCAAAGGGGTCGGAGCTGAGGGGCGTCATTGGGCTAAGAACGAGTGGTGGCAGATAGTGCATGCTGGGCTACAGGATTTCGGGCGGTGTAACCGCCTTAGTATATATCCTTCCATTCAAATTGAAGCGGAGAGGATTGATCCCTATACCTATCTACAGATTTCTCAAATTCTGATGCCTTTCGTGCAGCTTTAAGGTGGGTTTTCAAGGACCCACTTCGATTCCGGGAAGTGACTGATTAAAATTTTGTTTCGATCCCTTATAAACTCATACAATGTTTCCCTCCACTCAAAATAAAAAATTTGAGGTGTTGTGTCGCCACTCAAAATCAAAAATTCGCAAAAATTCTGCCTGCCACTCAAAATCAAAAATTCGCAAAAATTCGAAGTCTTAAATATTGCCGCCACTCAAAATAAAAAATTTGAGGTGTTTAATATTGGTATATGTTAAGTGATTTTTTCAATTTCTTTTTTTATTTGGGTGTTAATTTTGTACCATGATGTAGTCTTATCAGTGCTTACCTAAAAAAATTAATAAAAACAAAAAAAAAACAACTTCAAAAAAAAACTAAATAAACCCAACCAAGAGAATTAAGTTTTAGGTCATGTCAAATGGAATATTAAACTACCACAAACTCATCATAAACCCAACTAAAAGAGTTAAGTTCTAGGTCATGTCAAATGGAATACTAAACTACCACAAACTCATCTAACGCCAACTATTCCAATCAATACTAAGACTAACTATTTTGAATATTGAGTTTGCATATTTGATATCTTGAGGATTTGGTTAAAGTTGAGAAATGCACAATAGATTGGCAACCTCAAGTTTACTACCATAACGACATTTATACTATGCAATTATTTAATTTTATGATTTTAGTCTTTTGGAAACTGCATGTAGTATTTTCAGCTCAACGTGCCCATGCAATAAATTATTGTTGAGCAAGATCCATATTACTAAAAATTAGATTTGGTGCTTGTAGGTATTTGTATGTTCTATGGGGCTTGGATATAGCCAATATGTATGTATTTCTAGGGGAAACAAGAAATAGAGACTATGAAGAGTTGATTGGAGGAATGCATAAAACATTGATATTGAAAGGGATCATCATTGATGGAAGTGAAAATATTTTGAGGAGTCCTATGAGTTATGGAAGTGAAGATGTTTTTCCTTAAGAAAGTCCAAATATAGTGTTAGTTATTGTAAGTGATGATAAATAAGAATTCAACAACCAATAAATAATTGCATCTCTACATTGGTTTGAGGGATAACTTTGCATCGTATCATATGTAGTTACTTCTCATTATCATAAGTGATGATAAAGAAAAATTCAATAGCCAAAAAATAATTGAATTTGGATGTAGCGTTAGTCTATTGTATGAGGTTACTTCTCACTGTCATCACTTTTTGACATTTTTACATATGTGCATGAAGAAAAATCAAACCAATGATATATACTTCAAAGAAATTGTGAAATAAGTCTAATATTGATGAGCAAATTAGAACTTATGTGGATAATAAAAAATCCCAATTTTGATCTAATGTAATAATTCCATCTGTAATATAAATGCCTTCACTTAAATTCCCTTGATAAATTTTCATTTCATTGTCAATCAAGCAAATCTAAAGTGAGGGACACATGGTTCATCAATTACCCTTACTGACAACATAACTCAAAAACTAGCATCCATAATTTTACCCCATAGTTGCATAAACTCAAGGGTACTAGTGTGCCCGAGTAGTCATAATAGAGGTGGGGGACATGATACAATTTTGAAATGGTAGACCGTAGCTGACAAAATAAGTGAAAAATTTCAATGGGACCATGTTTATCTAGTGAATATGGTGGCATGTCATTAGGCCAACCATCAAGATTCACTTCTTCACAGGCATAAATAAGAGGTTTGGGCGAGGTGCAATTTATGGGTTAACCAAAAACTAAGTTGCATCCTTCCGAGCCATTTCTCCCACAAGCAATGGCACCCCACATCTTAGGAAGAATTGAAATGAAACCTTATTGATACACACCCACAAAAGGAAGAACGTAGCATTTATTGCAACATTCACTTGTCATTTACCCTAAAAGAAACATGGAGAGAATGATAATAACTGTCACTAATCTATTCGCCTTGCATGCACAACTTCTCTACTCAATAAACCACCAATCAAGGAGGCCCTACCAATAGAAACAAGCAGATGTAGAAATAAATTAAAGATATAAGGATAACTAGAAGAATGAGAATTAGCATACCTATGGAGTTGGGGTTCAGTACATCTCCATTATCATTGGGATGGACTTGGGTTTTGGGCTTCTTGTCACGATCCATTCATGAACACATGCCACCACTTTTCACAAACCTCCTTTTCTATCTCTTTTCTCCTAAATTATTTTATTACCAGGGACAACCAAAAATGTAGATAGATATCTATAGCAACAATAGGCACTGAGGACATTAGAAAATTCCTCCCTCGCTCACATTTTCCATTTTTTTTCATTTTAATGCCTAGTAAATAGAAATCTCGAACATGTCAAACACCTGCCACAACGTTTCATAGAACCTCCTTTTCTATATATTTTCTCAGAACTCCTTCTATTGCCAAAGATGAACCCAAATGTAGATAGATATATGTAGCAACTATAGGTGACAAGGACCTTAAAAAAATCCTCCCTCACTCATGTTTTTCACTTTATTTTCATTTGAATGCCTAGTAAATAGAAATCCTGACCACTACGACATGTCAACAGGGGAACTTGTTATTTTGGTCTTCTGTGATTTTTAGTATGTGCGAGTTTTTGGTCTGATAGATTTGCACGAAGGTGGTATTGAAGGAGGTATCGCTGGGGGTGGCAGTGCTTCTGTGGGGAATTCTCCATTTCTAGTGCTTGGTCTAGAAATTGGTGTGCCTGGTGGTTTGGACGTGGGTGGTTCTTGGTGTCTAGCGGTGACATGAGAGTCGTCATTTTGGAATACATAGAGTTGATATCCTAGTGTGGGTTGTGTGAATCTTAATTCTTAGCCAGAAGCATCATCCTGGGGCATGTTCCTCTCGCCTTCTCCTTCTCCAGTTTTTCGGGTTCTTGCCGAGTTTCCCGACTAGTGGCAAGATGGTATCTGGGACATAGTGTGTGGTTTCCTGAGGAAATTTAAGGGTGAAGAGAGATCTGGTTTTTGGGTGTGGTGGTAGGGGAAATTACCGGAATCTGATAACGATTCGAGCTAGCCCTCCTGGTTTTATCACAATGCAACCATCGTCGCAGCGCGGGAAATCCTCACCCCCTACCAAGCAAGGATCTTTTGGTTCATATGATATGGAAATAGTGGTAGCAGGAGCGCACTGAGGTGGTAAGATCGTCAGTCACTCCCAACTTTTTGGTGTGGGAATGTGAGGCAGTCGTGGTGGAGGAAAACATGCCTCCCGTGGTGGTGGAAGTGTGAGGTCACAACAAACGCAGCATCAGGGTGGTGTAAATCAAGGAGGAACAGCTAAATGGGGAATTTGTAGGCGTGTAGCTCCTGACCCACGATTATAAATTCAACATTGTTTTCTAGAAAACTGTCGGGACCTAATTCAAACTATGATAGATCAGGTGGACTCAACGGAATTGGTTCGTAGGGAGGAGCATGTTTAGTTTATGGCCACTTTGGATAGGATGCACTACTTCCAGTGCCAGGTCAGAGAGTGAGTATTTATGGTGGTGGTCTAGAGAGGCCAAAACCACCTTGTAGAAAAAGTGGAAAAGTTGGACACTTGGCTCGCACACTTCGAAGGGCACGCCCATTGCAACTTCCATCCACCACCCCCTCTAGGACCAACCCTGGAAAACCTAGCTTCCATTACGTCAGATGACTAGTATTCTCTCATGTGTTTTCTATGTATTACATGTATTTTAGTGTCTTTGACCCTCTCATTTATGGATGTTGTCCTTAGCCTCATTTTTGTAATTTTGTCACTTATTGCAAACATTGGTCAACAAACCTAGTTGGGGTGAGACCACTGTTTTTTTATTTGTTGGTTTTGCATATTTTTCACCATATGAATGAATATTGACTTACAAAAAGAAATGTTATGTTTATCTATTCATTAAATGTAAATACGAAGACTTGACCTTAGATTTAAAACAAGACTCACACTTTTAACATAAATCAATGAAGTTTAAAGATTAAACTTTATGGCCAAAGAAATATAAATATACATATTAATTTGACTATCTAAATATTACCTTTACTAAAACTATAATAAAGGCATTAGTGTAAAGTAGATAGATGATACATGCAATATTTATGTTAATTGTAGATGAATCCATCTACAGTGTTAAACTTTAGAGGCAAAAGAGTATTCAGAATTTTAACAATGTAGATGGACTCAAAGACCCCTTTGTCTCTAAATATTAACATTGTATATGGATTCAAAGACTCGTTTAGTGAAATGTAACACTTCAATATAAAAATTGCAAATTTTCATTTATGGAGTGATACGATTAAAAATTACTAACATAAATGACTAATTCATATAGTTTTTGTACTTATTAATTGGTCATATTTTTATTCTTGGACTATAATAGTCATTTGCATTAATCATTATTAATTTTGTCACTTATTATCTAGTCATATATTTTAATCCTAGACTAAATTAGTTATTTAAGTTAGTCACTTTTACTTTAGTCATTTATTATCTAGTCGTATATTTTATCCCTAGACTAAATTAGTCTTTTAAGTTAGTCGCTTTTAGTTTAGTCACTTATTATCTAGTCGTATATTTCATCCCTAGACTATATTAGTCATTTAAGTTAGTCATTTTTAGTTTGGTCACTTAAAATTTCTCAAATTTAGTAGTATTTCACTTGAAATAATTGCGGTGACTAAATTTTTTAGTCACCTAGTTATTAATTTCATCATTTTCTACTAGTGTAGAGCTTTCAAGGAGAATCTAAATCTCCCACAGTTCATTCAAATCAAATAAGAAAGAAGACCTTGCAACAATAGATTTATATTATCTACATTTGATGGGTCATCCACATGCACAACAAGAGCTTGGGGAATGAAGTTGGATGCATTTTTCCTACTACATCCAGTAGTAGAGAGAGAAGCTGTTGATATTGCAGCGCTGCACCTTGAGGGTGAAGCAAACATTTGGTGGCTCAGCCATTTAAGTCATGCATAAGTGACTGCATATGCAGATTTTACTCAAAGGTTGATCAACAAGTTTGACAAGAAGACATCAAAGGAAAAGAAACTTCCACCACCACTTGCTGCAGGAGCACTTGCATCAGGAGGAAGAACACTTTCACATTTGCAATGTGCTCTTGATCTCTTGACATATAGAGTCCCATGCACTATTTTGGAGATGCATGAGGAGGAGGAGACTTATACCAGCGCTGATGCAACCATAGAGGAGTATCCATCATCAACAGTAGTTGGGGAAGTGATCAGACCGGAGGAAGGAACCCTTGTAGCAATACATGATGTTCCCAAGCAAAAACAAGGTATGCAAATGTTTCCACTTTATATTATTTCAGCACATATTATGGAGAAGTGTGGGAATATGCCATTGCATGACCTACGGTCAACATACACTACTGATTTGGAGCAGAAAACTATCACTGTGCTAAGGAGCCTTGATTTGTTCAAGGAGGATATGTACATTCATCTTAATGTGTCATTGTTGAGTTGCACACATCTCTTGGGGTTGGAGTGTAGATTTTTGGAGGATAGGATGAGCAATGTCCTAAAAAATCCAATGCATAACTATATGTTCAGCATTGAGCATGAGCATGAGACACCAAGTGCACTATTATGGAGATCAACAGTGCTGTCATGGAGCAGCAGTGATGGGTTGGGGGCCCAACCATTATTGGATAATTTTGATGACCATTATACTTTTGGGACATTGGATAGGAAGATGATTAATGGAGGACATCTTATGATGAATGACATCTTCCATTATAATGATGGATACTTCTTGATGAGCACTTCACATCTTGATGATAATTTTTTTCCTACATCTTAATTGGATCCTTATGGGGTCAACTTGGTCATTTATGAGTGGTCTTCATTTGGAGATCTCGAAGAGATTGCATTTCAATATCCCATGAAATTCAAAAATAGAAATCTGATTTGGGAGGACGATATTCTCTATTGGAGGAGTACCAAAGTGAAGCATGGTAGGAGAAACCCACATTTGGATGAATGGGTGTGGATGGTGAAAAAGGGGTTGGTGAGCCACTTGCATGTCTATGACACAGGGCAGCAAAAGGCATGGTTGCATTGGATACTCTTGAAAGAGTTTGGCCATCATGTGACATATCCTTTGTCAAAGGTATGTTATGGTTTGAGGCATTTCATGGCACCCATATGTTATGGCAACAAAATATTCGGTTGTATGGGGCATTCTACAAGTCAATCATCATGATGTTACTCCATGACTTGTATGATGATGGTGTGAGGAGGCAACAAGAGTTTTTGTTACTTTGGGTACTCTTGGGAGAGTATGGGATGCTTTTTTCCCATACTTTGCATGATTTTGCAGGAGTAGATGGTTGTGGCACAATCATGGTGAAAAGGGTCTACTCCTTAGCCTTGGAGGATCAGGAGGTACTTCCACTTTGGAAGGAATCTCCCATATATAGCAGCATTATAGTAGATGACTTTGACATTTGGCATGTCAAAGAATGGAGCTATGAGATGATAGGAACCTTATTACAAAGGCCAACAACATTGTCACTTGAGAGCTTGGGGTTGTTGATGGATTTTTCCCAGGATCACTTCACATATGATGCACTTGATGGAAAAGTAGGAGATGAGAGTGATGGATGTTGAGTCAAATTATATGCTTATAATTTTCCAATCATGAATTGTCAACCTAGGAAGGTAAACTAATGAGATGCAGTGCAAAGTATATGCAGGATGATTACTTCAAGTGTTACTAAATTATACACACATCAACTAATGCTTCTTTACTATGTCAATACTTGGCAGTAATGGCTATGGAGTGGCATATATCATCCCTCTATAACACTTAGGATTGCTGATATTGATCATGAAAAGATAAATATCAAACAACAATCAATAACTCATGCTTCCTTCTTGTATCAATACTTTGCAGCAATGGATATGGAGTGGCATATATCATCCCTCTACAATAGTTGAATTTGCTGATATTGATGCAAGAAAAGATAAAATATAAATCGTAATCAATAATCCAACTTAAAGAGCATGAATCCAAACATTTATCAAGTGAAAAGAACTCATTAATATAAAGAATTAAATCACTTAACCAATTAACAGTTTGTTGTAGGAAATGTATAAAGAAAGCACTAGCTGTATACAGGAATTATTAAGGCATAAATAAAATAGGAATAAAACACACACACTATGCTGTGGGAGTTGTGAGAAAAGGGGGCCCTCCCTCACTCACAACTCCTTCAAAAGTCGAAGAAGCTTCTTAGAAAGATAAAGAGAACATAAACTATTTTATTAATCTAGAATTCACAATCAAGTACAGTTTGATATATTGCTATCTATAGCAATCTCAACCCAACCCCCTTACAAACCGAAATACATCTAATTTATACATTTCTCGAAGCTCATATTTGGATTGAACAAAGTAGATCACTATTCTAAGCCTACAACCAATAATACAGATACAAATTGAAAAGTCTGTTAAGTCTAATCCATGAATGGAAGCATGGATTAGACGATTTCTATTATGTGGCTGAAGTTATTTCTCCATGTGGGCATGAGAGAAGATCTGGAGGTTTGAGTGGTTACAAAAGAGGATTCAGAACAATGAATAGGACAACTTCCATATGCAGCAAATTTCCTTCAAAACACATGTCTTTAATCGATCTGGAGATGAGTGGAACATGTATAACCATTAATCTCGCTGCAGGTAATTGAGAAGGTTGCAGGAATTTGGCGTATCTACAGGAAATCTAGAATGTCTGTAGGAATCTCGGTCGCATGAGTTGTTTGCAGGAATTGTGGAGCTGTTTGAATCTTAGAAAATCTATGCACAAGTTCTAGAATAATTAGAGTAGTAATGAAATAAATATATGGCTAGATCAAATAATACTCAAATTTATATAAAATGACACTTCTTATGATAATTCAACATACCTTAGGCTTATGATACCCTTTTTAGCCAAAACTAGATAACATAGCCAAACTAGGTATAATTAAAGAGTGAAAAGGGTTCAAAAATAATGGAGGCAAGGTCTAGGATAGTTATCCAAAATGGGTAAAGTTTAGAATCAACATTTCCCCCACACCAAAACTCTTGCATGTCCCTATGCAAGAAAAAATGAGGCAGTCCCCAAACAAAAAATCAACTATTCTCATGGGCTGCAGCAACTGCAACCAAATGATCTAGTTGGGCCCAACTAGATTTCGCTTGAATCTGTTCCCTGTATGCTTCATTCTTCCTTTTTAAGTGGTCAATATGGGCCTACTTATTTTTCATGATGCGAGATGCCTTCTCATGCCACTCTTCGTGTTCCTTTTTCATCTTAAGGCTATTTTCCTTCAGGGCTGTGTTCTCTGCTCTCAAGGCTCATTCTGAGAGGGTAAGTTCCTTGATGGTGTCATCCAGCATGTGTCGAGACTATTTCTTTAATGTAGTCACCTCTTCCTCATGATGCCCATGTGAGGATTGGGGCACACTCAAATCCTCCTGCGCTTTCACGGCTTCATTCTGACTTTCCTACAGTGAAGGATCCTGAAAGGACACAGTGTCCTTGTTAATGAATGTAGCAGGCTTGAACTTCTCCTTTCCCTTGGCCTGGCCACGGGACTTCTCTATCTTCTTGGTAAACTTTTCAGGTGGTATCCCTTCTTTTGTTGTATCCTTAATGGCCAGTCGAACCGCCTGGCTTTTGGTATATCATTTAACATGGGTAGGCTTCCTCTACTGGGAGCCTTCCACAGTAGTTTCAACGGTCACCATAACTTCGTCATCCCCATCATATTCTATCACCTTTTTTTAATGGGTCAGCGATTTCTGCTTCAGTTTCTCTATGGGCTTTTCCTCCTTGATTCTCGAGGAATCAAAATCTCCAACATCAACAAAATGGTTTTCTGTTAGAAATTCATCCCATGAATTTTTCTGTTTCTACAGGACTTCCACCAGAATAATCTTCACCATCGCTTGATGGTAGATGTTTTCCTCAATGTGGGTGACCCTCTCTTTCGCGGACATGGACATTTTGATCAATGACATTTTTAAATAATAGGGAAAATCTAGGGGCTTGTCTCGGAACTGTCCGAGAAGCCTGATATGAAAAAATAATGCGAGGCCAAAGTGACCCTCACATGTAACATAATTCTGCAGGAAAAATAACAACTGACAATACTTACTCCTTAAGAAATCATACGAAATCCGCTTACTCCAGTCGGGGTTTGAGTGATCCTTTTGCAGAAAATATTCACACATTTCTTTGTTGAAGTGGCATTTTTAAACCATCGCTCTCCATATTACGGGATTCCACATGCCCATGCCACCAAATATTCCATCAACCTGAACTGTATGTTTCCAACCTATGCTTTATCCCCATTCTGGTTTAGGGAAAAATATTTTGTTACTTTAGAGTTATGTCTTCTGAACTTCTAGAAGAAAGACAACCATCCCACCTTTTATATTCTTGCCTTGTTGCGAGGATCAAATTCAAGCAGTGCAAGGCTCTGCGGCTCGAATGGGATGAGCTTGGAGCTTAGACATGGAAAAATATAGGGAAATTGAGGAAAAAAGGAACAGGGTAAATGCGAGTTGCAGGAACATAGTCGGAGACTTATGCAACGATTTTTAAAGTGGAAGGGACTAAATAGGAAATATGGGGCTTTTTCGGTAGCAAATCATGATCATGATTTCCATCATGATCTGACCTGTAGGACATACCTCAAAAGTACAACCACCATAGGCATGATGATAATAGGTCATGGAATTAATGCCACAATGGCTCATGGCCACAAGGGTTAGTAAAGCCTTATTTATGCGAAATTTTAAAGATTAAAGGCGTCATTATGCGTTTACCTTGAGCATCTTATCACCAATTGTACTTTACCACTTACCTCCAACAGTCATGTCCCCGATGATGTAGATTTAGCTTTGCAATGATAACCTATTACATCAGATATATAATCCATGATCTTATCCAAACAATGACTGTTAGTACTTTACTACATGATTTTGATCTAATGTTCTGTTTAATGATTTTTTTTTTTGTCTTTTCAGGAAATCCAAATGTTGTTGTGCCTAACAGATGTTCTACGAGAATTTAAAATTGACTGTCGAACTTTTGGCAGGAATTAAAACTACAACTGTTGAAAATTAGGCAGAAATAATGTTAAATATTCTTCAGGAATTGAACTACAACTGATGAACATTTTGCAGGAATTGAAACAACTGTGAACATTCTTCAAAAATTAAAAACTACAACTGCTCAACATTCTACAGGAATTGAAGTTGAATCTGGAGGAACCTCTTTCTTCACCCATTTTGTATAGTCCATTGCACATGAATGAATGTGCCGATGTCGAATGTGCAATGGCCTCATTGGATTACCAACCATTGAGTTCAACTGTTAACCAATGCGAGGTCCATCAACATGAATGAGAGTGAGGACCAAGGTACCTTGATGCATCCCATCAGGTGTGAATATATGAGTTGTTGTCGAACCCCCTGTAGGATCCATTAGTAAAGATGCCATGATGATTCTCCATTACCACTAGCGAGATAGCCTGTCATTGGGGCATACAAGCTTCAAGGCATCACAAAGCTCTAATCCTGCACCCAGATAATTTGCTGATGTCGATGGGCCATAATTGTTGGAAGGAGGGCCTTAAGAAATCCCACATCAATCCAACACGAGAAATCCATATATTAATTAAAGAAAAAAATAATTTATTGAGATGATCCAAAAGGATCTACTAACCTATGTTTTTAACGAGCCTAGTGGCAGTCCATGCTCACCAGTTTTCAATTTTAGAGAGTTTGAAATACTGAAAAAGATGACTCTAGGGGGTTCCTTTTCCGTAAATAGTCCATTGGGCCCTGAAAAAAGGATAAAAATATAACCAATAGACATTCCTCTCATGGTTTATCGAGCACGAGGAGGAACAAAGTGAGATCATTGTATCAGCAGAGAAATTAGGAAGAGACAATGGAAGGAAGGATCCCTTCCCTTACCCTTTCCAACTCTTTTTTCTTCACAATTTCTTCCACAAATTCCTCCTTAGATTGGGGTTTTTGATATAGCTTGAGACTATGTCCATTCACCAAGAAGGTAACATTCTCATCATCAATAGTTTTAATTCGAACAGATCCATTGTTGAAAGCTTTCTCAATATCATAAGGGCCTAGCCAATGTGTATTAAATTTCCCCTTGAAGTTTTTAAATTTAGAATCATACAACAATGTCCAATCTCCCTCTTTGAATTGCTTCTTCTTGATGTGTCTGTCGTGCCATTTAGCCCTTTGTTGTTGGATCAAGTCAGTATGCTGAAAATCATCCTACCTAATCTCGTCTAACTCATTGAGTTGTAAGATTCTCTGATGTTGTGCTTCATCAAGGTTTATACCCAAATCTGATGCCATTCTAAAGGTTTTGATATGAAATTCGATGGGCAACAGAACTTTTTTTCCATACACTAGTTCATATGGAGAGAAACCAGTGGTACCCCTCCATGTAATCCAGTAAGCCCATAAGGCCTCAAGAAGTCTGTTAGACCAATCCTTCTTGTGTAATTGCTTTGTCTTGGTAAGGATTGTTTCCAGCACCTTGTTGATTGATTCCACATGCCCATTGGCCTGTGGATGATAAGGGGTGGACTTACGGTGGGTAATCTAATATTTTTGTACCATTTCTTGCATAAGCTTAGACACAAACTAAGCACCTTGATCAGTAACTATTTCCCTAGGTACTCCAAATCTTACAAATATATCAAAGAAAATAAAATCTGCCACTGCTTTTTTCGTTGCTGTAGGTAGCACTATTGCCTCCACCCACTTTGTCACATAATCAGTACAGATAAAAATATACTTCTTACCTTTAGATGTAGGATTGATGGGACCTAAAAAATCAAGAGCCCACCTCTTGAATGGTTCTATAAGAACCTATGGTGCAAAGGCATGTCATCTGATTGTATAGGCTGCCCCATTCTTTGGTAGCTATCACACATCCGAACATACTCCTTTGCATCCTTGAAGATATTAGGCCAATAATAACATGTGCGAAGGATCTTATAATTTGTCCGCTTGTCTTCAAAGTGTCCTCCACAAGGTTCATCATGAAATACTCTCAATATGTCATATATCTTATCTACTCTGACGCACATGCGGATAATCAAATCATGTCCAGTAAAAAAAATATCTCCCCTAATCCAAGAATAATCAACACTTTTTCTAATGATTCTCTTTTTCTGGTTAGATGGAAAGTAAGGTGGGAACTTTCCTGTAGCAAGATAATTGGCCATGTCTACAAAACAAGTTTTTTTAACAAAGATGGAAAAAAAATTTCATCTGGAAAGTCATCATTAACAGGAACATCCTCACCTGGATGGATCAGCCTAGACAAGAAATCAGCTACCTGATTTTCTTTTCCCAGTCTATCCAATACCGTGATGTCAAATTCCTACTGCAGCAACAACCACCTAGTAATTCTACCATTAGTGATTGGTTTATTCATGAGATAACGAATAGAAGAATGATCTGTGTGCACAAAAGCTTCATAACCCGTAATGTAGTGTCTAAACTTGTTAATAGCATAAATCACAACAACGAATTAATTTTTAGTTATAGTGTAATTCAATTCTACAGGAGTCAATTTTTTACTAATAAAATAAATGGCATGGGTTACAGGATCCTCCTTTTGACCCAATACTGCTCCTATGGTTGAATCAGAGTCATCAATGGAAATATGAAAAGGAAAATTCCAATCTGGGACTCTTAAGACAAGTGTTGAAGAAAGTGTTTCCTTGAGTTTATCAAATGCAACTTGACACTCATTATTCCAATGAAATTTAGATTCTTTGGCCAATAATTTAAACAATGGATAGGCTAACTTTGTAAATTTTTAAACAAACCTCCAATAGTAGCCTACATGTCCAAGAAAACTATGAACTCCCTTTTAATTGGTTGGTGGAGGCAGCTTTACAATAACGTCAATCTTTGTTGGATCGACCTTAATTCCTGCAACAGAAACATGATGACCCAAAACAATACCTTCATTCATAATCATAAAACATTTTTCATTACTTAACGAAAGATTAGTTTCTCTACACCTCTGATTTTTTTTTTTAAGATTATGTAAAGCTTCTTCAAAAGTATCACCCATAACTATAAAATCATAAACCTCTATGCAATCATACCAAGGACCACCCATTGAAATGTGCCTAGTGTGTTTCATAGACCAAATGGTAATACTTTGTATGCATAGACACTTTTCCTGATCCTCAGGGGCTATCCTAATCTGATTGTATCTGCTGAATCCATCTAGGAAGGAAAAGTATTTTTTCCCTGTTATAGTATCCAGTACTTGGTCTATAAATAGCAAAGGGAACTGATCTTTCAACGTAGCTTTGTTTAGTTCCCTGTAATCTACACACACTCACCATTTACCATTTTTATTGGGGACAATGACTAGTGGGAATACCCATTGGCTATCTGAGATAGGATAGATGAATCCTACATTTAACAATTTTTTAACTCGTCTTTTACAATTTACCTTAAAGCAAGGTTCATCCTCCTTTGTGGTTGTCTCATTGGCCTAGCATTTTATTCTATGTAAATGTGATGAATGCATGTGTTTGGGTGAATGCCCCTCATATCAGTATATTCGCATGCAAATGTATCTGAAAATTTTTTCAATGTTTGAATTAATTGTTTTTCTTGTTCATGAGTTAAGGCAAAATTAATGTTTAGAGATTTTTTAGGAAAAATTTCCACTACCTTACTCCCCCATTCAGACATTGAATATGCAGGAAATGAAGATAAGAGGGTTGAATGTAATTCAAAAGCTAAACTATGTTCATAAAAATTCTACAGATCAGTAATGATATCTAAATTATGACTAAACTGTCCTTCTAAATGCTGCGAGAAATCATGATTAGAAATACAACAATTTATTAGATCTTCCTCATAATTTTCCTTAAGACTCATGGCTTGGGCTTGTTAAAACTGGTTGGGTACCTTCCAAATCATGTTGTTATTCTTCTTCAACCCAATGTGTGTTTTCTGGTCTCAATAGGGGTTTAGCGAGGGGATACAAGTTGGTATGTTTTGTTTCAGCCCCATTAGTAATAGTCATGTTTCCAGATCTACACCCTATGTAGGCATTAGCTGTGGCTAGCCACGGTCTCCCCAAGATCAATGCATGCCCTCCCAAGTTAGTTTTAGGTTGAAGAACATAAAAATCTACAGGGTACTCCCAAGAATCCAATGAGATGAAAATGTCTTCTAAAACCCCCTCTGGCATTACCTTAGACCTATCTACTAGTTCTAACATGGTAGGAGTGGGTAATAAGTCAAAGGATCCTATATGAGATAAAGTTTCCATAGTCATCAAATTTATGGCTACACCTAAATAAATCAAAGTGTTCTTTATGGGGTATCCATTGATGAAGGTGGTCACGACAGGGATTCCGAGATCCTCATATTTTTCAGTAACAAATCCGGTAGACATTAAAATTGCAAGCTTTCCACCTACTTGAATTGTTGAAGGTTCTTTCTTTTGTCTTCCTGGTTTCTTGGTACATAGTTCCCTCGTTGTTTTGGCATATATTGGGATGTATTTTATTGCTTGTATTAATTGTATCTTGTTGCACATGTTTCTCAGTTTAGACACAAGATCAAATTCGGTTTGTTTCGTTTTAATTTCCATTTCCAACCTCTCTCGAAAAGGAGGCTGGTCTATATGAGATGAGGAAGGTTCTTGTGGCCTTGAGGTGGATAGTTTTGTTGGTTCAGGTGTGGTTTCCTCTTCAGGTTTTTCTAAGGTATCTTACTCTACAATCTCCTCAATTATTTTGGGTGAGTCGCCACCTTTCCCGACCTAAGGTTTATTTCCTGCAGTTTCACAGGTAATTCCTGCAACTGTATAGGAACAAACATTTCCTGCAGATATGCAGGAAATTCCTGTAACACAGAGTCAAAAACTTCCTGCAATGGCTGAGGTGCAATACAGTAGGTAGGAAAATTGGGATAAGTGACCAATCCGATGTTTTGAGCGGATCAGACAATTTTATTATTGGGGTTAGACACTGGTTGAGTAGGAAGTTGTGTGGGATGAGGTTGATTTGGTGGGGAAGTCAATTGGAGTTGTTTTGTGGCTGTATCATTTGTTGCGGTGTGGGCTGTGAGTAACTATTTTGAGTTGGGAAACTTTGTGTAGTAGGATAATAATAGTTCCCCTTCCAAGGCTATTGAGTAGGCCAAGGCTGCCAGGGCATTGGAACATTCCACATCTGATTTTGAGCATAAGGAAATTGAAAATTTGACTGTGACATACCTGCAGGATGTGGCTTCCATGGCCTCTAAGGTGCCATTGCATAAAGTGCATTGACAACTCCTTGATATGCTATGTATGCTATTTTAATTTCAGGAAGAGAAGGATATTGATCAGTGGAATTCTCAGCCTCACAAATTCGACATACCTCGATACTATCAGTAGGGCATTCCCTTAGAGCATGTTTCTTCCTCCATTTGGAGCAGAACATCGCCAAGAATTTCTCCAGTTCATCTTGTTTCTCCTATCTCTTCTTAGCCTATAAAACATCTAATTGTGAAGATAAAGTGCTAAGAATATCGGTTTTAAAATTTTCAAATAAATTACCCATTTCAGCTCTAGTTACTCTAGCTCTGGCAACTAATTTGACAACCTTGGAAGAAGGATCTCTTGGTCCTCCTCCAACCTTGGAATTTCCTCTTGAATATCTTTTACAAAGCTCACATACATCATCATAACTCAACTTCAATACATCACCTGCCCCATTGGATTTAAGACCTCTAGATATTCTAGTCTGATTGCCCTAAGAAAAATGGTTCTCTTGGTCTCTTTATCTAGTTGATTCATATTGGATCTCTGCAAATTATATTGGAACCTTTCTACCAAATCTTCAAGACTCTCCCCTTCCTTTTGAGTCATCCCAAAATTCTCTTCTCTGAGGTCTCTGGTCTTACAGTTGTCTTGGTACTTTCCCAAGAATACCTTCTTCATTTCATCCCAAGTTGAAATGGAGTTTGACCCCAACCCCATAAACCACCTGAAAGTTACATCGTTTAATGTAGCAGGAAACAACTTCAGCTTCTAAGCATTTGAAGAATAATCATAGCTCTGACACAACACATCAAATTTGAATATGAAGGCATTTGGATCCTCACTATAAGTACCACAATAATTAGGAAAGGCTGAGGGAGGAATTTTTTTCATCTGAGTAACTCCACAAGTCTCCTTAATAGGAAATTCAAATGTGACTAGTTTCTCCTTAGTCTCACGAGTGCTTTTCAGATGAGCCATATCAGTCCAAGAAAGAGTGGGACCTTGCAAGGCTATAGATTCCTTAGGGTCAATGGTATGGAACTCTGGTTCTTTAACAGGGTTCACAAGGAACTCCTCTTCCAACTGACCACTGAGCAGAGATGTTATCTTTCTTGTAAGGGGAGACTTGAGATGGGAAGCAATGGAAGAATTTCCAATAGAGGATTCTGCTGTGGAATTGTCAATCTGTTCCAGACTGCAGACCTCTTGTTCGGATTCTTCTTCCTTTACTGCCTTGTTTCTTGCAGACTTCCTTTTTCTTGTTAGTGTATTAGTAGATGAAGTGGTGTTCACACCACCATGAAACAATGTAGGAAATATTGGACCTTATTAATCTAATATTCAAACAAAACTAAAACTTACCAAAAAATTAGGACACGGCTTTGGCGAGTGTCTAACCTCTGTGGGTGTGTGAGCTTTTCCCTTTGTCTTTGCACTTCGACTCCCCCAGTCCTGAAAAAAAAAATCAACAAAATCAAACTAAAACACTTTCAGTATCATCCCTTAGCACCTCCCTAACAACGGTGCCAAAATGTTGAGTCAAATTATATGCTTATAATTTTCCAATCATGAATTGTCAACCCATGAAGGTAAACTGATGAGATGCAGTGCAAAGTATATGCATGCTGATTACTTCAAGTTCTAATAAATCATACACACATCAAATAATGTTCTTTCCTATGTCAATACTTGGCAGCAATGGATATGGAGTGGCATATATCATCCCTCTACGACACTTAGGATTGCTGATATTGATCATGAAAAGTTAAAGATCAAACAACAATCAACAACTCATGCCTCCTTCCTGTATCAATACTTTGCAACAATGGCTATGGAGTGGAATATATCATCCCTCTACAGCACTTGAGTTTGTTGATATTGATTCAGGAAAAGATAAAAGATAAATCGTAATCAAGAATCCAACTTAAATAGCATGAATCCAAACATTGATCAAATGAAAATAACTCATTAATATAAAGAATTAAATCCCTTAACCAATTAACAGTTTGCTGCAGGAAATGCATAAATAAATCACTAGCTGTATACATGAATTATTAAGGCATAAATAAAATAGGAATACAACACACACACTATGATGCGAGATTTGTGAGCAAAGGGGGCCCTCCCTCACTCACAACTCCTTCAAAAGTCAAAGAAGCTGCTCAGAAAGATAAACATAACATAAACTATTTTATTAATCTAGAATTCACAGTCAAGTACAGTCAAATATCTTTTTATCAACATCAATATCAACCCAACCCCCTTACAAAGCGAAATACATCTAATTTATACATTTCTCAAAGCTGATATTTGGCTTGAACAAAGTAGATCACTATTCTAAGCCTACAACCAATGATACCAATACAAATTGACAAGTCTGTTAAGTCTAATCCATGAATGGAAGCATGGATTAAACGATTTATGTTATGCGGCTGAAGCTATTTCTCCATGTCGGCACGAAAGAAGAACTGGAGGTTTGAGTGGTTGAAAAAGAGGATTCGGAATAGTGAATAGGACAGCTTCCATATGCAGCAAATTCCCTTCAAAACCCATGTCTTTACTCGATTTGGAGATGAGTGGAACATGGTCAACCATTAATCTAGCTGTAGGTAATTGAGACGGTTGTAGGAAATTGGTGTATATGCAGGAAATCTGGAACATCTACAAGAATCTCGGCCACATGAGCTATCTGCAGGAATTGCAGAACTGTTCGAATCTTAGCAAATCTACGCATGAGTTCTAGACTAGTTAGAGTTGTAATGCAATAAAGACAGCTAGATCAAAGAATACTTGAATTTATATAAAATGACACTTCTTATGATAATTCAACATAACTTAGGCTTATGATACCCTTTTTATCCAAAACTAGATAACATAGCCAAACTAGGTATAATTAAAGTGCGAAAAGGGTTCAAAAATAAGGGAGGCAAGGTCTAGGATAGGTATCAAAAATGGGTAAAGTTCAAACTCGACAATGGAGTAGTGGATGGATACATCTATTACCATGATATGATCTTCTTGACTTGGATCTCCAAGCATAAAAAGAATGCCTTACATGCAGGACATGGTTCATTCCTTTTCATGGAGATATTCCATACCACTATGGAGGGCTCATTCATGGATATTATTATCAACCTACTCTCAGTACATGGTAAGAATTATGTTTTTGCACTTATTGATTATCTAACACAGTATTTTCATTCTCTTACCATCTCTATACAGTGCATTTCTCCATAAGAGGGAAAGCCTCTATTTGGGCATCATGGTCATTTTGGGACCAACATCAGTGATGGGAATAGCCATCTATTGAATGGCTTGGGGCAAGTGTTGTACTATTATTTGTATTCTCAATCGATAAACAATGCCATTTAATAATTTCTAGTAGATGAGATGACATGCACAACTAGCAATTTGTTGGGAGACAACTTGCCATGTTATATTTTGAAACAATAGTTAGAAAAGCTGTGTTGTGACCACTTGGGAAACTATTGGTACCTTCTAGCACTACATGAAACCTTCAGTACCTTTCTCATTTGGATGCCATATGGAGGTGATGTTCTATTCATCATATATGGGGTGGTTTGGGCCAGCATGATTCATGACTCTAGAGAGAGGATATTTGAAGATCTGGTTTTCTTCTTGCCTCTGGAAGGCAACATTATTGCAGCCAAAAATCAGTAGCCAATCTACACTTATCATAAGTGGAGAGAGAGAAAACATGGGATAGACAATTTGGTCTATCAGGTTCAGCAAAGCAACCCACCTTCTTTGCAGGAGCCTAAGGTAGAGGAGTATTTCTATGAGTTACCATTTTGGAGGGTGACTCATTTTGTATGGATGATAGCTTGGGTATGGAGGCTTCACATGGGAAAGATAGTTCCCAATATATTTCAGATTCCATGCCTCAAGAAGGCCTCTAAACATCATATATTTGCCTCCATGGGTATTTCACTTTTTCATGATGATGCCTATTTTGGATTTTCACCAAAAGCTAACTTGCATACTTGGGAGGAGCAACTTGAAGATTTATTGATGAGACAACATCTTGTTCCTTGGAGGAGATTATCATATGAGGATGCTACAAGGGGAGGAGAGGAGGCTCTTCAGTTCTATCCTTGCAGTTGCTTGAGGACAAGCGACAATTGGGATGGGAGGACTGTAATATTCCTAAATTAGCATGCAACTAATTGGAATATTAATTTTTGCTCTTGTCATTTAGTTAGATGAATAAATGGGTAGGGAGACCCATAAATCTCTTTAGTAGGAATAAAATCCCTCTCAATGTGAAAAGGGATCATCTTCATAGTTGGATAAAGCACCCTCATGTGTGAACAAGGGCTAATTCAAGTGGACACGGTCAAGTTTGACCAAATCAACAGCGTTGGTATGGAGGGGGTGGATCATCAATGAGAGACAGCGCAGTGTGAATGGGAGGAAGTCTCCATGATAGTAGTGGCTTTAATGAGTGGGACCGAAGGTGAGAAGGCTCAGATTTTTTATAATGAGGGCAAGGAAGCCATAGATGGGATATATTATTGATTATTGATTTTGTAGTTTGTATGACTTCTTGCACTCTCTAGCTTTTTAGCTGATATTGTTGTGTTTTTTAGCACAGGGTGTTCCCAAGTAGGGATCCCACCTCTTCCCTTGAGTTAGCCTCTAGGAAGAGTATTGTACTATCATTTCCACACTCTGTAATTTTGGCCAAGCTTCAATCTTCATTTACAGCACAGTATCTGTTCATATTTGTGTTGTGTTTCAGGGTGTTGCAATGGAGGGTTGAGAAACCCACTTTCTGAGCTATTTTTTCAGGGGAGAAAGCATTATTCTCATTGGGAGATTAGCACAGGAGGTTCTTAAGCTTAATTTCAAATCTTGGCACCAGACCAACCTATTCCCATTATCTACAACACATATTCCCTCTTTGACTGCATTATTCTAGTGAGCACTTGTAGTGGAGGTTTCAGTGCTCTTTTTGGAGGGTGAGATCTTCGGTGTTGGGATCAGTCTTTCACTTGAAGGATCTATTGGAGGATATCTATTCATTTAGATATCATTTTCATCCATCTCCATCCATTTATTCAGTTGCATATGCTATTCAGCCCTGGGGCTGCATTTCGGCATTTTGTACTTTTGGGTATTTTCGAAAACCCTTCCTGGGTTGTCTTGGAAAGGTGTTTGGGAGCATAGATCTCTAGCCCCAACACCTTTTGAGCTATATAACAACATATATACATTTTTATATCATTTCTATGGCATTTTATGCCCTAAAAATTCCCTTTCATGGCTCATGGAACTTGTATGGCAATATTTCTCATGTATTAGCATATTTTCCTATTGGAGGCTTGTTTCCTATTGCTTGAGTGACTTGATCCTCAAGATCTTGTGCCTATTATTTGCTGATATGCTTAATAATATGGTTATACATTTGTCTCATTTAATGGTGTATTGATTTATTCACTTCTATTTCCTTGTTTATGGACTATATTCCTACTTTTTCCATTTGGGAATATTACAATGGTATCAAAGCATAATCTTGGCTCAGCTTGTGGATCTCAGCCAATATGCTATAAGAAGAATATGAAGAAGGAGAAAGAGATCAAAATGATGGAAGGAATGAGTTTTATCTCATCTTTTTTCAGATCTAAGAGGGACCTCACCAGGGAGGTCAAGCAAAGAATAATGGGCAGAAACAATGAGACCTCATTAGGGTTTCAAGATGAGGAAGGACAATGCACTTCCTATCAGCAGAAGAAAAAAATGGTATTGCATAGAGCTCCAAAGCAATACACTATGCCCTTTTCTTTTGAAGAAGAAGATAAAAGGCATGGAGATGGAGGACACTTAGATCATGAGATTATGAGCGAGTATCTTACAGAATATAAGTCTCAACCTAGAGCTTTCAAGGAGAATCTAACTCTCCCACAGTTCATTCAACTCAAAGAAGAAAGAAGACCTTGCACCAATAGATTTCTATTATCTACATTTGATGGGTCATGCACATGCACAGCAAGAGCTTGGGGAATGAAGTTGGATGCATTTTTCCTGCTACATCCAGTAGTAGAGAGAGAAGTTATTGAGATTTCAGCACTACACCTTGAGGGTGAAGCAAACATTTGGTGGCTCAGCCATTTGAGTCATGCAAAAGTGACTGCATATAAAAATTTTACTCAAAGGTTGATCAAGAAGTTTGACCAGAAGACATCAAAGGAAAAGAAACTTCCACCACCACTTACTATAGGAGCACTTGCATCAAGAGGAAGAACACTTGCTCCTTTGCAAATTGGTCTTGATCTCTTGACATATACAGTCCCATGCACTATTATGGAGATGCAAGAGGAGGAGGATACTTATACAAGAGCTGATGCAACCATGGAGGAGTAGCCATCATCATCAGTAGTTGGGGAATTCATTAGACTAGAGGAATGAACCCTTGTAGCAATTCAAGATGTTCCTAAGCAAAACCAAGGTATGCAATTGTTTCTACTTTATATTATTTCAACACATCTTATGGAGAAGTGCGGGAATATGCCATTGCATGAACTAGGGTCAAGATACACTGTTGATTTGGAGTAGAAAACTATCACTACACTGAGGAGCCTTGATTTTTTCAAGGAGGAGATGTACATTCATCCTAGTCTGTCATTTTTGAGCTGCACACAGCTCTTGCGGTTGGAGTGTAGATTTTTAGAGGATAGGATGAGAATTGTCCTAAACAATCCAATGCAGAACTATATGTTCAGCATTGAGCATGAGCATGAGACAACAACTAAGCCATTATTGAGATCAGCAACGCTGTCATGGAACAACAGTGATGGGTTGGGGGCCCAACCATTATTGGAGCATTCTGATGACCATTATACTTGTGTGACATTGGATAGGAAAATGATTGATGGAGGACATCTTATGATGAATGAAATATTCCATTATTATGATGGATAATTCTTGATGAGCACTTCACATCTTGATGAAAATTTTTTGCCTACATCTTATTTGGTTCCTTATGGGGTCAACTTGGTCATTGATGAGTGGTCTTCATTTGGAGATCTTGAGGAGATTTCATTTCAATATCCCATGAAATGAAAAAATATAAATCTGATTTGGGAGGATGGTACTCTCCATTGGAGGAGTACCAAAGTGGAGCATGGTAGGAGACACCCACATTTGGATGAATGGGTTTGGATGGTGAGAAAGGGGTTGGTGAGCCATTTGCATATCTATGACACAGGGTAGTAGGAGGCATGGCTATGTTGGATACTCTTGAAAGATTTTGGCCATCATGTGACATATCATTTGTCAAAAGGTATGTTATGATTTGAGGCATTGCATGGCACCCATATGTTATGGCAGTAGAATATTCGGTTGTACGGGGAATTCTACAAGTCAATCATCATGATGTTACTCCATGACTTGTATGATGATGGTGCGAGGAGGAAACAAGAGTTGTTGTTGCTTTGGGTACTCTTGGGAGAGTATGGGCTGATGTTTTCCCATACTTTGCATGATGTTGCAGGAGTAGATGGTGGTGGCACAATCATGGTGTAAATGGGCTACTCTTTAGCCTTCAAAGGATTAGGAGGTACTTTCACTTTGGAAGGAATCTCCCATATATAGCAGCATTATGGTAGATGACTTTGACATTTGGCATGTCAAAGAATGGAGCTATGTAATGACAGGAGCCTTATTACAAAGGCCAACAATGCTGTCACTTGGGAGCTTGGGTTTTCTGATGGAGTGTTCCCAATATCACTTCACATATGATGCACTCAATGGAAAAGTAGGAGATGAGAGTGACAGATGTTGAGTCAAATTATATGCTTATAATTTTCCAATCATGAATTGTCAACCTAGGAAGGTAAACTGATGAGATGCAGTGCAAAGTATATGCAGGCTGATTACTTCAAGTGTTAATAAATTATACACACATCAACTAATGCTTCTTTCCTATGTCAATACTTGGAAGCAATGGCTATGGAGTGGCATATATCATCCCTCTATAACACTTGTGATTGCTGATATTGATCATGAAAAGATAAATATCAAACAAAAATCAACAACTCATGATTCCTTCCTGTATCAATACTTTGTAGCAATGACTATGGAGTGGCATATATCATCCCTATACAGCACTTGAGTTTGTTGATATTGATGCAGGAAAAGATAAAATATAAATTTTAATCAAGAATCCAACTTAAGAGCATGAACCCAAACATTGATAAAATGAAAAGAACTCATTAGTATAAAGAATTAAATCACTTAACCAATTAACAGTTTGTTGTAGGAAATGTAGAAAGAAAGCACTAGATGTATACAGGAATTATTAAGGCATAAATAAAACAGGAATAAAATAGACACACTATGCTGTGGGAGTTGTGAGCAAAGGGGGCCCTCCCTCACTCACAACTCCTTCAAAAGTCAAAGAAGCTACTCAGAAAGATAAACATAACATAAACTATTTTATTAATATGGAATTCATAGTCAAGTACAGTCCGATATCTTGCTATCGAAAAAAATATCAACCCAACCCCCTTACAAAGAGAAATACATCTAATTTATACATTTCTCGAAGCTCATATTTGGCTTGAACAAAGAAAATCACTATTCTAAACCTACAACCAATGAGACATATACAAATTGACAAGTCTGTCAAGTCTAATGCATGACTGGAAGCATGGATTAGATGATTTCTGTTATGTGGCTAAAGTTTTTTCTCCATGTGGGCACGAGAGAAGATCTGGAGGTTTGAGTGGTTGCAAAAGAGGATTCATAACAGTGAATAGGACAACTTCCATATGCAGCAAATTCCCTTCAAAACTCATGTCTTTACTCGATCTGGAGATGAGTGGAACATGGTCAACCATAATATCACTACAGGTAATTGAGATGGTTGTAGGAAATTTGCGTAACTACAGGAAATTTGGAATGTCTGCAGGAATCTCGGCCGCATGAGCTGTCTGTAGGAATTATGGAACTGTTCTAATCTTAGCAAATCTACGCATGAGTTTTAGACTAGTCAGCGTAGTAAAGCAATAAAGACATAGCTAGAGTAAAGAATACTCGAATTTATATAAAATGACACTTCTTATGATAATTCAACATACCTTAAGCTTATGATACCCTTTTTAGCCAAAACTAGATAACATAGCAAAACTAGGTATAATTAAAGAGCGAAAAGGGTTCAAAAATAATGGAGGCAAGGTCTAGGATAGGTAAAAAAAATGGGTAAATTTTAGACTCAACATCTCCCCCACACCAAAAATCTTGCATGTTCCTATGTAAGAAAAACTAAGGCAGTCCCTAAACATAAAATAAATTGTTCTCCTGGGCTACAGCTACTGCAGCCAAATGATCTAGCTGGGCCCGACTAGATTCCGCTTGAATATGTTCCCTATATGCTTCATTATTCCTTTTTAAGTGGTCGATATGGGCCTGCTTCTTTTTCATGATGTGGGCTGCATTCTCATGCCACTCTTCGTGTTCTTTTTCCATCCTAAGGCTATTTTCCTTCAGGGTTGCGTTCTCTGCTCTCAAGGCCCGTTCTGAGAGGGTAAGTTCCTTAATGTTCTCTCCCAGCATGTGTCGAGACTGTTTCTTTTATGGAGTCACCTCTTCCTCATGATGCCCATGTGAGGTTTGGGGCACACTCAAATCCTCCTGTGCTTTCACGGCTTCATTCTGACTGTCCTGCAATGAAGGATCCTGAAAGGAAACAATTTCCTTTTCAATGAATGTATCAGGGTTGACCTTCTCCTTTCCCTTAGCCTAGCCACAAGACTCCTCTATTTTCATGGTAAAATTTCCGGGTGGTGTCCCTTCTTTTGCTATATACTTAATGGCCAGCCAAGCAGCCTAGCTTCTGGTATATCGTCTAGTAGGGGTAGAAGGCTTCTTTTGTAGGGAGCCTTCCACAGCCATAACTTCATCATCCCCATCATATTTTTTCACCTTTGGTCAATGGTTCCACGATTTCTATGTGGGATTTTCCTCCCTGACTCCTGAGGAGTCAGAATCTCCAACATCCACAAAATGGTTTTCTATTAGAAATTCCTCCAATGAATTTTTCTGTTTCTGCAGGACTTCCACTAGAATAATCTTCACCAGCCCATGATGGTAGAGGTTTTCATTAATGTGGGAGACCCTCCCTTTCACTGCAGTGGACATTTTGATCAATGACATTTTTAAATAATAGGGAAAATTTAGGGGCTTGTCTCGGAACTGTCCGAGAAGCCTGATATGAAACAAGAATGTGAGGCCAAAGTGACCCTCACATGTAACATACTTCTACAGGAAAAAAAGCAACTAATGATACTTACTCCTTAAGAACTCTTGTGGAATCCCCTTAATCCAGTCAGGATTTTAGTGATCCTTTTGTAGCAAAGATGTGCACATTTCTTTGTTGAAGCGGCAGTTTTTAAACCATCGCTCTCCATCTTGTGGGATTCCACATGCCCATGCCACCAAATCTTTCATCAACCTGAATTGTATGTTTCCAACCTACGCTTTATCACCATTCAGGTTCAGGGAAAAATATTTTGTTACTTTAGAGTTATGGCCACTGAACCTCTGGAAGAAAGACAACCATCCCGCCTTTTCTATTCTCACCTTGTTGCAAGGATCAGATTCAAGCAGTGCAAGGCTCTATGACTCGAATGGGATGGGGGCTCAGAGATTATACATGGCGGAGGAGGGAATAGATAGGTAAGTGAGGAAACAGACAGGACAATTTAGGATAGAAGGAACAACGTGAATGCGGGTTGCAGGAATATAGTCTGAAGCTTATGCAATTACTTCGACAGTGGAAGGGACTAAATAGGAAATACGGGGCTTTTTCGGCAGCAGGTTGTGATCACGATTTCCATCATGACGACCTACAGGATAGACCTCGAAAGTAAAACCACCATCGGCATGATGATAGTAGGTCATGGAATTAATGCCATAATGGCTCACGACCACAAGGGTTACCAAAGCCTTAGTTATGCAAAAATTTAAAGATTAAAGCGTCATTATACCTTTACCTCAAGCATCTTATCATCGGTTGTACTTTATCGCTTACCTCCAACAGTCTTGTCCTCGATGACGTAGCTTTCTCTTTGCAATGATAACCTATTACATCAGGCATATAATCCACGATCTTAACTAAATAATGACTCTTAGTACTTTACTACAGGATTTTCATCTAATGTTCTGTTTAATGATTTTTTTTTGTCTTTTTAGGAAATCTAGGTGTTGTTGCGCCTAATAGATGTTCTGCAGGAATTTAAAACTAACTGTCAAATGTTCTGTAGGAATTAAAACTACAACTGTTGAAAATTCTGTAGAAATATTGTTAAATATTCTTCAAGAATTGAACTGCAACTGATGAACATTCTGCAGGAATTGAAACAACCGTGAACATTCTTCTTAACTTCTCAACATTATGTAGGAATTGAAGCTGAATCTGCAGGAACCTCTTTCTCCACCCATTTTGTTTAGTCCATTTCACATGAATGAATGTTCCGATGTCGAATGTGCAATGGCCTCATTGGATTACCAGCCATTGAGTTCAACTGTTAACCAATGCGAGGTCCATCACCATTAATGAGAGTGAGGACCAAGGTACCCTGATGCATCCTATCAAGTGTGAATATATGAGTTGTTATCGAACCTCCTGTAGAATCCAATAGTAAAGAAGCCATGATGATTCTCCATTATCACTGGCGAGATAGCCTGTCATTGGGGCATACAAGCTTTAAAGCATCACAAGGCTCTAATCCTACACCTAAATAATTTGCTGATGTCAATGGGCCAAAATTGTTGGAAGGAGGGCCTTAAGAAATCCCACATCAGTCCAACACAAGAAATCCATAGATTAATCGAGGAATTTTTTTTTTATTGATAGGATCCAAAAGGATCTATTGACTTGTGCTTTTAACGAGCCTAGTTGCAGTCCATGCTCGCCAGTTTTCAATTTTAGAGAGTCTGAAATACTGAAAAAGAAAACTCCAGGGGGTTCCTTTTCCGTAAATATTCCAATGGGCCCGGAAAAAGGGATAAACATATACCCAATAGACATTCCTCTCATGGTTTATCGAGCACAAGGAGGAAAAGAGTGAGCTCATTGTATCATCAGGGAAATTAGGAAGAGACAGTGGAAAGAAGGATCCCTTCCCTTACCATTTCCAACTCTTTTTTCTTCACAATTTCTTCCACAAATTCCTCCTTAGATTGTGGTTTTTGATATAGCTTGAGTCTGTGCCCATTCACCAAGAAGGTAACATTCTCCTCATCAATATTTTTAATATGAACAGATCCATTGTCGAAATATTTTTCAATCTCATAGGGGCATAGCCAATGTGTATTAAATTTCCCCTTGAATTTTTTAAATTTAGAATCATACAACAATGCCTAGTCTCCCTCTTTGAATTTCTTCTTCTTGATGTATCTGTCATGCCATTTAGCCCCTTGTTGTTGGATCAATTCAGTATGCTGAAAATCATCCTACCTAATCTCATCTAACTCATTGAGCTGCAAGATTCTCTAATTTTGTGCTTCATCAAGGTTTATACCCAAATCCGATGCCATTCTAAAGGTTTTGATCTGAAATTCGATGGGAAACAAAACTTGTTTTCCATACACTAGTTCATACGGAGATAAACCAGTGGTACCCCTCCATGTAATCCAATAATACCACAAGGCCTCAAGAAGTCTATCATACCAATCCTTCTTATGTAATTGAACTGTATTGTTAAGGACTGTTTCTAGCACCTTGTTGGTTGATTCCACCTGCCCATTAGCCTATGGATGATAAGGGGTGGACTTATGGTGGGTAATATTATATTTTTGCACCATTTCCTGCATAAACTTAGACAAAAATTGAGCACCCTGATCAGTAACTATTTCCCTAGGTACTCCAAATCTTACAAATATATCAGAGAAAACAAAATCTTCCACTGCTTTTTTCATTGCTCTAGGTAGCGCTCTTGCCTCCACCCACTTTGTCACATAATCAATACAGACCAAAATATACTTCTTATCTTTGGATGTAGGATTTATGGGACCTAAAAAATCAATAACCCACCTCTCGAATGGTTCCATAAGAACCCGTGGCTGCAAATCCATCTCATCTGATTATATAGGTCGCCCCATTCTTTGGAAGCTATCACACTTCCGAACATACTCCTTTGCATCCTTCAAGAGATTAGGCCAGTAATAACCTGTGCGAAGGATCTTATAAGTTGTTCACTTGTCTACAAAGTGTCCTCCACAAGTTTCATCATGACAGGCTCTCAATATGTCATAGATCTCATCTTCTCTGACACACATGCGCATAATCAAATCAGGTCCAGTAAAAAAGATATCTCCCCTAATCCAAGAATAACCAGTAATTTTCCTAATGATTCTCTTTCGCTGGTTAGATGAAAAGTAAGGTGGGTACTTTCCTGTAGCAAGATAATTGGCCATGTATACAAACCAAGGTGTTTTAACAGAGTTGGCCAACAAATTTTCATCTATAAAGTCATCATTAACAAGAACATCCTCACCTGCATGGTTGAGCCTAGACAAGAAATCAGCTACCTGATTTTATTTTCCCAGTCTATCCAATACCGTGATGTCAAATTCCTGCCGCAACAACAACCACCTAGTAATTCTACCATTAGTGATTGGTTTATTCATGAGATAACGAATAGCAGAATGATCTGTGTGCACAAAAACTTCATAACCCATAATGTAGTGTCTAAACTTGTTAATAGCATAAATCACAGCTAGGAATTATTTTTCAGTTATTGTGTAATTCAGTTTTGCAGGAGTCAAGTTTTTACTAATAAAATAAATGGCATGGGTTACAGGATTCTCATTTTTACCCAATACCGCTCCTATGTCTGAACTAGAGGCATCAATGGAAATATGAAAAGGCAAATTCCAATCTGGGCCTCTTAAGACAGGTGCTGAAGAAAGATTTTCCTTGAGTTTATCAAATGCAGCTTGACACTCATTATTCCAATGAAATTTAGATTCTTTGGTCAATAATTTAAACAATGGAGAGGCTACCTTTGTAAAGTTTTCAACAAACCTCCTATAGTAGCTTGCGTGTCCAAGAAAACTATGACCTCCCTTTTGATTGGTTGGTGGAGGCAACTTTACAATAACCTCAATCTTTGCTAGATCGACCTTAATTCCTATAGTAGAAACATGATGACCCAAAAAAATACCTTCAGTCATAATCATAAAACATTTTTCATTACTTAACGAAATATCAGTTTCTCTACACCTCTGCAAAACTTTTTCGAGATTATGTAAAGCTTCTTCAAAAGTATCACCCATAATTGTAAAATTATCCATATAAACCTCTATGAAATCATGCAAAAGATTAGAGAAAATACCAAGGACCACCCGTTGAAATGTGGTTGGTGTGTTGAATAGACCAAATGGTAATACTTTGTATGCATAGGTACCCCAGGGACATGTAAACATTGTCTTTTCCTGATCCTCAGGGACTATCTTAATATGATTGTATCCGCTAAATCCATCTAGGAAAGAAAATTATTTTTTCCCTACTAGAGTATCTAGTTATTGGTCTATAAATGGTAAAGGGAAATGATCTTTTAATGTAGCTTTGTTTAGTTCCCTGTAATTTGTTATCACCCTAAAAAAAAATTCTAAATTCTGTAAGTTTACATTGTTTTAGGCATAGTGTCAAATAGGTCTTGAGTTACTTTAGTCTTGATAAAGGATAGGTTATAGATTTAGAAGTCTTAAAAAGTCAGTTTTCAATTTCAAATAGAGCCTTTAGATTTCATTCCATGGTTGAAAAGTCTCATCATTCACTTAAAAATCATGTCATCAAATTTCAGATGAAACCCCTGCAATTAGCCACAAAATCATAGTTTTGTAGCGTAGTCAGTTCAAAAATTGGGTTTTGCGCTACGAAAACGCTTCTACTTTCATAGCGCAAAGTGTTAAAAATGCACTATGTACGCTACGAAAGCGCAGATGCTTAAAAGGTCATGTCAAAGCTTAGAAATTTTCAGAAATCCGTTAGGATATGATAGGGTAACGTCATGTTGAGTCGGTTAGGAGTCATATTCGAAATGATCCACCATCCATATCCATCATTACTATGACAGGGGTTTCATATTGAGAAAACAAATTTCAAATTCAAAAGGTCTTGTCTATTTTAGTCATTCCAGTTTTCATTTGCTCATATTAAAACTGTGAAACATTCCTATTTTGAGCTCAAGCTTATGGTTGTCCTATACCAAGGATATTTCATACATTATCAAGTGAGGCTAATCCTTTTTCAAGTGAGACTGTTAAATCAAATCAAGAGATTTTGTTTGCAAGAGAGGTTGATTATCAAATTATAAAGAAGCCAACAGGGTTTTTCTGAAACAAGTATGGCTGAGGAGAAAAAGAACCATAGATTAGGAAATTGTTTGAGGTCTGAGCCTGAAAGCACAAGAATTTTAGCTGAAGACCAAACATTCATGGATGCTTTCAATAAAGCAATTTGTTTAAAGTTCTTTGAAAAGCTACAGGGTGGACATACTAAGTGATTGAAATACCTAGAGGATAGGAAACATGGTTTAAAGGTTTTAGGTTCAATATGGAGGCATGTAAGATGTTTTTGAAGCCAGAGTATACATAGATGGACTTGAATAATGCAGTTCCCAGAAACTGTATTAAGGATAACTATGCCAAACTACTGCTCAACATCCAGAGATATTCCACGTGTGAAGGTAGGTACCACAAAGTTTACACCTATCATTCCAAACTCCTATTACGCTTCACAGGTATGATATCATTGGATTTACCATTTTTCCTATATAGAAGCATTGCTAAAATGGCTGATAAGGTCCAAGTGAAATCCTATGACTATGAAACATCTTTGTTTCACCATGGCTTAATTAAATTTATGGTTTTGAATGAGCTCCAAAAGATTAGTAGGGATTGGTCCTCTTTTCTATTTACAAGTGGATTTGAAATGAAAGTTCCAACTCTAGCTAGAAACCCTAAGGCAAAAGAAAATCCATCCCCACCAGCAGAATCCAGTCAACCTGTAGCTGTAAGGAGCAGGAGGTTTGTTAAATTAAATCTAAGGAAACAAGTGAAAGGTAAAGTAGAAAGGACACCAGTGATTGTTGCAGAAACCCCTCCACCTGCAAAACAAGGGTTACAGAGTACCAAGGAAGCTAAACAGAAACAAACAGCTAGTAAGAAAATAGTCCAGAGAATCACAAGGAGTCAAAGCACAACATCAAAGGGAAAGACAGTGGTTTCAGGATCAAGTGACAGCCCAGTTTTGAAAGGAAACTTATATGATTTAATACATGCAATAGACATACAAGAATCTCCTATAGTGCAAGCTGATTTCATAAGGGTTAAAGAAAGAAAACAGAAAGGGATGAAATCATCAAAGAAGCTGGAGTTTAAGGATGAAGATGCAACATTTGTTTTCCAAGCTAGGAGGCCTATAACTAGGCATTCTAAAAGGCTAGAAGAACATAATTCAGAAGTTGAGAAAACAAATGAAACAACTACTGTTCATAAGGAGATAGTTGATCTTTCCTCACCTGTAACAAAACATGTAGAAAACAAAGTATCTACAGCAGAGGAGGAAATGACCAAGCATAAAAGTATGGAGGAGAGGTTAAGATTAGCAAATCAGGAAATTACCAAGTTGAAGAAAAGAGCTAGAAAACATGTCATTGAGAAAAAAAAGTTTAAAAGGATGAAAGCTATTTGGGAAGGTGAAAAGGTTTCAAAATCAGAAATACCAAGCAGTGAGGAACAATTCTTCACATGGACAGTCCCAACCATCAAGGAAGAAAAGTTTGTAAGAGTCATAAACACTCATTTGGGAGCTAGCAATAGAAGGTTAAGAATACAAGTTGAAGATCCGGAGATACAGTTGACAAAGTCTCAAGAAAAGCTAAAAGGGCAGTGAAACAAAGTGATTGGGAAGTAAAAAAAAGTGATAAAATTCATAAGTCAATCTTCGATCAAGATGAAGGCAAAATTTGATAAAGAGTATGTTTTTGGGGTCATATTACTGTGTTTTTGAAATAATACCAACACCTTTAAAGTTTAAACATCTCTAAGGTACAAATTTTGAAGACGGTTTTGAAAAAACTTCTTACACAGCAGTTTCATAGCGCAGATAGTGAAAATCTGTTGAAATGCACTACGAAACTGCTGAAGCAGTCTTCTAGCACACTTTAATATCAAAATTTGGGGGAATTTTGGTGAATTTTGACTTGAAATGGATGGTAGAAGTGTAAAAATAGCATATGAAGGTTTAATTGAAGATATAAGGTCAAAGGTTGATTGAAAAAGGGAGCTAAACACTACGCTATGAAAAGCGCTACGAAACTGAGCTGCTTTCGTAGCACAGGTTTATCCTTTGTCTTTTTGCACCATTCGAATTATAGTTTCTGCACAGTTGGAGGATTAAAGATATATGGTGACTTTTTGGCAACATGACACATTTAGACTTGATCTATTAAGGATAAAAGTACTCAAAACAAATAAAGAAATAAAAGAATCTAAAAACAGGAAAACATGTTTCCTATTTTTTAGGAGAACATTATCATTAACAACAGGGTAACTTCATGTGAAAGGTCAGCATCGAAATTCAAATTCATGGGATTTCAAGTGGAAAAAGATGTAATAAAGATTAGATAAGGTTGTTAGAAGGATATTTAATAGTTTCAGTCCTACTAGAATTAGGAATTTTCATAAGCATTATAGCTGTCAATTTGTAATAAATAGCATGTCTCATATTAGGAAAGGTGTCAAACTCTTTGAGTTCGATGTATCTAGTGGAGAAGAAGGGATCCTATCTTGTAAATGTTCTATAAAGAGCATAAGGTCGAAATCCAAGGGGTTGGACATTTTATTAACAAAAATACTGTGTTTTGTATGTGACTGTTTTTAGCTTTAATATAGAGAAGTTTACTTAGCCAACTTGAGATTCATACAGAGTTTTAGTGTGTGTTTGTTCTATTCCATCCTTTTACTATCTATTTACAGTGGTATTTGCTTATGTTTACTTAGAATTCATCCTTGATTCTCTGACTTCCTATGTAGGCAAATTGACTGTGTTTCTACAGTCTCACATGTGTATCTTTTGACTAAAAATCTAACATGCCTTAACTTCCATGCTAGGTAAATTATCTTGGTTTTGTTGAAGTTATCTTGACTCCATGGCCCAATGAATTTTTTCTAATCTGTGATATAATCAGTTATATTATTCTATCTTTTTACCTTAGAGTTAGCCATCTATACATTAATAAAAAATCATAAACCCTTGAGAGAGCCCTCTCAGGTTGAGGAGGCTAAGCCTTAGCCAAAAGATTGGTCTGAAACAGTTACACAAATTCCACTTGATGAGCAACCTATCAGGTCATATTTTGTGATAACATAATCTACATACACTCGCCATTTACCATTTTTCTTGGGGACAATGACTAGTGGGGATACCCACTGGCTATCTGAGATAGGATAGATGAATCCAACATTTAACAATTTGTGTAACTTGTCGTTTACAATTTCCTTTAAAGCAGGGTTCATCCTCCTTTGCAATTTTCTCATAGGCCTAGCATATTCTTCTATGTAAATGTGATGAATGCATGTGTTTGGGTGAATGCCCCTCATATCAGTATATTCTGATGCAAATGTATCTGAAATTTTTTTCAATGTTTGAATTAATTGTTGTTCTTGTTCATGAGTTAAGGAAGAATTAATGTTTAGAGATTTTTCAGGAAAATTTTCCACTACCATACTCCCCCATTCAGGCATTGAATATGCAGGAAATGCAGAGAAGAGAGATGAATGTAATTCAGAAGTTGAACTATGTTCATAAAATCCTGCAGATCAGTAATGATATCTAAATTATGACTAAGTTGTCCTTCTAAATGTTGTGGGAAATCATGATTAGAAATACAAAAATTTATCAGATCTTCCTCAGAATTTTCCTTAAGACTCGTGGCTTGGGCTATTGTTAAAACTGGTTGGGTAGCTTCCAAATCATGTTCTTCTTCTTCTTCAACCCAATGAGTTTTTTCTGGTCTCAATAGGGGTTTAGCGGGGAGATACAAGTTGATATGTTTTGTTTCAGCCCCATGAGTGATAGTCATGTTTCCAGATCTACACCCTATGTAGGCATTAGTTGTGGCTAGCCGCAGTCTCCTCAAGATCAATGGGTGTCCTCCCAAGTTAGTTTTAGGTTGAAGAACATAAAAATCTGCAGGGTACTCCCAAGAATCCAATGAGATTAAAACACTACTAGAAAAAAGGACATTGGTGAGGGGTGAAAATGGTCACCATAAGCTCATTGGTGAGGGTCAAAAGAGCCTTCGCCACCAAAAATTGAACGTCACCGAAGGTGGTGTCGCTGAAAGTATAGGTGTTGTGGTGACATTCAAGTTCTGTCACCAATAATGATTTATAGTGACGGATAGTGACCGTCACCATTTCATATGAGCAATGGTGACGGACAATAGCCTCTGTCACCAAAAAACTGAACGTCACCAAAGGTGGCATTGCCAAAATTATGTGTTGTGGTGACATTCAAGGTTTGTCATGAATATTTATTATAATGACGGATAGTGACCGTCACCATTTCATATAAACAACAACAATTTTTTGTGATGGACTTTTCATGGCCGTCACTATTGGTGCATATATATGGTGACGTTCATCGACCGTCACCATAAACTCATTGGTCACATCAAGGTCCGTCACGAATAATGACTATAATGACAATCAATGACCCTCACCATTTCATATCAACAACAAAGATTTATGGTGATAGACCTTTAATATTTGTCACTATTGATGCATATATATGGTGGCGTTCGTTGACCATTACCATTTCATATTTTGGTGAGGGTTGAAAAATGTCATCATAAGCTCATTGGTGATGGTCAAAAGATCATTCGTCACCAAAACCTGATCGTCCTCATTCCCTATGAATATCAGGGCACGATGGAATCGAACCACCAACCTCCTGCTTGTAAAGCAGGTGCTCTTCCATTGAGCTAGCACCCTTTAAAGAATTAGAATTTAAACTAGCAATTGCCCCTAAAGGTGCAAAGATACACCAAAGGAATAGAAAATATAGGAAGATAAAAATTTTCTAGAAATAATATGTTCAATATACATAATAAAAATACAATAAGAATAACTTTTGATATAATCTAACAAAGCATGTACTATGTAGGAGAATAATTGGAAAGCACAACTAGAAATTTGAATCACAACATAATAATATAAAAGAACATGCAACAGGAAAGGAACAACTCCATAGTTTGCAAAATATGAACAATCCATGGGCATGTTCTTATATATTGATATGGATAACGGAATAGAAATCTAGATTTATTAAATTCAAGTATCACACAAGAATGTCTTGAACAAATATCAGTATGTAAAATAGCATTTTTTTCATTTGGATTTACCTTGTAGAACCTCATAAAAAAGTTTCCACAGAAACAGCCAATAAACATAACAACATGGACCTCTAGAGAAATTGTGCAGGGGATAAAATATGAAGGTAAAGCACTAGAGAAGTATTCAAAGAAAATTATGAAAAGCGTATCTAGAAAGAACTAAGAACCCTCTGAAGTAAACCACACATTTATCATCATGACTAGTACACTTGCAAAAGAATATCAGAATAAATTATGAACTATTCCACCAAAAAAAAAGTGAATTTTTCCACTAAAATATAGTCTCAAATTAATCACTAGCATGACGCTAACATCTCTGCAAAAATAGGGAAGTTTCAAGACAAGGTATAATAGCTTGCATGGAATTCATGTTGATAAAACCTTCCAAGGAATAAGACCACAGCAGTCAACAAGAGTGCCATGAAAGAAGTGGCTCCTAGGAACCTCACTGAAAAAAATATTTATGTAAGGCAGTCATCTAGATCAAGGGTCATAATTCAATAATCAATATGGAAATAGGTGTTGACAGTTTCTGATGGAATCCTCTTTGGATTCACTAGTTAGGAAGAAAGCAAAAGGTTTCATCAAGAATTCTAACTTACAGAATTTTGGGATTAGAATATGATGACATATTGATGAAGCAGATCAAGAAAATGAAACTCTTTCATTCTAAGGAAACCTGATGCGGGATGAATCAAAAGGAAAAGAACGAGATACATGTATATATACGTTGACACTGGATGCTATGAAGTCTTACCATGTGGTTGCAGGTAGTATACTTCTATCTTGAGAAGTATGATCAAATAGAAAGAAGAAACTCTTCTGATGCACAGGTTAGCAAAAGGGCATGATCTACACTAGATTAAATCGACATAATATGTCCTCATATGGAATATGAGGTGGTTGTAAATTATCGAGGAACTGCACAATGGAAGTTCCTGGGAATGAAATAAAATTGTGGAGAAAGAAAAAGGAAGATATCATGGGAAGTAAAACCATGGAAAGAAGCAATCAACATCCAAGGAAGCCAAGAAGACCTGACTAGGAGATCTCCAGGGAAGATATGTGGACTCTAATAGAAGTCTAGAAAAGATAGAGACCCTTGACAATACATATCTTTAGGAGATAAAAAAGGATGTCGATGCCTACAAGAAGGATGTCATGGTGAAATATCATCACTAAGGTAAATTTTGATTTAAGTATCCATATATATAATTGAATAATATCTGATGACCTTATTCAGGACAGCCAAAGGGAAGTATATGTCTTCCACAGATTGATAACCATATTGCAGGATATAAGATCCTTGGAAGAAGTATGGTTTGAAGGAAAGCATCATGATATGAAGGTAGACCAAATGAAAAATTGATGGATCACTTTCAGACAAAAATGAAAAGTGATGGGTGATTTGAGCCCTAATGAAGATATCCCAAAGATGAAGACTCCTCAACAACGAAGAAATTCATGACATCAAAGAAAGTATTTCTTCATGAGCAGTGCGGTGTTTTCATCATTTCTACTACAGGTCCCTGATTAAGAGGGGGGTTGGTAATAAGTTTCTTGCCTGGTAGAAACTTGGAAGCAAGTTCCTAGGAGCCTGGACAAGTCCTTGGATGAGAGGGAGCCTTGAAAAGTCCTTGGATAAGAGGGAACTTGAGAACATTCCTTGATAGGAATGGGAACGTCCTCCCTAATTAAGAGGGAGAGATAGACGTATCATTCTAGTCTTCACCTAGAAGACATAATGTGGGATTGGATAATCATCTGGCATCTGATACCCTTTTGGGGACATATTAGGGTATCCAAGGTAAGAGTTGTCGTGAAAGGACAGGTATTCTTTGAGGATTATCTATCCCCAAAAGAATAGTCCTATGAGGTCATACTCGGTGAACACACGGGTGGAGTATGTACCTTGGAGACAATGATGAAGATGCCTATAATTGCTGGTCTTGCCGACATTGTAGTTCATGGTCTCATGAAGAGATGGAGTTGTTAATCAAGGTCTTGCACTGTGAAAATGTTGGTTAATAAGATGCTATAACAGATGGATTACCAATTGAATTCTTCTTATGATATTCTTCATATTGAGAGTGACCATGTACCATTATGAATACCTCCCTAGTTAAGAGGGAATTTTGGAACGTGTAACTAATTTCGGTCTTCATAATGACTTGTAATTATGAATTTATGTAATTAACAAGACAGATAATAAAATTTATTTTGTAATGCTTGCGCATCATGGGTTTCATGAGCAAGGAGTTTTTTATTATAGGTCAAAGACTTTTTCTTGATTTCTTTTAGGGGTTTTTCATCTTGTCATAAATATATATAATTTAGAGTCACGTATATGAATTGGTGTTACACTTATAAAGACAATTTATTGATGTAAATGTATGCCTTCAAGACCTTGTCAATGTGCTCAACAAGTTGGCTTAAAGATGGTGAATATTATCCTTGATGAAGTCGGCTTAAACACAAAACTCATGTCGGCCTACAAGCTAAAGCCAATCACTATATAAAGGATGATGCGACCTCATTATGGTGTAAGTAATTTCGGATCATTTTTGTGATAGAAGAGTGAAGTTTGGGTCTAAATTGATGTGAGAATAAGAGGCTAGTATGGGAAGAAAAGAAGAGGTATACTTACCTTTGTTCTGGGTCTATCCCACCTTGCACATTTCAGACTAAAGGCTATCACAACAAAAGATAAGTCTCTCTTCTAGTGTGTAGAACAATGCGTGAATAAGGTAATATAGTGATGAAAGGATCTATGATTAGATCAAGAAAGGAGGTGTGCTATTGAAGGAAGAAAGTATTATCATATATCTATTTTGGTCTGCAAGTTTACCTTGCATATCTTAGGGAGGCCGAAGGTAATCACAGTAAAGAGGAAGGCTACAACAACATGAAGAAAGGCTCAGTCTTGAGTTTCAAAGATGTCCAAAGGATGTTGGAAGTAGGCCAAGAAGAAGACTTTAGGAAGCTAAGGATAAGATCAAAGGAAGCCAATAAGACGCACACAGTTTGGGTCTGCTAGACTAGGGACTGAGATTCCCTAGTAAAGGTGCAGTGCAGTGCAAAAAGAAGAGATCAACTAGAGAAGCTGAGAAGAGCAGTGACAAGGGTCTTGGAGGCATACTGGTGTCAAGGGTCTATTTCATGGTTATGGTACTCGTCAATGGAAGATCTATAAGAAGAATTTATTTTGGGTTTTCCTCTCCAAGAGGGAGAGGTTTTGGCCCTGGCTTGAAGAGCCTAAAATTTATGTCTCTTGTGTTTTGATAATTGACTTGATGAAAGACATAATAAGCTAACAAAGACAAGATCTAAGTAAAAGAAGCATAACAATTTCACAATTAATTATCATGAAAGATAAATTGAATTAAACACCCTAATTTCTCAACAAGGTTGATATGCTCCTTACTATCGTTACCTACCCCTCAGAGTAACTATCATGGCTTGAGGGAAAATATATATAATCATTCCAGCAGTTATGTCCAAGAATGCTTCAAGTAGAAGAAGATTCAAAAGCTCTTGTTACTTGGATATGAAGGCTCTGGTGCTAGTACAATTTTCAAGCAAGCAAAATTTCTCTACAAGGGTGAGAAATTTTCACAGGAGGAGCTGCAAAACATCGAACTGATGATACAGAGAAACCTATATAAATACCTTTGCATATTTCTTGAGGGGCATGAACATTTTGAGGAGGAAATCTTAACAGATATGGATGGTTCCAGTGTACATGAACAAGTTTCTACCTCAGATGAAAGTGATGATAAAGAATATGCTCAATGTACTTACTCTCTCAATCTAAAATTGAAACATTTTTCCAATTAGCTTCTGGAAATTATGGCAATGGGGGATTTAGATGGTTTTTTCCCAGCTGTAACACGTGAGTATGCCCCAATAGTTGAGGAAATGTGGAGGGACCCTGCAATTTAGGCTACGTATGCAAGAAGAAATGATTTGCATGTCCTCCCTGATTTTGCTGGTCACTTCTAGGAATGGGTTGTCGAGGTTTCAAGTAATTCATAAAATCCGTCAGAATCTCACATTTTATATGCTGGAGTGACTCAAAGTAATTGGTTAGCATTTATAGAATTTTCAACTGATGATCGTAGTCCAATGTCAGAACCTTATAATGAGAACTTTGATTTTCCAACTCCAACTGTGAAGTATCAGCTTATTAGAGTAAATACTAAAGGATTAAATGAAGGTTGTAAGTGGTTGGAAATATTTGAGAATGTACGAGCTGTAATATTCTGTGTTTCTATAAGTAAATATGACCAAAAGTGGGTTGAGAAATACGATGACCTTCAGTAAAGAACTTTTTGAGAATGTTGTGGAGCATTCATGTTTCATAGATACACCATTCATTCTATTACTAAATAAATATGACATTTTTGAGGAGAAAATTAACAGAGTGCCACTTACTGTATGTGAGTATTTTAAGGATTTCAGTCCAGCAGAGGCACACAACAACAATCAATCACTAGACCATCAAGCTTACTATTATGTGGCAATGAAATTCAAGGATCTCTATGCATCTCTTAGCAACGATAAGTTGTTTATATTGAAAATGAAAGCACGAAATCGTAGCAAAGTGAATGAAGCCTTCAAATATATTCATGAAATTTTAAAGTGGGCTGCATATGTGCAGTAAAATATCTTGCAATACATGAACGTGCAATTGCCTGAGAATAAGCAATGTCAGGAAGGGGGGACTGTAATGTCCTTTTCTAATTAAATGACCCTGTTGAAAATTTAACTAGCATTGGTCTTCATAATGTAATTCAAATGTATTATTGATGTATTTATAATTTTATTATATTCATTGTTATTATTATTTTATTTCTAGTCAAAGCATGTTCCTCATGCTTTTAGGGTCAATTGAGTCAAGAGAAAATTTATCATGAGTCAATGAAATGTAATTGAGTCAAGGTCCCATTTGGACTTGTAAAAGAAAAAGAAAATTTATATTTCAAGTCAAAGAGTCAAAAATGTCACCACAAAGATGAAGTTGGCCCTCCTGGACAAGATGGCCTAAAGAGGTAGCCACTCGACCTCCTGGACATGTATAAATACAATATAGTTCAATATCATTTTATCATCCATCCATCACTTCGATTTATGTGCAAGAAGGAGAATTTAAATGAAATTCAAAGGACATAAATTTATGTTTTCTGCCCTAGTTTCTATTCACTCATGGGAATTTTTTGAGTTATTTTTGTGGTATTGCAGGCCCGAAATTTCAGGAGATGACCAGATTTCTGATATTTGACCAGCACTGAATTCTGTTGAGCATGATTTGTTGGAAATGGCTAGGAGGAGGGTTGAATTGGGTCTTTGTGGTAGTCTCGGTCTTGGTCTTGGGTCTTGGATATCTCACTTTGATCTGATTCTATAAGAAGAGGATTTTCTTGGGTTTTCCACCTTGTGGGGTTTTGACTTGGGTTGGAGCCTAATTTCTTGTGTTCTTTGTCTCTTTGTGATATTCATGTTTTATGCTTTTGGAAATTTCTTGATGAAGAATATAACATAAGTAACAATAAGCCAACAAAAATTCACAATTAATTATCAAGTTAAGAGAAATCTACCCTAATCTACAAGCATCTTGATTTCTCAACATGGTATCAAAGCTAGGTTGAAGGAAAGGTAGATTGAAGATAACATTTTTTTGGTTTATTTACTTATCCCTGTGGAACCTTAAGCAAAGTATCATAAAAATTATGTGAAATCCTTTCCTTAAAATACGAGTTGAAAGAGGCACAGTACCTCTATGATTCAAGTTGAAGAAAGACATCAATATTCCTATGAACCGAGCTCATCAATAAAGGAAGGACTAAAATACTTAAGGGCTAGAAAAAGAGACCTATAATACAAGAAAAGACACTATGAAATTATCTTTGTAAATCGAGGATGAAATTCATATCTCTGTTGTCGACAAAATATTTGGCATAGGTACACATATTTGAGTCTCTATGTTGATTTATGAAGTAAGTTTCCTGTAATAATGTGAATTTCAAAGGCACCTTCTCCTATGATAAGCATAAAAGTAATTATCTTTATAATCTACAAAGTACTCAAAGAAAAATAAAACGGATTATATGAAATCTGTTAAAAGAAGACAACCTACTGTGACAATACATTCAGCGGAAATCTGAGCATGACTGTGCACTCCTTTCTGAATGAAAAAGACCAAGTGTATTCATGATATTTGTATAGTTTGAGTAAACAAAATACTGAAGCTGACATCTATTACTACTGAGTTCAAAGGCTACTCTGAGAGTATGAACAAGTCCAAAATTTCCATAATGATTGAAGCAAGTTTGTTTGGGAAAAAACGGATATCTGAGGTACTATTCTTCGATAAATACAAAAAGGTTCTGTGACACTTCTATGAGGTATCTGAAGCTTACTATAGAAAAAAATATTTGAAGATTCAAGGCATCAATGATGACACCAACATGAAAAGATACAAGGTCTATCTAAATATAAGGCAGCTCAACTCATTTGGGAGACTATCCATCTTTGACATCTAAAAAGACCACCATCTTCATAATCAATGCAAATCTGTGGCACTGTGAGATGAAGGATAGAAGTGTATTGTGATCTGAAGTTAAAAGAAACCAAAACCATGTGGATCATCTCTGAAGCATTTAAATGTACAAATTATTAACTTAAAGACATGCAAAACAAGTCTTATATGTGACATAAAGGAATGAGCATCTCTATACCTTTGTGCAAAATGAATCAAAATTTTGTGTTCTACTTTATGCTACAGGACCAAAACAATAAGGTACATAGTCTATATAAGGGACCAAAATTATCATTGTGAATAAAAGCTAAGATTATGATCAATTCCAAATCTAAAGCTACACTTAATGACATAATTTACATTTGTGAAAAGTCTGAGCATCTCTATGACAAGTAGAACATGTATATTTTTTATCTAAACTGTACAAAGACATACAAAACTTTTTGAATCATCAAGAATCAGAGATTAGTGGCATCATGTGTGAAAACTTGAGGGATGTTACTTTGTGATAGAATTTATTATGATGATATATGGCCCATCTTTGTGACACTAGAATATGTAGCAGCATTATATCTCTTAATAAGGACTGTGAGGGTATAGGGAATCCATGACACAAGTTTGTGAAATCTCATACATAAAAGAAAGACAAATTCAATTCTTGAAGCTGACCTATTTGATATTGAAAGATAAAGGACACTGAAATCAGCTCAAAGATATCTCTTTGGCTTATAGCGGAGCTTGGAGGACCAATTAGTGAGATCAATGTGAAGACCAAGTTGCAGAACTGTATGGACAGAGAGGTTCGAATTTAGCATAAGCATATCTTTTTAAGCAAACCCAAGAAGTTACAACCTACAATATAGTAATATCATACTCGAAGGAGATAATGGAGAATAGGGGAAGTTAAAAGAGGTACATGTAAACTATGCTCAATGTCAATAGTAGTAATGCTAAGATAATGATCTCTTGAAAGATAGTAATAAGGGTTTGTGTAGATATATTTTAGAAATCACTGTTATGATAACATTTGAAGTCTTTCTTTGCTAATTTATTTATGATCGAGGAATGAAAATATCATGTATAGAAGGATTCTCAATAAAGAATCTAGTACTTTCCAGCTAACTCACAAGTTTGGACTAAGACGAACCCTAGGAAAAAAGCCCTATCTAATCATTTCCATTGTAAAAAGTAGATCTAACTCTCATTAATAATGCCACCATGCTAATGTAAGAACTAGGTTGGTGAACAGGTCCAATATTAAGAGGGAGCTAACCCTTCTTCAAAAGATAAGCATTTTACATCTCCTTGATTACAACTATTACTATTATCTTTATACTTTGCCTATTTTTGTTCTTTCATAGTCTTCTAACAAAGCCTGCAAGTCAAGACAAGATCTATCTAATCTTTATTAGAAATTGGAAGAATTGGAAGAACATGGAAAAGCATGAATATTAAGGAGGAAAAAATAAGCCGATTAAATGAAAACACAAAAGGAAGCTCACTTAAAGTTTGTTGGCTTATTTTCTTATCCCTGTGGCACCTTAAGCAAATTATCATACAAATTATGTGACATCCTCTCCTTAAAATACGAATTGAAAGAGGCACAGTACCTCTGCGATTCAAGTTGAAGAAAGACATCAATATTCCTGTGAACCGGGCTCATCAATAAAGGAAGGACCAAAATACTTAAGGGATAGAAAAAGATACCTATAATACATGCAAAGAATCTATTTCATTATCTCTGTAAATCAAGGATGAAATTCATATCTCTTTTGTCGACAAAATATTTGGCATAGGTACACATATTTGAGTCTCTATGTTGATTTATGAAGTAAGTTTCTTGTACTAATGTGAATTTCAGAGGCACCTTCTCCTATGATAATCATACAAGTAATTATCTTTATAATCTACAAAGTACTCAAAGAAAAATCAAATGGCTTATATGAAATTTGTTAAAAGAAGACAACCTACTGTGACAATACTTTTAGTGGAAATCTGAGCATGACTGTGTGCTCCTTTTGGAATAAAAAAGACCAAGTGTATTCATGATATTTGTACAGTTTGAGTAACCAAAATACTGTAGCTGACATCTATTACTGCTCAGTTCAAAGGCTAGTCTAAGAGTATGAAAAAGTCCAAAATTTCCATAATGATTGAAGCAAGTTTGTTTGGGAAAAAATGAATATATGAGGTGTTTTTATTCGATCAATACAAAAAGGTTCTATGACACTTCTATGAGGTATCTGAAGCTTACTATAGAAAAAAATATTTGAAGATTCAAGGCATCAATGATGACACCAACATGAAATGATACAAGGTCTATCTAACACTATATAAGGCAACTCGACTCATTTGGGAGACTATCCTTCTCTGACATCTAAAAATACCATCATCTTCATAATCAATGCAAATATGTGGCACTATGATACGAAGGATAGAAGTGTATTGTGATCTGAAGTTAAAAGAAACCAAAACCATGTGGATTGTCTTTGAGGTATTTAAATGTACAAATGATGAACTTAAAGACATGCAAAACAAGTCTTATCTATTACATAAAGAACTGAGCATCTCTATACCTTTGTGCAAAATGAATCAAAATTTTGTGATATTCTCTATGCTACAAGACCAAAATACTAAGGTACATATTCTATAGAAGGGACCAAAATCATCACTGTGAATAAAAGCCAAGATTATGATCAATTCCAAGTCTGAAGCTACACTTAATAACATAATTTACATTTGTGAAAAGTCTAAGTATCTCTATGAGAAGTAGAACATGTATATTTGTGATCTGAACTATACAAAGACATACAAAAAATTTTGAATCATCAAGATTCAGAGTTTAGTGGCATCCTGTGCAAAAACCTGAGGGATGCTACTTTGTGACAGAATTTATTATGATGATATAAGGCACATCTCTATGACACTAGAATATGTAGCAACGTTATATCTCTTCATAGGGACTATGAGGGTATAGGGAATCCGTGACACAAGTTTTTGAAAATAACACCCTTCTCATACATAAAAGATAGAAAAATTCAATTCTTGAAGCCGACCTATTTGATATTGAAAGATAAAGGACATTGAAAGAAGCTCAAAGATATCTCTGTGGCTTATAGCCAAGCTTGAAGGACCAATTAGTGAGATCGATGTGAAGACCAAGTTGGAGAACTGTATGGACAAAGAAGTTCAAATTTAGCGTAAGAATATATTTTGAAGCATCCCCAAGAAGTTACAACTTACAATATAGTAGTACCATATTCGAAGGCAATAATGGAGAGAAAGGGAAGTTAAAATAGGTACATGTAAACTATGCTCAATGTCAATAGTAGTAATTCTAAGATAATGATCTCTTGAAAGATAGTAATAAGGGTTTGTGTAGATATATTTTAGAAATAACTATTATGATAACATTTGAAGTCTTTCTTTGCTAATTTATTTATGATCAAGGAATGAAAATCTCGTGTATAGAAGGATTCTAAATAAAGACTCTAGGGCTTTGTAGCTAACTCACTAATTTGGACTAAGATGAACCCTAGGAACAAAACCCTATCTAATCATTTCCGTTGTAAAAAGTAGATCTAACTCTCATTAATAATGACACCATGCTAATGGAAGAACTAGGTTGGTGAATAGGTACAAGATTAAGAGGGAGTTAACCCTTCTTCAAAAGATAAGAATTTTACATCTCCTTGATTATAGCTATTACTATTATATTTATACTTTGCGTATTTTTGTTCTTTCATAGTCTTCTAACAAAGCCTGCAAGTCAAGACAAGATCTATCTAAGCTTGATTAGAAATTGGAAGAATTGGAAGAACATGGAAAAGCATGAAGATTGAGATAAGCCGATTAAATGAAAACACAAAAGGAAGTTCACTTACAGTTTGCTGACTTATTTTCTTATCCCTGTGGCACCTTAAGCAAAGTATCATACAAATTCTGTGACATCCTTTCCTTAAAATATGAATTGAAAGAGGCACAGTACCTCTGTGATTCAAGTTGAAGAAAGACATCAATATTCCTATGAACCAAGCTCATCAATAAAGGAAGGACTGAAATACTTAAGGGCTAGAAAAAGAGACCTATAATAAATGCAAAGACTCTATGGCATTATCTCTGTAAATCAAGGATGAAATTCATATCTCTGTTGTCGACAAAATATTTGGCATAGGTACACATATTTGAGTCTCTATGTTGATTTATGAATTAAGTTTCCTATAATAATGTGAATTTCAGAGGCACCTTCTCCTATGATAAGCATACAAGTCATTATCTTTATAATCTACAAAGCACTCAAAGAAAAATAAAATGGCTTATATGAAAACTGTTAAAAGAAGACAACCTACTGTGACAATACTTTCAGTGGCAATCTGAGCATGAATGTGTGCTCCTTTCTGAATAAAAAATACCAAGTTTATTCATGATATTTGTATAGTTTGAGTAACCAAAATACTGTAGCTGACATCTATTACTATTGAGTTCAAATGATAGTCTAGGAGTATGAGCAAGTCCAAAATTTCCATAACGATTGAAGCAAGTTTGTTTCGGAAAAAACGAATATCTGAGGTATTGTTCTTCGATCAATAGAAAAATGTTAGGTGATCTATGAGGTATCTAAAGCTTACTATAGCAAAAAATATTTGAAGATTCAAGGCATCAATGATGAAACCAACATGAAATGATACAAGGTCTATCTAACACTACATAAGGCAACTCGACTCATTTGGGAGACTATCCATCTTTGACATCTAAAAAGACCATCATCTTCGTAATCAATGCAAATGTTGGGTGTGGAGCCTGATTATCTTGTTTACTTTGTATCACAGAGTTGGACCCCTGTACCTTAAAATGGGCGGCAACACCGCCCGTAATTAATCGCTGCCGTGGGGGGTCCAGGGGGGGGTGACAGCGCTTTTCGGAGCCCCCCCTGGCGGGGGTTTTCAGGGGCAGCGCCCCCGAAGCTTAAAAAAAATGTAAAATTGCCTTGTAAGAGCATAGTAATTTCTAGTCAATCTCGGTCGTTCATTAGGCAAATGATCTGACGGTAGAAGTTATGTTTAGCTTAGGGTTTTTTTCCCTAGAAGGCAACCCCTCACTTTTATCAGGGTATTGTATTGCGGCTGTGTATTGTATGTGTATTCTCGAAGTGAGAAACAGAGAGGGATACTGTGAGAGAGAACAAAGGATATTACAGCGGATCTGCTGGATAATAGAAAGGAAGGACTGGCTGTTCAGGGTGGACGTAGCCCAAACTGGGTGAATCATGTATATCTGTGTCTCTCTAGTTTTATGTGTTTTGTGGGCTTTTATTTTCCGCATATGTTATGTGTTGCATTGCTCTGTAATATTTAATTTTCCAACAACTGGTATCAGAGCCGAAGGTCTATTTGGCTGATAAACTCGCAGGAAAGAAGGGTTCCTGGTTCAAGTGGGAGCAATGGTGGAAGGTGGTAAGTTTAGGGTCGAGAAATTTAACGGCCAAAACTTCCAGCCGTGGAAGATGCAGATGGAAGATTATCTGTATCAGAAATATCTGTACCTACCATTGAGCAGAAAAACAAAGAAGCCGGCGGCCATGAAAAATGCAAAATGGAACATTCTCGATAGAAAGGCACTCGAAATAGTACGGTTGTGTCTTGCGGCGTTAGTCGCCTTCAATATTTTGAAGGAAACAACAACAGAGGGTTTGATGCAGACGTTGGTGAAACTATATGAAAAACCCTCGGCCTCAAACAAGGTATTTCTTATGAAATGACTATTTAATATGACGATGTCGGAAGGTGGATCTGTTGCAGACCATTTAAATGAATTTAATACAGTTACCATTCAATTAAGTTCTATAGGGGTAAACTTTTATGATGAAGTTAGAGCTCTGTTATTCTTGTGCTCATTACCAGAAAGCTGGAATGGTTTAGTTATGGCCATTAGTAACTCTATCTCTGGATCTAGTACTTTAAAGTTTGATGATGTTGTTGGTGCTATCCTTAGCGAGAAAATGCGATGGAAAAGCTCCGGTGAGACATCAGGTAATGCTTTGAGTGCAGAGTCTAGGGGAAGAAGAATGGAAAGAGGAAAGAGCTCGAGATATCGCAGTAAATCAAGGAAAGGCGGATCCAAGTACAAATCGGGGATAGTGTGCTGGAATTGCGGAAAGAAAGGACACCTAAAGAAAGACTGTAGATCTCGGAAGGGAAAAGAAGGAGACAAACAGTAAGAAAACAATCATGAAGCAAATGTGATAGGTGATGTATTACAAGATGCTTTGATTCTTTCTTTCGAAAATGTTACTGATTCTTGGGTTGTAGATTCAGGGGCTTCATTCCATGCCACACCTGATAAGAAATATTTTCATGACTATGTTCAAGGAGATTTTGGACAAGTTTGTTTGGGTGATGATAAACCATGTAAAATTGTTGGAATGGGTAAAGTTCTTGTAAAACAACAGAATGGAAACCAATGGCTACTAAAGGAGGTAAGGCATGTTCCAGATCTGAAGAAAAATCTGATTTCAACAGGGCAGTTAGGCAGTGAAGGTTGTGTGACAACTTTCACAGATAAAACTTGGAAGGTTACCAAAGGAGCGCCGGTAATAGCAAAAGGTGAAAAGGTTGGTACATTGTATTTATGCAATGGTATTTCTAACTCTAATAATGCTTTAACTTCCAAAGGAGCAGATGCAACATTATGGCATCATAGGCTCGGACACATGAGTGAGAAGGGAATGAAGATTCTTCACTCAAGAAATTTTTTGCCAGGTTTGAAGAATGTTGATTTAGATTTCTGTGAGAATTGCATTTATGGAAAACAGAAGAGAGTCATATTTCTCAGAGTTGGGAAAGAAAAGAAGAGCGAAAAATTGGAGCTTGTGCATACAGATGTATGGGGACCTGCTCAGGTATCATCTCTTGGTGGCTCTCATTATTATGTTAATTTTATTGATGATGCAACTAGAAAAACATGGATTTATTATATTCAGAATAAATCTAATGTATTTTATACTTTCAAGAAATGGAAATCTTTGGTTGAGATTGAGACAGGAAAGAAGTTGAAGTGTCTCAGATCAGAAAATGGAGGTGAATATTGTAGCAAAGAGTTTGATTGGTATTGTTCAGAGCATGGAATTCGTAGAGAGAAGACAGTTCCAAGAACGCCACAAGAAAATGGTGTGTCAGAAAGGATGAACAGAACAATCATGGAGCGTGCAAGGTGCATGAGATTGCATACAGGATTGTCTTTACAATTTTGGGCAGATGCTGTAGATACTACTGTTTATCTAATAAACAGAGGGCCTTCAAGTTCCTTGGATGGTGGTATTCCAGAGGAAGCATGGACAGGTAAAAAGGTAAACTACTCTTTTTTAAAGCCTTTTGGTTGTGAGGCCTTTGTCCATATTAATAAAGAAAACCAAACAAAGCTTGAGGCAAAATCAAAGAAATGTACCTTTATTGGATATGGTGATAATGATTTTGGTTATCACTTATATGATTATGAAAATCACAAAATCATTAGGAGCATAGATGTAATATTCAATGAAAAGGTCTTGTATAAGAATCAGTTGCAGGAAAAGAAACAGGAAAAAGAAAGCAAGGAATACACGGTTCTTGATGAGATATCTGAAAAAGTAAAGGTGCCTGAAAATAATAATAATCAACAACCACAGCAACAACAACTACCACAACAGCAACAGGCACCTCAAACACCTGAAAGTGGTGTTAGAAGATCTACCAGGATAAGTAGACCCCCTTAACGATACTCTCCTTCATTATATTATTTATTGTTGACTGATTCTGGTGAACCTGAATGTTATGAAGAAGCAATGCAGGTTGAAAGCAGGAAGAAGTGGGAGCTAGCCATGGAAGAAGAGATGGACACCTTAATGCATAACCAGACTTGGGACTTAGTCAGGTTGCCTGCAGGTAAAACTACATTGCATAATAAATGGGTTTACAGGCTGAAGGAAGAAGATGGAGGAAAACAGAGGTACAAAGCTAGACTTGTGGTGAAGGGGTTTGCACAGAAGAAAGGTATTGATTTTGATGAAATATTTTCTCCTGTTGTTAAAATGAATTCAATTAGAACTATTTTAAGTCTTGTAGCAGCGGAAGATTTACATCTTGAATAGTTAGATGTAAAGACAACATTTCTCCATGGAGATTTGGAGGAAGAGATATACATGCATCAACCAGAAGGATATGAGGTAAAGGGAAAGAAAAATTGGTGTGCAGGTTAAAGAAGAGCTTGTATGGCTTAAAACAGGCCCCAAGGCAGTGGTATCTAAAATTTGATAGGTTTATGTCTGAACAAGGTTATACTAGATGTCACTCTGATCATTGTGTTTATCTGAAAAGGCAAAATGATGGCAGCTATATTATACTGTTATTGTATGTAGATGACATGCTTGTTGCAGGGTCTAACATGCAGGAAATAAATGTGCTCAAAAGAAAATTGGCAAATTCATTTTCAATGAAGGATTTGGGAGCTGCAAAACAAATCCTTGGTATGAGGATAACTAGAGACAGGAAAAATCGCAAATTAACATTGTCTCAGAATGAGTACATAGAGAAGGTGTTGAAAAGATTTAATATGCAAAATGAAAAACCAGTTAGTACACCTTTTGCTAGCCATTTCAAACTTAGTAAGGAGATGTGCCCAAAGACCCAAGAAGACATGGATTATATGTCTAAAGTTCCATATGCATCTGAAGTTGGAAGTTTAATGTATGTATGCAATGGTCTGCACAAGGCCTAATATTGCACATGCAGTGGGAGTTGTAAGCAGGTACATGAATAATCCAGGAAAAGAACATTGGATGGCAGTAAAATGGATTCTCAGATATTTGAGAGGTACCACAAATCAAGCATTATGCTTTGGTGGTTTAAACATTGCTCTACAGGGATATGTTGATGCAGATATGGCAGGTGACAGAGATAACAGGAGGAGCACTACAGGATATGTATTTACTGTAGGTGGAACAACTGTCAGTTGGGTTTCAAAAATTCAAAGTGTTGTTGCACTTTCAACAACAGAAGCAGAGTATGTTGCTGCTACAGAGGCTAGTAAAGAAATTATTTGGTTACAAAGGTTTATGGATGAATTGGGTAAGAAGCATGATATGGGCACACTATACGGTGATAGCCAAAGTGCTATTCATCTTGCAAAGAACTCAGCATTTCATTCCAGGACTAAACACATACATCTCAAGTACCATTTCATACGGTCAGTATTGGAAGATGGAGAGTTGAAGCTGAAAAAGATACACACTAGCCAGAATCCTGCAGATATGCTAACAAAAGTTGTAACCAGGGAGAAACTGAGAACATGCTCAGTTTCAATTGGTCTTCAAGGATGATGATGAATATGAGGAACAGCTAGGTCCAAAGAGGAGTCATTGTCTAGCAAATGAAGCAGCGGTGGAGTTGCTACAATCGGTCTCCAAGTGGGAGATTGTTGGGTGTGGAGCCTGATTATCTTGTTTACTTTGTATCACAGCATTGGATCCGCGCGGGGCGGGAACGCCGCATGTAGTGTGTGCCATGGGGGGGTCCGGGGGGCAGCAACGGCACCGGTGCCCCCCCTGGCGGGGGTTTTCGAGGGTAGCACCCTCGAAGCTAAAAATAGATGTAAAATTGCCTTGTAAAAGTATAGTAATTTCTAGTCAATCTGGGCTGTTCATTAGGCAAATGATCTGACGGTAGAAGTTATGCTTAGTTTAGGGTTTTTTGCCCTAGAAGGCAACCCCTCGCTTTTATGAGGGTATTGTATGTGTATTCTCGAAGCGATAAATAGAGAGGGAGACTGTGAGAGAGAACACAGGATATTACAGCAAATCTGATGTAGGTTTTGTCTCTTCAATTTTTGCTGGATAATAGAAAGGAAGGACCGGCTGTTCGGGGTGGATGTAGCCCAAACTGGGTGAACCACATATATCTGTGTCTCTCTAGTTTTATGTGTTTTGTGGGATTTTATTTTCCACATATTTTATGTGTTGCATTGCTCTGTAATATTTAATTTTCTAACATCAAATCTGTGGCACTGTGAGATGAAGGATAGAAGTGTATTGTGATATAAAGTTAAAAGAAACCAAAACCATGTGGATCGTCTCTGAGGCATTTAAATGTACAAATGATGAACTTAAATACGTGCAAAACAAGTCTTATATTGAAATTATGGGCCCGAGAATGTCTATCTCATAGTAAAATGAATCAAGAAATGCAGCAGTCTACTCTATGCTACAAGACCAAAAGACTAAGGTACATAGTCTATAGAAGGGACCAAAATCATCACTATGAATAAAAGCCAATATTTTGATCAATTCCAAGTCTGAAGCTACACTTAATGACATAATTTACATTTGTGAAAAGTCTGACCATCTCTATGAATAGTAGAACATGTATATTTGTGATCTGAACTATACAAAGACATACAATTTTTTTTGAATCATCAAGAATCAGAGTTTAGCGGCATCCTGTGTGAAAACCTGAGGGATGCTACTTCGTGACAAAATTTATTATGATGATATAAGGCCCATATCTCTGACACTAGAATATATAGTAGCATTATATCTCTTCATAAGGACTGTGAGGGTATAGGGAATCCGTGACACAAGTTTGTGAAAATAGCACCCTTCTCATACATAAAAGAAAGACGAATTCAATTCTTGAAGCCGACCTATTTGATATTGAAAGATAAAGGACACTAAAAGCAGCTCAAAGATATCTCTGTGGCTTATAGCTGAGCTTGAAGGACCAATTAGTGAGATCAATGTGAATACTAAGTTGCAGAGCTGTATGGACAGAGAAGTTCAAATTTAGCATAAGCATATCTTTTGAAGCAGCCCTAAGAAGTTACAACTTACAATATAGTTGTACCATACTCGAAGGAAATAATGGAGAACAGGGGAAGTTAAAAGAGGTACATGTAAACTATGCTCAATGTCAATAGTAGTAATGCTAAGATAATGATCTCTTGAAAGATAGTAATAAGGGTTTGTGTAGATATATTTTAGAAATCGCTGTTATGATAACATTTTAAGTCTTTCTTTGCTAATTTATTTATGATCAAGGAATGAAAATCTTATGTATAGAAGGATTCTCAATAAATACTCTAGGGCTTTGAAACTAACTCATTATTTTGGACTAAGATGAACCCTAGGAACAAAACCCTATCTAATCATTTCCATTGTAAAACGTAGATCTAACTCTCGTTAATAATGACACCATGCTAATGTAAGAACTAGGTCAAAGATTAAGAGGGAGCTAACCCTTCTTCAAAATATAAGCATTTTACATCTCCTTGATTACAAATATTACTATTATATTTATACTTTGCCTATTTTTTTTCTTTCATAGTCTTCTAACAAAGCCTGCAAGTCAAGACAAGATCTATCTAAGCTTGATTAGTAATTGGAAGAATTGGAAGAACATGGAAAAGCATGAATATTAAGGAGGAAAAAATAATCTGATTAAATGAAAACACAAAAGGAATTTCACTTACCTCAGCCATGAAAGAGGGAGAATTTAGATCTTAATGGATACTATACTACTTGATGTTTGAAAGAAACATTAAATAAGCTTGTGATCAAGAATAAAACTTGACCAATATATGGCAATATCCTATAGCAAGCTTTTGAAGAGTTTTGATATCGTAGTACTTGCAGTTGATTGGTTCGATCCAGGAACACATTGATTGAAAATATTGATGCTAATAGAGATACTACTGACGATTGGAAGAAAATATTATTTCTTGGAAAATCATATAACTTCTAAGTCCCACCGGAGGAGAAGTAATGTACTCTACCTAGAAATGTCATCTACAATAATCCTATTCAAGTCCTCCTTAGATGCTAAGAGATAATGGAATAGGAAAAAGTTCCAGGGACTAATAATGGAATAATACAACCAAGCCAACTAGTACAAAGTAAGTTTCAAGATTATAAATCATAATATTCAGTTTCTCAAAAAAAGGAATTTGTCAAGAAAGAAATGTGTCTCAGAATGGCACTAGTGTTTAAAATGTGCATCAATTATTTCTACTTTGTATCAATTCATTGGTCGATTATTTTTATCCTACAATTCTTGCAAATAACTAAATTGATTTGGAAAATTATCTTGATATAGACAGATTTGGTGTTGAGATGCTATTTCATTTTTTATAAGTCATTATGGCATGAAACTAATTGAGGTTCAAAGGGTTGAACTCTGTATATAAATATGATGGATAAATTATTACTCCCTTTTAAGTTACTGCCTGATTTATTGTTGAGGTTGTACTGTTTGTGTACTCAACATTGCCACCAAGGATTCTGAATCATAGTGAAACTGGCTTGGACCAACCAGGCCATAGTGAGACCACACGTAGCTAAACATGCATAGCTAAGAAACATGTATTTACATTTGAGCCCTTAGCTTTGTCTGCTAAATGTCTAAAAAAATGGGCATGGAAATCTTCTTTATTGTTTGCAAACTCCTTATAACACAAATAGTTGAATTTTAGGCCTGTCTTTATAGAAACAAATATAACTTAATGTTAGACCCGACTATATAATCTTCAAGGGAGATTTCAACCCATTGTTGGTATAGATTAACTTCTTGGGATTGAAGTTAGCAGGACAGGCTAGCAATTGATAGTAGAAAAGCATTAAAGCAGAAGCCACTAGCTGTAGGGAGCTATAAGCTATTGCCTGGGATTGTTAGTTTGGCCCGTGTTGTGATGTGTTCACTTGGGGTATTGATTTTGAGATTGACCTGTGAATAGTATTCATGGAATTAAATTTTGTTTATTTTCTAAAATGGAACTCTTGGCAAATATAATAGTCAAGAACTTGAACAAATCAATCTTTGAATGCAGGCCTAGCAATGAAATCTGTCACCCTAACATTCTTAAAGATTCACAAGGGACTTTTTGATGCTAGCAGTGTAATGTATTTTCTTCACTAACCATCCAGTAATTTGTCTGCTACAAATTTCTTTATGTGCCTATATCCATGACAATATTTCAATCCATCAAAAATGACATTTTAGCTGCCTAGAAGAATATAAAAGGGATTAGAACTTGTAGTAAAAAATGTTACCATGCTATCATAAATATTTAATTGATTATTTAATCAGTTTCTTCATTCATCATGGCCCTCTCAATCCCATGACAATAGAACGGGGTACCTCATATGATATATTAAGCCTTGCAAATGTGGGCAAATAATAAATCTTTCCAGTGAAAGTGGTTTAGCAATCAAAATTCTTCAAGATTATTTCTGGTCAAGGGTTTTCATTCTAATATGGGATGGGGAGGAAGAAATATTTTCCTCCTTATGAAATTTTCTCCATCCCAAGAACTCATTTTTAGAGTTTCAATTCCATGACAAGTTGAAGTGAATATCTCCATAAGTGATTTCTATTTTTTTATTTAATTGTGATGAATAAATGATTGGCTATGTTCATTCTTGGTAGTTCTAAATGTTGTTTCTCGTGAAACACAGATTGCATTAACCCTGCTCAGTTTGGAGTCTTCATTATTATCATGAACAGACAGCTTTCTGATTTTATACATAAACATAATTACTTCAGGATGAATATTAGCTAGCTCCTCTTTCACGGCATCAACCTTCTCAGGCCGCAAAAGAATTATTATTATTGTGTTTGGAATTTCACAACCATACACTTCTTGGAGGTCTTTAATGCTTGGCTTTTCATATATCCACTTTGGAACGATATATCCAATTTTTGTTCCAGGTGGAGGTATCTCATTAAACCTTATCTTATATCCATTACTGCATATGTAAGGTTGTTTTGTTAACAAGAAAACACTCTTAAACCCAATCCCTGAACATATAGAAAGGTATAACACATATCATCTCAATAGCCATGGCCCAGAGCTCTTAAATGCAGTCTCTGCATATTTTGGAAATATGAAACAAATTTTATCAACAGTCAAGGCTAGAAAATGTTCTCAATCACCACAATTTTATTTTATTTTCATAACATAATTAAGCTATATAGCTATGACCCAAAGTTTTCATAGTCAATCTCTGCAAATTTAGAAATGTATAGTGAAGTTTATCTAAACAGTCGGGACTAGAAAGTACTCCCCCTCATCCCAATTCTATTTTCTTTTGTACATATTTCATCTAAATAGCCATGACTGAAAGCTCTTAAACCCAAACTATGCAAATTGAAAAATACATTACAAATTTTATCTAAATAGCCAGGGCTAAGAAAAGATCCCAATCACATGAGTTCTAGTATATTCTCATTAGATATTTTATCTAAATGGCCATAGCCCAAATCTATTAAAGCGAAACTTCAAAACTTAGAGATGCACAACAAATTCAACCTAAACAGTTGGTTCTAGAAAAAAGTTCCCAATTCCCCCATTCCATCTTGTTTTCAAAAAAAAAATCATCTAAACACCATGACCAAAGCTCCTAAACCCAAATTCCATAAATTTAAAAAAACACACCAAATTCTATCTAAAAATACAGGGCTACAAAATGCTCCCAATCACTGCAATTCTATTATGTTTTTATACCATATTTCATCTAAACATCCATGAGACAAATAATTTAAAGAAAAAATCTTCAAATCCAAATACCTAGTGCAAATTTTATCTTAACAGACAGGGCTAGAAAAGGCTCCCAATCACCCAAATTTATATTATTTTCATAACATGTTGCATATGAGCAACCATTCCCCGAAGTTTTTAAACTTGATCTCTGCAAATTTAGAAATAGATATTACATTTTATCTAAACAGTAGATATTCAAGGATTGAAAAACCTCCCTATCACCCCAATTTCATTTTGTTTTATGAGTACAGGTTTTAAGAAATGAATACCTTTCTCGCCAATGTAGCCTCCTTGTCTTCTGCCATTCTTGGTAGATTTTTAAACGCTGCAGAGAGATTATATGTTGCGGTCGGTGAATCCCAATTCATTATTAAAGACCATAAAAGTAGCAGAGGAACCCACACCCATGACATCACAGGTTGTAATCATGAAAGGGTTTAAAATGTGCATAAATTATTTCTAATCTTTATCAATTCACTAGTTGGTGATAGTTATCCCAAGGTTCTTACAAGTCACTAAAATGTGTTGAACAATTCCCATTTATTTTGGCTTAGCATCAAATTTTGAATTCTGGGCATGGTAAACATGCTACAAGATGGCTTGTTTTCTATAGGAATTTCTCATGAATAGAGGAGAATCAACAAAATCCTCAACAGATTATCACCCACGCCTTCAGCTTCTTCTTCCTCCATGGAATATTGAACATATAACCTCTTGAGTGCCTCGTTGTGCTGGTCTAGAAGAGTTTTGAAGTGACAAATTCCTTCTGTAAAATGAATTCACCACGATTGGAGGCACTAGGAATCCAATTTCTTGAGTTCAACTGACAAATTAATTCTGTAAAATTAAATCACCGTGATTGGAGGCACCGGGAATACAATTTCTTGATTTCAACCAAGTGTATCAAATCAGAGTTAAGATAGAATGGACGCACCCTTCCTCCTCCTTCATTGGAAAAACCCTGCAACGCGAGGGAAATAGATGAGGGAAATGAAAAATTTTGATATTCAAAAAACAAAAATCCCCTGAACTAGTTTTACTCAAAAGCTAAGGAAAAGGGGTTTTGAGAGAGATTATTGAACACAAACTCTACAAGGATTAGGAAAATTTGTTTCCTACTAACTTTTTTATTATGGTATGGTGGCGTAAAACTTTGCATTAAGTAATGGGTTACAATGGGGTTGGAAAAGATGAGAGTTCAAAGGACTAAATGGCTATGAAGGACAGAAAAGATAAAAAGCAAGTTGAATAAGTTTTGATGAAGTAGAGATAACTAATGAGTGGTGGTTGAACTTGATGTGAGAAAGTGAAGAAGGCAATGATGATTTCCAAAATTAGATTAACTAGGAAGAGAGTAGTGAAGTGAGGATGAGAGAGTTGGAGAATTTCAATGGGAAAGGTGAGTTGGTGAGTGGATGGTTGTGAAACAAAGGGCTGATGATAAAATATAGCTCAATAAAGAGTGGTATTCAATGCACCTCAATGGGGTCTAATGAACACACTGGATTTAGGTTACGAGAGATATGTGATTACAAAGCAGCAGGTTGGATGCAATGTAGGATGAGATTGCGAATGAGAAAGAATCAAATGAACTAATGGGAAACCATATCCTAAGGCCAACAGAGGATGAGAACCTAGTAGTGGGCATGGCACTAGACAATAGAAAAGTTGGCCTTATACCAACCCTGCCCCTTATGCTTCTTAAATACAAATAGGTAACAATACGCTAGCGTGTTAATAATGGTTCAAGTCCACCTCGTAGTTAGCTTACTTACGGAGGAACAATAACAATTAGAGGAAGTAGTCTTAACAATAGTGCAAGTTTGAATATTAAGAGTAGCACACTTGGGATTTTTACTTATTTAGAGCAAAAAAACAAGAGTTTCATGAATTTTAGTACCTATAATGCTTTGAATTATAACCTAGGAGCATGTAAGAGAAATAATATTATAGTGATTTACTATTTAAAAAATTTAGTCATATGTAAATGCTTTGGAAAAAAAACATAATGATCCACATACCTTGATATAAAAAAAACCTTAAAAATGTCACTTTTAAAATCTCTTATGTAGTTACCTCATGTCATTCGGGTAGATATCACAATTACTTATGTAAGTAATCGTGCAATCATATTTTTCATTATCTTAAAGGAACTCTTTCTAGACATGCACCCCATCAAGCATAAATCATCCTAACATATACATTTGAAGTAATATAAATCATCCTATGACTATCCTCGAAAAAATTCTCACCCATAGCCTTGGTGATGGTGTAAGGCTCGTATCAAAATGGTATGAGCTTCTTCTAGGAGTTTTTCAATTGCTCTTTATGCAAGTCCAACCGTAACTCATCGTCAACCTAAAAATTATGTGGATCTGAATGGATTGTGTATCTACTTGTACTTGGAGTTCACAACTTTCTATAAAATATCATGAACTCGTTATTGAATTTGTTAGATACATTCCTCAAAATTGGTTTCATTGCTTACCTCGTTCCAATTTTGGGAGGTATCTTCATGTGTTATTCCATGAATATAGCTACATCAATTTGTGTCAATTTTTTGGGACCCTAGCACACTTGAAAAGGCTTGTGGGCAATAGAATTATGAAGAGTTATGTCAAATTTCTATTGAAAATATGAAAGGCTTTCAACATGCGTATGTGGATCCTCACAATTGTATACTCTAAGGACATCTACAATAATCATATCGGGTACCTTTTATTTATAAAACTAGGGATGGAAGGCAGTGGATTTGGTCAAGCTTGATGTTTGTCATGGACCAGAGGTTAAACCATAAAATACTGAGGAACCTACTATCCCCTATCAAGAAATATGGTCTTTGGCAACCCAAAATGAACCAAAATATGCTCGAAGAAGAGCTTATGAGTGGATTTTGTTTCAACAGTCTTCTTATAGGGTGTCGAAATTCCCGTCCAAAGGAAGTGATCAACAACAACAAAAAACACATTCGTTACCATACTTGGTTGAGGGAAAACATTATAAAGAGTAGGAAAATGCCTACTGTTGAAAAATGCAGCAAAAAAATCTCAATTTGACTTTGCCTTGGTCAAATTGAGAAAAATTGAATTTCCACGTCAACAAACAACTTGGAGGTAGTTAACTAAGGTGACATGGATCTTGTCACTAATTTAGCTTAGTAAATTCGAGTTAGAGGAGTTGGAGTTCAGTTAAGCATGCGTGATTGCTAATTTGTAGAAATCAAGGTCAATTATTTCAAGTTGGTTTCAATTAAACTAGTTCTAAATTTTGGAGGAACTAGTGGAAGATCAGTTGTGTCGACTTCAGTCTAACTCAATGATCATCTAGTTAACTTATCAATCAACCCAAAATAGCTAGTTTATGCAAAGAATTCATTTTGTGTTAATCAATGTATGGATTGTATTGGTTACATCTTGGTGCTAAAAAAGATGGTCTTATGGGTGTATTTATTATATGGTGAGCAACATATTATATGTGTTGTGTATGGAAATAATTTTGTTTCTTACACTTCTTAGTATGTTGAACTATGTTTGGTTGTTCTTAGTTGTTGTAACAATGTATTTAGACACCACCTCTATTTTAGAATACAAGTTTTCTAATATACAAAATCCCTCAATTCTCCAACATGGTATTAAAGATAATGATTTGAGATGTAGCATGTTGCCTACAAGTCTTATGCAAGTTGTAGATGCTCTTAAAAAGTCATATTTATTTAGTGGATTGGTTCTAGGTTTCTAATTGCAAACTAAATCTAGGATCAAATAAATGGGTCAACATTATGAGTTTCAGGATAGATCTTATAAATTTTAATGGGCACAATTATGGAATTTGGGCACAACTACATGGGAACATTGTTGAAGAGTCAAGAGTCATAGGAATTTATGAAAATGGTGGTTCTTATCCAAGGGATAACTAATAAAAAAAATTCATCAATAGGAAGAAGGATGAGGCTTCAAGAGTCATAACAACCTCCATCTCAAGGTGGATTCAATTTCATATAATTTATATCAACTACTCATAGAATACATACTCTCTAGTATATCAAAGAGCTATAAATTGATGCTTCTTTTCCCCTAAGACCATACAAACCATATATTCTCCTTGCAAACCTTAGCCTCTATAATAAAAGAAACAAAGCTCCTACATAATTTACAATGTCATGAATTTGAGAATTCCACCAATTCAGTGACGCCCCAAACATTTTTTTAGAAAAAGAAATGCCTAGCTCAAAAGACTCCATGTGTGGAATTGATCACCATAAGCACACATCAATGATTTTGGAATTGCACAGTTAATCGATCCATAGCTTTGTGGTAGCACGCTTTCAACCACGTTGAGAGGCTCCATAGGTTTCATGGCACCTAGTAAAGCAAGCATCTTTATTATTTGATAGTACATTTTTCAGAGAATTTATTGGGAGGACAAATCCCTTTTGAGATTGGGTTAATGAAAAACCTTTCGGTATTGTCTCTCTTAGCTAACTACCTCACAGGAATTGTTCCAGCTTCATTTGGAAATCTGAGTAGCTTATTGTATCTTAACTTGGGCCACAATAGTTTAATGGGTACAATACATGCAAGTTGGAAGGGCGTCATTAGAGTTTGCACTTGTTATCATTGGAATATAACTTCTAAAATACAATTTTAAGGCTCCAAATTAAGGATTGCATAAGAGAGTGCCAATGCATGTTGAGGAGTGTTAAGGAGTACTAGGACAACACAAGGGAGCACTAGGTAAAAATACATGGAAGTGAATGAATATGAGGGTGTGTCAGGGAGTGGAAATGAGTGATATTTGTCATGCCACGAAGGGAGTGAGAAGGTATTCTAAGCATTCACATACCTTATTAACCACTCAATTCTTACCATTATCACACCATAACAAAAAACCATAAAAATTCCATTCTTAAAATCTATTGTGTAGTTTCCTAATGTCATTCAAGTAGAATCTCTCAATTACTTATGTCAGTAATGGTGAGATCATTTTTTTATTCTCTTAAAGGAACTCTTTCTAGACATGCACCCCATCAAACATAAATCATCGAGTCAAAAATAATGGAAATGAATGAATAAGAGGGTGTGTTGGGGGTGTTAGCAAGTGTTGGGCATGGCAAGGGGGGAGTGACAAGGCATACTAGGGAATGCTACGACATTTCAAGAAGTGTCAGGGTGTGCTAATATGTTCCAGATAGTGCCAAGGCATGCCGGTCATGCCAAGACATGCCATGTGTTAAGGAGGGAGTGTTAGAAAGTTCTAGGTGTGCTAAGGAGGGAGTGACAAGGTATGTTAGGAAATTCCAAGGCATGATAGAGTGCTAGGAAAGCATGCCAAGTTGTACCAAGTTCCAGGGTGTGCCAAGGACTGTTAGGGAGTGCTAGAGAAACACAAGGTAGCACTATGTTACAATGCATGGAAATTAATGAATAATAGTGTGTGACAAGGAGTTTCAACGAGTTCCATGTGTGATAAGGAGGAGTGACAAGGCATGCTTGGAAGTGATAAGGAATGATAGAGTGCTAGGGTGGGATGCAGCCAAGATGTGCCAACCCGTGCAAGGAAGTGTTAACTAGGAGTGCCCGGGAAACAGAAGGGAACACTACGCCAAAATTCATGGAAATGAACAAATAAGAGTCTGGGATTGGAAGTATCAGTGACTTCTAGGTGTGCTAAGGAGGGATTGACAATGTATGCTAAGTAGTGTTAAGGCATGCTAGAGGCCAGGGCGACATGCCAAGATGTCCTAGGTGTTAGGGTGTACCAACACATGCCAAGGAGTGTTAAGGAATGATATGGAAACACAAGGGAGCACTTGGTAAAAATGCACGAAAATTGAATGAATACGAGTTTGTGACTGGGATTTTCAATGAGCTCTAGGTGTGCTAAGGAGAGATTGAAAAGGTATGCTAGGTAGTGCCAATGAATGCTAGAGTGCTAGGGTGGCATGCCAAGATGTGTTAGCTGTTAGGGTGTGCCAATGCATGCTAGGGGGTGTTAGGGAGTGTCAGGTAAACACAAGGAAGCACTAGATCAAAATTCATGGAAATGAACAAATAAGAGTGTGTGATATGGAGTGTCAATGAGTTCTAGGTGTGTTAAAGAGGGAGTGACAAGGTTATATGCTAGGCAATTCCAAGATATGTTAAACTACCAAGGTGTGTCAGGAAGTGCTACGGTGTGTTAGGGAGTGTAAAATCATGTCAAGGAATGTAGGGGATGCTAACACATGCCACACAATTCCAAGGCATTTAGGACATATCAGGTGTTGTGGCATGTCAATATGTAAACTATGTTTCTTAGTTGTTTTACGACCACAGTTGTATGTGATGATCCTTGTCTTGGTAACTTGTTAAGTGAGATCAATTGAGATTGGACATGAGTAGTCTAATATGAGTTACATGTAGTTCTTAGGTGAACAAGGCATATGTTGAATTTCCATGACACATGAGAATTTGGGTTTGGTCTTAGAATCTTTGATGCAAACACACTCAAGTGACACAACACATCAACTTTTCACAATGAAATCTACACACATCAAGGAATCAATTAGTGCACATGAAAATTTGTAACTTTTTCAAACCTTTCTTCGTTAAATTACAAACTGTAATAGAATAAGCTATAGCTCTCGTACCAGGGATGATGGCCCTTTACAGTCACACTGATACAAGGAATACAACTAGGGCCTGGTGTTAGTCCTTTGACAACCAATATACCTTGAACAAGACAACACTTGACCCAATTTTTTATGGTGGACACACATAGCCCTTTCAATCCACATGTCTTAAACAAATTTGGCAGGACCTCTTTCCTCCCATTATGAAACTCCTCATTCTGCCTCTATCAATGAACTAAATTCCTTTATGTTACGGAAATTGGCTCAAAAAAAAATTCCCTCTATCTACCTCTTTTTTCCCTTAAGGTCTCCAACACTTAAAGTTTTCGATTAGCTGTTCACAACTCTGTTGTGAACAACTCTTTGGTCTACCCACTTTTGCCATACTACTGCTCCAAGATGACAAGTCTAGGGATATGGAGGGTTTCCTTCTTCTTAATGACACAATACTCTACAATACAGTGAAATGGGGCTAGTTGGCTAGCCCATTTTACTGCTACTTTAGTCCTTCAAATTCTGCACGTCCTTAGGCCCAATACACCTACCCTTCTACCAGTCTTGTTTTCCTTCATAAGTACAGGACTTAGAGCTCTTCTTTGACAGTCACCTAACAACCCTCCAATTGTACTTGGACTGCCATCAATTTTCCCAACCACAGTAAATTTTTTTACTGATCTAGTTCCCACAACACTGCCCTCATCTAGGGCTCTTCAAATATGCCACCTAATAGTGATTTGAGTCCTCTAAAAATTACTATTCTTGTGTGCTAATTTTTTGTTTTCCAATCTATGAAAAAATCTGAACTACTCATCTTATCATCCTTCTAACAATTTGTAGATGACTGAACTAGGGTCACAAATCATCCATTAACAGTCCATTCACTAACTGTTTATAGGCTTCTTCAGATCTCTGTCCAAAACTCCATGGACAGTCCAACAAAATCAACTCCTCTTCATGTCAATCCATTCCTCATATGGCACATTTATTCTGCTCCATCTTCTACTCAGGTTCCACCTTCCTTTGGATTTTCTATCTCCGCACATACTTATGCAAACCATCTTCCAAATTTGTGGTATATATTGTAGACATAAACCTCTCTCTAAGGGTCACAACCCCTCTTCTTCTATGAAAATTTGTCACAGTATTAATGACATACCTTATGGATTGAACATGCTAGGAAACCTCCCTAAATATGGAATTATACTTCTATTCTAATTTCTTTAGAACAACCCATATCCACCCATAGAAAAAAATAAAACTCTTTCATCCATAAGAGACTCAGCCTAGCTCATATGGATCCATAGATTCTGGTCATTTCTTTGATTGAATCTTGACTTGAACTTTAGATCTCTACGACCCTCAAACTACGGTTACCTCAGTCAATTTTACACCTGTGACTACTTATGTTCTGGCCCTAAATTCTAGTGCAAACCCTCCTTCATTTGTGCTAGTATTTATCACAGACCTCACAACCTAGTAACCAGCACAAGGTAGGGTCTCAACCCTCTCTACTATTTCAAAATTTGATGTGGACTTCACACAGAAACACCACTGAAATCACATGCCCAAATTCTCATGAGTCGCCTCTCTTGAGCTTTATCTACCCTAAGAGAAGCAAAAATATGCCATCCTACTTCCTATCTCAAACCCATTAAGGTATGTGACATTATTGTGAACCCTCACATGAGGATCTTACTCTTGGTGGATGGTCATGGCGTCCCTTTAGCAACGCTTACTCAGACCTCTAACTAGACCTACTTTAGGACTACATCTCTCCTAGCCTCCTTGATAAAATGAGCTCCTTCTCACTTTATTTTATTGCCTTCATACTAAGGCCTCCCTAAATAGCTTTTCCTAGCTAGGCCTCTTAATAATGTTCTAGAACTTACGAATTTTATCTACTTAGACCTTAGGAAATATTATTTTTCTATTTAATTTTCTTTTATATTTTAAACCTCATCTCGAGTCCGAAGCCCCTTCGCTTGGGTTATTTTCCCACAGAAAATTTTGTGGTCAAAATCACACAAAACCATCTCACTAGGCTTGTGGAGTAACTCCCAAGATACACAATTTAACAACATAGTCTAGTTGTAGTAATCGTAACTTGGTCAAGCTCCTATAGTCAAGCGAGGACTTGGTTGGGTTCCCAAGTTGATAACTAGGAAGGGTTAGGGAATTCCAAGGAATGGAAAGGCGTGCTAACACATGTTGGACAATGTCAATGCATGTTGAGGAGTGTTAAGGAGTGTCGAGTTATCACAAGGTAGAACTAGGTCAAAATGCATGTAAATGAACAAATAAGAGTGTGTTATAGGGAGTCTCAGTGAATTCAAGTGTGCCAAGGATGAAGTGTGTTATAAAAAGTTCATAATAGGATTTGTAAGAGGATAGCCTAGAAACGATTGTGATTAGGGGCTTGACAAAGCAATTTTAAACAAAGGGAGACTTTGTGTTGGGCACAACACTATTTTTCCTTTATCTATTATTTTTATATGACATTTGGCACACATTGGCCGAATGCTCATGTTTTAAATATTTCAGAGAATTCCATATTGTACATTGTTATGTATAAGTTTTGGGGAACTCGACTTGTGCCGGCCTATATCTTGTGTGTCTTGTGTATCCTGTGGTTCTTGCAAACTCTCAGTTAATGCTCTACTATTTATATGAACTGGACATACATGTGAAATATTGCCTATGTAAGCTATGTTTCTTAGTTGTTTTATGGCCATGGCTAGATGTGATCCTTGTCTTGGTAAGTTCTTAAGTGGGAAAAGTTCAGCTTGTACATGACTGGCCTAAGATGAGGTATATGAAGTTCTTAGGTGAACAAGGCACAATCTACTTGTAGTAGGTGAAATTGATCAAGTTGTTATGGATGAAGCAGACCAATGTCACATGAACTGTAGTAGCTAAGGACTTGATTGGGTTCCCAAGTCATGAAAAAATGTAAGGATATTTGTGAGGGCATGAGTTCCAAGGCATGCTAGGTAATTCTAACATGTGCTAGATATTTCGAAGGTATGTAAAATATGCTAAGATGTGTCAAGTGCTAAGGCATGCCAATATCTGCAATGGTGTGACAATACATGCCAGGGACTATCAAGGAAACAAAAAGGAGAAAAAAGTTAAAATACAAGGAAATGAACACATCATAGGGTTGATAAGTCATCAATTTACATTTTCCATGAGGGGCATGCTATGCACACCAACATTAGGTGGAAATGAGTGTCAAGTTCCAAGTGTTAGTGCATTCTAAGTGCCAAATCATCCTTTGTTACTTCTCTTCTACTTTCCAATAACTGATCTCAAATCAATTTAATATTAAACCATGCCAAAGTATACTGAGGCATCTTAATGAATGCTATACATGATAATGATCATGGCCTCTTTAGGACTACATGTCTCTTTGCCCCCTTGATCAAATGAGCTCCTTCTCACTTGATGTTATTTCCTTCATCCTATGGACTCCTTAAATAGTTTTTCCTAGACCTCTTAGGAACCCTCTAGAATTTACGGGTTTTATCCACTTAGACCTTAGGAAATATTAATTTTCCTTTTTAATTTTATTTTAGATTTTAGACCCCGTCTTGGCTCAAAAATCCCTTTTCTTTGCTTCTATTCCCACAAAGGCTTTTGTGACCAAACTCACACAAAGCCATCTCACTAGGTTTGTGGAGTACCTCCCAAGCTACACAATTCAACCATATAGTCTAGTTGTAGTAACTATAACTTGGTCAAGCTCTTGTAGTCAAGCAAGGGCTTGGTTGGGTTCCCAAGTTGAAAATTAAGGGTAGTTGTGAGGGCATGATCACTAGGGAGGGTCAAGGCATGCAAAGGAATGAAAAGGCATGCTAACACATGTCGGAAAATGTCAATGCATGTTGAACTAGAGTGTTAGGGAGTGTTGGGGCATATCAAGGGATAACTAGGTCAAAATGCATGGAAAGGAACAAATAAGAGTGTGTGCAAGGGAGTGTTAGCGAATTCAAATGTGCTAAGGATGAATTGTGTTAGGAGAAGTTTAGAATAGGATTTATAGGAGGCAAGCCTACAGTTGTTATAAGGGGCTCAACATAGCAGTTTTAGACAAAGGGAGATCACTTTGTGCTAGGCACAACATTTTTTTTCCTTTAGTTATTTTTTTTGTATGAGATGTGGCATACTTTAGATACATTCTCATGTTTTAAACTATTCTAGATAATTACATATTGTACATTGTTGTGTATAAGTTTTGGGGCACTCAGCTTGTGTCATCTTATATCTTGTGTTCCTTGTGAACCTTGTGGTTCTTGCAAAATCTCAGTTAATGTTCTATTGTTTATATGAACAGAACATACATGTAAAATATTGCCTGTGTAAGATATGTTGCTTTATTGTTTTATGGCCATGGCTAGATCATGTGATCCTTGTCTTGGTAAATAGTTAAGTGGGACAAGTTGAGATTTGACATGAGTGGCATAAGATAAGTTATAGGCAGTTCTTAGGTGAACAAGGCACAATCTACTTATAGTAGGTGAAATTAGTCAAGTTGTTGCAGTTGAAGCAGGCCAATGTTTTCACATGAACTGTAGTAGCCAAGGACCTGATTGGGTTCCCAAGTCATGAAAAAATGTAAAGGCTATATGTGAGGACATGAGTGCCAAGGGGTTCTAGGGAATGCTAAGATGTGCCAGATAGTGGGAAGGCATGTCAACCATGATAATATTTGCCAAGTGATAAGGCATGCCAAGATGTGCAAGGGTGTGTCAATGCATGCCAGGGAGTACTATCAAGGCAACAAAATGGAGAAATAAGTTAAACTACAAGGAAATGAACACATAAGAGGGTTAATTAGTCCTCAATTTACCTTTTCTAAGAGGGGCATGCTAGTCACACCAACACTAGATGCCAATAGGTGCCAAGTGCAAAGTCTTAGTGCATTCTAAGTGCCAAGTCTTCCTTTGTTGCTTCTCATCTACTTTCCAAAAATTGATCTCAAATAAATTTAATATTAAACCATGCAAAATCATACCAAGGCATCTCAACGTGTTCCATACATGCTAAGACTTTCCAAGCACCAACACGTGCCAAGCACCAATATGTGTCAAGGACTGGTATGCATGCTATGAAGTCGAATGGCATGTTGAAGAGTGATAATGCATGTTTAGGAGTGTTAAGGAGTAATAAGACAAAACATTAAGGGAGCACTAGGTCAAATTCATAGAAGTTAATGAATATGAGGAATGTGTGCCATGGAATAGTGTTAATGAGTGCTAGTTTTCATACCAAGGAGGGAGTGAAAAGGTATGCTAAGCATTGGTAAGGCATGCTAGGGAATGTCAAGGCATGTAAATAAGTGCCAAAGTATGCTAGGGAGTTCCAGGGTGTGCTAATTATATGCTCCAAATAGTGCCAAGATATGCCAATAGATGCCAGGTACTAGGGATGTGGAGGGTGCCAGGGTATGTCAATATGTGTCAAGAAGTGTCAAGGCAAAAAAAGGAAGAACCAAGCTAAAATGTAAGAAAATGAACACATAAGAGGGTTAATAGGTCAATACTTTATCGTTTTCAAAAGGGGCATGCTAGTCACACTAATAATAGGTCCCAATACATGCCAAGTGGCATTGTGTGCCAAGTGCTGATGTATGTCAATGCATTCAACCAAGGTGTTCCAGGGCATGCTATGTGTTATCACCCAAAAAAAAAAAAAATCAAAACATCATTGTGTCAAGTTTTTTTTTGGTCATGGTTCAAAATTGGGTTTAGAAGTCAATTAGGATTTGATCAAGGGTAGGTTTTAGATTTTTATATTTTAAATCCCATCCTTAGGTTATGATAAAGTCTTCTTTGAAGTCCCTTCATGTCAAATATCCACCATTTTCATTTGTGGGTCATTTCCTAAAGGTTTTGTGTCAAAACTGTTCAATTAGCCAAGAAACCTCATTTTCATAGCACCACTAGTTCAAAAAATTTGATTTCCGCTATGAAAGCGCTAATAGTTTCGTAGCGCAAACAAGAAAAAATACACTGCAGGTTCTACGAAAGCGCGATTTCTAAATTGTCTTGTCATCTGAGCTGGAAAGGGTCAGAAACCATTGGGAAATGGTAAGTTAGCGGTATGATGAGTTAGTTAATGATGAGATTCAATGTACTTACCCACGTTGCAATCATCATTGTCATTATAGGGTATGAATGAGGCATCATTCAATTATGAGATGATAATTTAAATTCAAAATTTTTCCTAATTAGTCATTCTCATTTCCTTTGCCTCCATTCAAGATGTCTGAGCTGTAAAGTGTTAAAGCCAAACCTGTGACTATTTTATACAAAGGTTTTCTTCATATTTTCAAGTGAGGCTGACAGGATTTCTGAGAAGCATGGCAGAGGAAAAGAAAGTTCACAGAAGGGGACACTACTTAAGCCATGAGCCTGAAGATATGAAGGCAATAATTGAAGACCCAGCAGTGATGGAGGCATTCAGAAGAGTATGTTGTCATCGGTTTTGTGAAAAATTGCAGGGCTTTCACACACAGGTCTCAAAGGAATTTTCCATGAAATTCAATGGAACAGCTACTAAGGTTGGGATGCTAAGTGTATCAATTACACCATAGATTATTGCTGCTATTACAGAGATACCAAGAGGTCAAGAAACTTGGTTCAAAGTTTTCAAATTTGATATGGAGTAATGTAAAGAATTCATGAAGCCTGAGTATGTAGATATGGACCTCAATAATTCTATACCTAGAAGCTGCATCAAAGACACTTATGCAAATCTATTTCTCAACATTCAGAGGTACTTTACATGTGAAGGAAAATATCATAAGGTTTACACATATTATTTCAAGTTGCTTCTGCATTTCACTGGTAAGATTTCACTCAATTTGCCTTTTTATCTGCATAGGAGTCTTGCAAAAATGGATGATAAAGTACAAGCCAAATATGAAGGTAGTGAAACATCCTTGTTTCATCATGGTTTAATGAAGTTATTGATTTTAAATCAACTTCATAAGATAGGCAGGGGTTGGTCATATTTTTTGTTTATAAATGGTTTTGAGTTAGAAACCCTAACTCCTGCTAGAAGCCCTAAAACTAAAGGAGTTCCATCATCACCAACAGCAGAGACTATTCAACCTATAGTTGCAAAACCAAAGGAATTTGCAAAACTAAAGCCAAGGAAACAGGTTGAGAAAAGGGCAACGCTACGAAAGGCAATACGAAACTGCTTTGTTTTCGTAGCGCAATGTATTGTAGCTCATTTGAACAGTTTGAAGATGGTTTTGGACAGCTGGAGTTTAAGTAGGATTTTTGGCATGTGTTAATTCAATTTCCAATAGTTAAGGACCTCGAAATAATGATTTCAGTGCAAAGGACCTTATGCCTAAAAAACAGGGGATTGTTTCCTATTTTGGTGGAGGACATAAATATGGTCATGAAAAGTTGAAGCCTATAATCCAGATTTGGCCATGTGTTGATACACTTGGAAAATGATGTAATTTAATTTAGATAAGGTTGTTATGGATAGATATAAGGAGTTTGAATCCTATTTGTAATAGTATTGTCTAGTAGATTAGCTATCTTTTGTAATAAATACCATGTCATATGGTTAGGCAAGGTGTCAAGAGTTAGGAATTCGATGTATCTAGCATAAGATAAGGTTATCTCATGTTGTAAATGGTCTATAAAATACCAAGAAGTCAAATATGCCAAGGGTTGGACATTTTTAGCAAAAGACTGTGCTTATTGTAATTGACTGGTTTTTAGCTAATACAGAGAGTTTCTACTTAACCAACTTGGGACTCATAAGGAGTTTTGATGTATTCCTATTCTATTTGCATCTCTTATATTCCTATTGTAGTGGTGTTTATCTATATTACTCATAATTCATCTTTAGATGCTCTAACTTCCTATATAAATGAACTAACTGTGTTTTTACAGTTTCATGTGTGTTTATTTCTTTACTAAAACTCTGATATGCCTCAAATTCCATGTTAAGTAGATTCATTGGTTACTGAAACTATTTTGAATCCATAAGCCCAATGTGTACTTGCTGATGTGATTCTCGACCAATCTCTATCATTTATCTGTTTATTACCCCTCATAGAGTTAGCCATCTATACTTTTATCCAAATCATTAACCCTTGAGAGAGCCCTCTCAAGCTAAGGAGGCTAAGCCTCAGTCAAAATATTAGGTTTGAAATAGTTACATGAAGTTGACTGGTTAAGCATCCTATCAAATCCAATTTTGTGATAACATTTTGGTGCCTCTTCCGGGAGCCTGAAGATTATACTTTCCCGAAATTTTGAAACTGAAGGTAGTAGGAGCTCAGGAAGCTTTTCGAGGTTGCATCTACCTTGGTGACTCCATTCAAAATTTACATGATCAAAGGTGTCTTTGAGAAGGATATACATGAGGATTAATCTTGACCCAGATCCACCTACCATCGTGGACAATACAAACACTATTTCTAGAGGCAATCAAATAATTTCTAAAATATCAGGTACTCCATCACATTCGAAATCTTTGTCCTCTGAAATATTAAGATGTCCTGCAGATAAAAAAGTTGATGATAAAATATAGGAAATCTTGTTTAGGTCTGAAACTGAAAAGGAATTAACTTAAATCATCTTATACTTGCATAAGAGAGGCATTGATACCTCAGCCCTAGTAACACAGGAAGGAAAAGATGAATTTTGGGAAGCTGTTACTTCTGAGTTGTTGTTGGAAAGAGAGACTTTAAATAAGTTGAAAGAGCTTGACCCTTTTGAAGTTTTGTTGAAAAGTAAAGTTGGTTTACCTCTTCTTGATTGGATTTTAATTGTTAGTGGACCACAAAAACCAAACAAACCTCCTCATAATAGTTCTTCATCTCTACTGTTGCTATCCCAAAAACATCCACAGTCCCTTTTACCATGGATACAAAAGTACCCCCTCCACCTGCTGCACCTACTAGATACACCCCTCTTGTTCTTCCAGCTATGACCTCCCTAGCAAATATGATGGTAGAATCAAAACTTGGGGAAGTGCTGAAGACATTACAGCTGAAGAACATGTGGATCAATTTAATGATTTTATAGACAGGGAGGAGGTTGATGATGAAGATGTTAAGTTAAGGTTGTTTGCTCAGAGTTTTACTGGTGAAGTTAGGAAGTGGTTCAAAGCCCTTACTCCTGGAAGTATTCATAATTGGAATGAGTTTGAAGATACCTTTTTGAGAAAAGGGGAAGTAGAACTAATCTAGTACCAGCCCTCACTGAGTATAATAGTTTAAGAAGAGTTGTTGATGAAACTGTTCAAAACTTTTCAAAGAGGTTTAATAAGGTTTATGACTCTATTCCTTCCCATTTAAAACCTCCACAGGCCTTAGCTCAGATGAGATATGTCAAAGCTTTTGATTATGAATTTTCTATACTACTGAGAGAAAGAGAAACCCCTACACTTGTTGAAATGAAAAATGATACAGTGAAGGTGAAGGTTAACATGATAGCAGCCAAAAAGTCAAAAATGGGTAAAACTAAGTTGAAAGAAGAAGAGAAACCTTCTATATCTACTTCTGATGATAAGTTTGATTCAATGATGAAAACAATGGAAAATTTTATGGATAGGTTAGCCCTTGGGAATACCTCTACCCCTCCTACACAACATGAACCTCAGTTTATAAACCCTTAGTTCAGGAGACCTTAGAATCAGTAGAGACCTAGAGAAAATAGAAATCAACATCTTGATCCTCCAGTAAAACCTCCTTTCTAGCAAAACATAGTTGATGAAGAAGATGAACATGAAATTCCTGAAGAGTCTATTCATTGTTTTGATGAAGAAATGTCTGGAATTTTCTTGACTAAAGAATAACATGATCAATCATACCAAAATAATCATGGAGAGGAAACATCAGATTATCTAAAGGGGTATCAACAAGTGAAGAACTTTATTGAGCTGAAAGAAGAGTTTCAAAATATTCAAGTAGATCAGAAAAATATGCTTGCTGATTCTAAAGGGAATTCTAAAGTTTTGCAACTAAATATCAATTCCATACCAAAGGGTTTCATACCTCTTGAAATTTTTTTTGATCAGAATGATGTTTTTCAATCCCCTAAGATACAAGCTGATGATGAAGAAGTTGAGAGTTGTAACCTTAGTACAGTAACTATGCCCAAAATGATTAAACTTTCAAAATTTCTTTCAGCTGATATGAAGTTTAAGTATATTGAAATGATGAAGAGATTCATAGATATTTTCTCTTGGAATTATGCTGATTTGAAAGAATATGACCCTACCATTATTCAACATACTATTCCCATTAAATAAAATCAAAGGCCTTTCAAGAAAAAATTGAGGAGGATTAACCCACTTCTTATGCCATTGATTGAGAAGGAGGTCAAAAAACTCTTTGATGCCGAAATCATTGTCCCAATCAAATTTTCAAATTGTCTTGCAAACTTGGTTCCAGCTAGAAATAAGAGTGGAGAAATCAGAATATGTATTGACTTCAAAAATTTGAATAAAGCCTCTCTGAAAGACAATTATCCTCTCCCAAAGATGGACCAAATTTTGAAAAATATTGTTGGTTCTCAAAGGATGTCCATGCTTGATGGTTTTTAAGGTTATAATCAGATCCTTGTACATCCGAATGATCAGGAAAAACAACCTTTACTACATCATAGGGAACTTTTATGTATGCCAAGATGCCTTTTGGTCTCATGAATGCAGGAGCTACCTTTCAGAGGGCAATGGAAATTTATTTTTCTGAAGAGAAGGACAAGATCATGGTTTTTTATCTTAATGATATAACAATTTTCTCAAAGAAGGAAGAAGATCACTTGAAACACCTAGAAAGAATTCTGCTGAAATGTAGAAGGTTTGGCATCTCTCTAAATCCCACCAAAAGTATTTTTTCCTTAACTTTGGGTAAACTACTTGCACACATAATTTCTAAATATGGGATTAGGATTGATCCAAACAGGGTCAATGCATTTCAAAAGGTGGATTTTCCAAGAAGCAGGAAGGAGATTCAATCTTTCCTTGGAAAAGTAAATTTTGTAAGGCGATTTATTCCTAATCTTGCCAGGATTGTGAAGGACATAACAAGGTTGCTGAAGAAGGGATTTGACATTAAGTGGAAAGCAGAAGAAAAGAACTCATTTGAGGAGATAAAAAGGGCACTTACTCAAGAACTGGTATTGATCAGTCCAGATTTCTCAAAGGAATTTCTGGTTTTTCCTTTCGCATTAGAGAATACTATTGTGGGAGTTTTTCTACAAAAGGGACAACAAGGTATTGAGAAGCCTATTTCTTTCTTTAGTAGGACATTAGCTAACTCAAATCTAAAATATAATATCTTAGAGAAACAAGACTATGCCTTGGTGAAGGCTATCAAATATTTTAGAATTTATATTCTGCATTCTCATATTGTGGCTTTTGTTCCTAATACTGTTGTGAAAGACATCCTCACTCAAGGCGATCCTGATGGTAAGAGGCGAAAATGGATTTCTAAATTTCTGGAGTATCATATAGAGATTAAGCCAACAAAATTGGTCAAAGGGAAAGGCTTGGAAAATATGATGGCGCAGTAAACTTTGACTGTCTTGACATGAACTTAATTGCAGAAATATCAGATATTTCAGATGAGGAAGAAGAACTAGTACCTATTGAAGAAAAATACATCACTTAAGATTGGTACAAAGAGATTTTTTTTGTCATACAATATCATAAAGCACCTGCTGATCTAAAAAATTCTAAGGCAATATTTGTGAAGCTCAAAATCCTTGAGATATTGCATTTTTTATAGAAATATGTTTTGGAAGGATACTAGCGGTATTTTTCTGAATTTTTTGGTTGAAGAGGAGGCAGATAAAGTGGTTGAGAATTTCCACAAAGGAGATTGCGGAGGTCATCATTATTGGAAGGCCACAGTGATCAAGATTCTTAGAGCAGGGTATTATTGGCCTACAATGTTTAAGGATGTCTACAAAAATATTGTTGCCTACCATGAATGCTAGTTTTTCGATGGTAAGAAGAATCTTGTACCTTTACCTTTAATGCCTATCTATGTGGAAGCACCATTTCAGTAGTGGGGGCTAGATTTTATTGGAGATATTCATCCATAATTATTAGGTCAACATCGCTTGATTCTCAGAGTCACTGATTACTTTACCAAATGGATTGAAGCAATCCCAACTAGGCAAGAAAATGATTTTGTGATTATTTCTTTTTTGGAAAATAATATCTTGTCTAGGTTTGGTTGCCCCATGAAGATTATAACTGATAACGCACAGGAATTTAAGTCTAAAAATCTGATCAATTTCTGTCATCAATATCATATTACTCTTGTGCATTCTACTGCATATTATTCGCAAGGGAATGGTCTTGCTAAATCTTCTAACAAGAGCATTGTGAGGATAGGATATTCATAAGGCTTGGCATTTTAAACTGAAGTATTCCTTATGGGCTGATAGGATATGCACAAAAGGTCAATTGGAACCTCACAATATGAGTTGGTATATGGGGCTAAGGCCATTTTTCCTACATCTCTAGGGGTACCTGTCATGAAGCTGATTCAAGGATTAGAAGAGGAACCAAATGCAGTCCAGAGGAGAATTAATCAGCTAATAGCTCTATAGGAGAAAAGGAATGAAGTTTATAACAATAATCAACAATCTCAAAACAGAATCAAGAGGACATTTGATAAGAAGATCAAGGAAGAAAGTTTTCAAATTCAGGATGAAGTGCTGAAATGGGAGGCCAGAATTGAAGAGAAAGGAAAACATGGTAATTTTGAGAACTTATGGAAAGGTCCTTTCAAGATAGATGCTTTTCATGGAAACAATACTTACATACCGCAGGAGATGGATGGAAAATCATATGTCAGAGGACCTGTCAATGGTAGGTTTTTAAAGCATTACTCTTCCTAAAAATCTGATTTATCATTTATGTCATTGTACATATTCCATTTTATGATTTTTTCTGCTATAATGACAAGAATTAGCAAGCTTGAGCCTGAGGTGAAGGCCAGTAGAGCTTGAGGAGAAAGCTTGGAAATTTCAAAGTTTTTTTGTTTTGGTCAAGAAAATGGATAGCAGCACTGGAACTACTAGTTCTTAGTGTACCACAGGGGCACACTATCCCAAGTGGAGCCACTGTTATCACCCAAAAAATAAAAAAAATTCAAAACATCATTGTGTCAAGTTTGTTTTTGGTCATGGTTCAAAATTGGGTTTAGAAGTCAATTTAGGATTTGATCAAGGGTAGGTTTTAGATTTTATATTTTAAAGCCCATCCTTAGGTTATGATAAAGTCTTCTTTGAAGTCCCTTTATGTCAAATATCTATCATTTTCATTTGTGGGTCATTTCCTAAAGGTTTCTTGTCAAAACTGTTCAATTAGCCAAGAAACCTCGTTTTCATAGTGCCACTAGTTCAAAAAAGTTGATTTGCACTACGAAAGCGCTAATAGTTTCATATTGCAAATAGGAAAAAATATGGTGTAGGTGCTACGAAAGCGCAATTTCTGAATTGTCTTGTCATCTAAGCTGGAAAGGGTTAGAAACCATTGGTAAATGGTAATTTAGTTGTATGATGAGTCAGTTAATGATGAGATTCAATGTACTTACCCACGCTGCAATCATCATTGTCATGATAGGGTATGAACGAGGCATCATTCAGTTATGAGATGACATTTTAAATTCAAAATTTTACCTAATTAGTCATTCCTTTTCCTCCATTCGAGATGTCTAAGCTCTGAATTTTTCAATCCAAACCCATGACTATTTTATACAAAGGTTTTCTTCATCCTTATCAAGTGAGGCTGATATAAATTAATCAAGCGAGGCTATTGTTTTCTTATCAAGCAAGGCTGATTCAATTTATCAAGGGAGGCTAACAGGATTTCTAAGAAGCATGGCAGAGGAAAATAAAGTTCACAAAGGGGGACACTACTTAAGCCATGAGCCTGAAGATATGAAGGCAATAATTGAAGACCGAGTAGTGATGGAGGCATTTAGAAGAGTAAGTTGTCTTCGGTTTTGTGAAAAATTGCAGGGCTGTCACACACAGGTCTCAAAGTAATTTTCCATGAACTTCAATGGAACAGCTACTAAGGTTGGGATGCTAAGTGTATCAATTACACCAGAGATTATTGCTGCTGTTACAGAGATACCAACAGGTCAAGAAACTTGGTTCAAAGGTTTCAAATTTGATATGGATCAATGTAAAGAATTCATGAAGCCTGAGTATGCAGATATGGACCTCAATAATGCTATCCCTAGAAGCTGCATCAAAAACACTTAAGCAAAGTTTTTGCTCAACATTCATAGGTACTTTACATGTGAAGGCAAATATCGTAAGGTTTACACATATAATTTCAAGTTGTTTTTGCATTTCACTGGTAATATTTCACTCGATTTTCCTTTTTATCTGCATAGGAGTCTTGAAAAAATGGCTGATAAAGTACAAACCAAATTTGAAGGTAGTGAAACAACATTGTTTCATCATGGTTTAATGAAGTTATTGATTTTAAATCAACTTCAGAAGATAGGAAAGGATTGGTCATCTTTTTTGTTTATAAATGGTTTTGAGTTAGAAACCCTAACTCCTGCTAGCAGCCCTAAAACTAAAGGAGTTCCATCTGTTGATCAACGATTGTCATTGATGTCAACCCAAGCAGCACCAGGGGCTAACCTAATATTTCATGGGAATTTTGACCTACCAAATTAATATATTTTGGGTAAATAATGCTTTTTATGGTTTATAATTGTCGAGATGTTTCCGTTGATATATGACACGCCATGTAATTCTTCACAGTTTGAGAGATATTCATGTTTCAAGTTTGTACCCCCATTTAATGGGCTAAAACCCCATGGAGTTGGGGCATGGGTCATTGAAAAGTCATAATTAATATTTTTTAAGCTCCTAATATCCCTCCCACGTTCACTTGTTGAAGCCCCTCTCAACTTAAGCATTCATATAAATTTTGATCTTCATTTCCTCTTTATGCATGGGATTTGGCCATCTGAAATAGGTCATCGTGGAATTTTCGCTCTAAATTTTTTTCTACGAAGGCTCAGAAGCTGAAATTTTGATGAGGCAAAGCCAAAACCATGAGGAAGCTTTACTAAAAATTTCAGATCAATTTGCGCAATATTTGTGGATATATGATCTGTGGAAGTAAGGGTTTTTGCAGGGTCCTAAAATTAATCTCAAAGAAGTGACCTTGGTAAAATTGTCATAACTCTCTCTCTGAGTATTCGATTGGAATTCTGTAAAAATTGGCAGATAGTGCACAGTCTTTGGTTTTCGCTCTATCAATTTTAGAGGCAAATGAACAAAAAATGACATGTGGCATGTCGTACAAGTGCGCTCTACTGAAATAGTACATAATTAGGGCAGTGTGAGAAATTGGGTATAACTCTCTCTTGAAGAATCCAAATTGCGTCAGACTTGTGGCATTGGAAAGAAGACTCAGAGGAATACTACAGGACCGAAAATCAGACATTGAGAATCTGAAATAACAGAGATACACCAGATTCAATATCGAGCTCCTAGAAGGAAATAAAAATCTAGATCATGTGTTGTCAAGGATTTCAAAGGACTAGAATTTCTACGGCAGAGAAGAAAAACAAGGTGTAACAGAGGGTAGCATGACAAGAGCAGCAACCAAGGTGCATAACAGTAGCAAGAAGTTCATCATATGAAGTCTTCAAGTGGGCAGCACCGCATACAATCATTGTAAATACATTATTGTACAAATTGTACTAGTGTCTATCTACCAAGGGTTAAAGAGGCAGTGCTGGGAGGTCTAGGATCATCATTAGGTGGTTGTGTAAAATTTGGGGTTATGGTCTAGTATATCTTCTTCTTCTACATCATTATATATCATTGTAAAGTGGACCATTTTGCCTAGTATGGGATTCCATTCTTCTTTTATTCTTCTATAGGGTGGTAGGGTGGTGCTAGGGTGAGTTGTAGTTCATTGGGTGTTGGGGCATCCATTCAGTGACTACTGAAGAATCTCAGGCGTTCGAGCGTCCATCCAGTGGGAGCTGGAGAAAAATGCTTTTCTAGATTCTAGGAAGTTGGAGCTTTATTTTCAATTGGAGTTGAAAAGAATTATTAGGAAAGAATTAGGTGGTTTTTGTCCCGGAGTGGGTTTCCACCTTAAAAACTGTGTGCATTTGTGTTCCTCTTGTTTTCTGCTATCATTGTACAAACAATGATAATAATTGAAGATTAACTAATGTTCTAATTGAAAGAAATATTGATTCACCCCCCCTCTCAATATTTCCAACAATTGGTTTCAGAGCTTGGTTCCTTCAATAGCAATTTAACAGCTAGAAGGAGGTCATGGAGTATACCAAGAATGGTGTACCTCTATTCAATGGAAATACTTATGCACTTTGGAAAGGAAGAATGGAGGTCTATCTCTTGGTGCAAGGTTATGAAGTATGGGACACTGTTCAAAATGGATTTACATCAACTGCAGATGAACAAGGTAAGAAGATTTTGGTAAATGATGCAAAAGAAAATAATATTATTATCAGTGGACTTATTGAATGCTTATCATAAGGTGTTGGGTTGTAAAACTGCCAACAATGTATGGGACAAGCTTGAGAATATATATGCCGGTGACTCAAATGTCAAAGAAGCAAAGCTTCAAATATATAGAGCGAAATTTGAGCAACTCAGAATGAAAGAAGATTGCAACATGGCTGCACACTTTCAATACGTTGATGAAATAACCAATACTATGGAAGGATTGGGAGAGCCAGTTGACGAGAAGACTATTATACAGAATATTCTTAGAACGTTACCAGGGAGATTCAACCCAAAGGTATCGGTCTTAGAATACAGTGCAAATCTGGAAAAACTTAGCAAAGAGGAATTACATGGAGTTCTCATAGCATATGTAATGAGACTTGATGAAGAAGAGGGTACTTCGCATCTAGAAACTGCATTCGTTGCGTCTAAGAAAACCAATAAGGATAATCAACCTTCAATTGAAAAGACATGCACCTGCAAGTGTGAAGAAAGGGGAGATGATGAAGAAGTTCTTTCAGATGAAGAATATGCTTACTTCACGAGAAAACTACAAATTGGTAAGGGACAATTCAAAGGTAAACTTCCATTGATATGTTTCAGCTGTAATGAGGTTGGGCATTTTGCAGCAAAATTTCCAAACAGAAGTAATGGCAACTCAAAAAGAAAGAAATTCTTTAAGAAATTCAACAAGCAAGGATCCAAAAGGAACTTTCTCTCTAAAGAAGATAGTTCATCATCCGATGAAGACAATGATAGTGAAGAAGAAGCCAATGAGAGAGTATTTTTTATGGCCAAGCACAATAAGCAAGAGGTATCAAACAACGAAGAATAAGGATGGACCATAGACAAATTTTATGAGGAAGCAATCAAGCTTATAAAATATCTCAAGGCAGAGAAGATTAGTTCCAAAACTCTTGAAGAACAAGTTCAAGGTCTCAAAATTGAATTTGAAGAACACAAATGCATTGAAGAGTCACTTCAAAAGAAGTTGGAAGAAAGCAACCAAGAAAGGGAAGAATTAGAAGCCGAAGTAGTCTCACTGTGTGAGGAAGTGAAGAAAGGAAAAACTATCCAAAACTATGCCAACAGGTCAAGGGCATTGGAAAAACTCATCAAAAATCAACGATCTTACAACGAAAAAACTGGCATTGGTTACAAAGAAGAAGAAGCAGGACCTTCTACAACAAAATACAATGAACCTATGAGATGTAACATGCATGTAGACTTCATTGGACAAGATTCGCAAGAACAACCTTGGAAGACAATTCCTCGACGAAAATTTCCATCCAGGTACCAACATATTTTTTATGGCTATTGTTATTCATGTGGAAAATTTGGTCATAAAGTTGTAGAATGTCGCACGTACCCTAGGAACGAATACAATTCCAGGAGATCTGTCAAATATGAACCTCCCGGGGCTCAGCGAAATATCAATAGATTTTAACATTTAAGAAATAATATTGAATGTTACAAATGTCGAAACTTTGGAAACATAGCCAAAGACTACAGACTTGAAAATACTCCAGAAGAATCTTCGAAGCCACAGAATGAACGAGCATGGAAGAAGAAGCAGAATGATAATTGTGCTCTCACTCTCAAGGCTGAAAAGAACAAAGATGTGTGGTATGTTGATAGCGGTTGCTCAACGCATATGACTGGAGATAGAAATAAATTTGTATCTCTGAAAAAGAAGAAGGATGGAACCGTGTCCTTTGGAAATGATGGATCTTCAAATGTTATAGGATCAGGTACTGTCACTCTCAGAAGCAAATATGTTCTAGCCAAGAATTTTTCATTGGTTGAAAACACGAATCACAATCTGCTTAGTGTTGGACAAATGTGCGATCAAGGACACACAATACTATTCAACTCCACAAAATGTGAAATCAGGAAAGGCGTGTATGGTGAAATTGTGGCTACAGCAAGTCGAGCTCCAAACGACATATATGTTCTGGATGAAGCAACTAAAGCATGTATAATAGCTAAAGAGGATGATACAATAATTGGTAGCAATGATGATCGACTAAGTAAGAATTTTGCTACAAAGGTGCAAAGTGATTTAGAGATGTCTTTACTTTGTTGCAAATTGAGCATTGACGACTCATCTAAGGATGTGGATCAAAGGTTTTACAGATCTATGATTAGTAGTCTTCTATATGTAACAACCTCCTGACCAAATGTTATGCAAGCAGTTGGAAAAGTAGCAAGATTCCAAGCAGCACCAAAATAATCACATATTAAATATTCACGAGCATTGGAATATCTTTTCCAGAAGCTTGGGATTCCCCCAAGTTCTCATTAGATTTTTCTTTTTCAAAATATAAATGGGGAGTGGAAGTGTGTACAGGTCTGCATTACGGTTTTGTGTCAGCATGAGTGGAAGCGTGTATAGGTCCGCAGGATGGTTTTGTTTCAGGGGGAGTTACCCCTTGCCATTGTTGTCAAATGGGGAGAGAATGTTGTAGGAAGAGGTGTCATGATCACAGGGGTGTTGCCATCAATGCCAAAGGGGGAGATTGTTGATCAGCGGTTGTCATTGATGTCAACCCAAGTAGCACCAGGGGCTAACCCAATATTGCATGGGAATTTTTACCTACCAAATTAATATATTATGGGTCAATAATGCTTTTGATGGTGTCTACTTTTCGAGATGTTTCCGTTGATATATGGCACACCATGTAATTCTTCACAGTTTGAGAGATATTCATGTTTGAAGTTTGTACCCCTAGTTAGTAGGCTAAAACCCCATGTGGTTGGGGTATGGGTCATTGAAAAGCCATAATTAATATTTTTTAAGCTCCTAAGATCCCTCCCATGTTCACTTGTTGAAGCCCCTCTCAACTTAATCATTCATATAAATTGTGATCTTCATTTCCTCCTTATGCATGGGATTTGGCCATCTGAAACAGGTCATCGTGGAATTTTCACTCTAACTTTTTTTTCTATGAAGGCTCAGAAGCTAAAATTTTTATGAGGCAAAGAAAAAATCCTGAGGAAGCTGCAGTAAAATTTTTAGATCAACTTGCACAGATATGATCTGTGGAAGTAAGGGTTTTTGCAGGCTCCTGAAATTCATCTCAAAGAAGTGACCTTGGTAAAATCGTCATAACTGTCTCTCTGAGTATCATATTGGAATTCTATAAAAAATGGCAGATATTGCACAGTCTTTAGTTTTCACTCTATCAATTTTAGAGGCAAATGAACAAACAGTGACATGTGGCACGTCGTACAAGTGTGCTCTGCTGAAACAATCCATAATTAGGGCAGTGTCAGAAATTGGGTATAACTCTCTCTTGAAGAATCCAAATTGGGTCAGACCTATGGCATTGGAAAGAAGACTTAGATGACTACTATAGGACTGAAAATCAGATATTGAGGATCTGAAATAAAAGAGATACACCAGATTCAATATCGAGCTCCTAGAAGGAAAGAAAAAGCTAGATCATGTGTTGTCAAGGATTGCAAAGGACTAGAATTTCTACGGCAGAAAAGCAAAACAAGGTGCAGAAGAGGGTAGCATGACAAGAGCAGCAACCAAGGTGCATAATGGCAGTAAGAAGTTCATCATATGAAGTCTTCAAGTGGGCAGCACTGCATACAATCATTGTAAAGGTATCATTGTACTTAGTCATTGTAAATACATTATTGTACAAATTGTACTAGTGTATATCTGCCAAGGGTTGAAGAGGCAGTGTTGGGAGGTCTAGGATCATCACTAGGTTGTTGTGTCAAAGTTGGGGTTATGGTCTAGTATATCTTCTTCTTCTACATCATTCTATATCATTGTAAATTGGGCCATTTTCCCTGGTACGGGAGTCCATTCTTCTTTTATTATTCTATAGGGTGGTAGGGTGGTGCTAGGGTGAGTTGTAGCTCATTGGGTGTTGGGGCATCCATTCAGTGACTACTGAATAATCTCGGGCGTTGGAGCGTCCATCCAGTGGGAGCTGGAGAAAAATGATTTTCTAGATTCTAGGAAGTTGGAGCTTTATTTTGAATTGGAGTTGAAAATAATTATTAGAAAAGAATTAGGTGGTTTTTGTCCCAGAGTGGGTTTCCACCTTAAAAACTGTGTGCATTTGTGTTCCTCTTGTTTGATGCTATCATTGTACAAACACGGATAATAATTGAAGATTAACTAATGCTCTAATTGAAAGAAATACTGATTCACCCCCCCTCTCAATATTTCCAACACCATCATCATCAACAACAGAGACTAGTCAACCTATAGTTGTAAAACCAAAGGAATTTGCAAAACTGAAGCCAAGGAAATAGGTTGAGAAAAGGGCAACACTACAAAAGGCACTATGAAACTACTTTGTTTTCGTAGTGCAGTGTATTACATCTCATTTGAATAGTTTGAATATGGTTTTGGACATTTAGAGTTTAAGGAGGTGTTTTGGCATGTGCTAATTCAATTTCCAATAGCTAAGGACCTCGAAATAATGAGTTCATGATGGTCATAATTTTCCAAGAGTGCAAAGGACCCTATGCCTAAAAAACAGGGGACTGTTTCCTATTTTAGTGGAGGACATAAATATGGTCATGAAAATTTGAAGCCTATAATCCAGATTCGACCATGTGTTCATACACTTGGAAAATGATGTAATTTAATTTAGATAAGGTTGTTATGGATAGAGATAAGGAGTTTGAATCCTATTTGTAATAGGACTGTCTAGTAGATTAGCTGTCTTTTTGTAATAAATAGCATGTCATATGGTTAGGAAAGGTGTCAAGAGTTAGGAATTCGATGTATCTAGCATAAGATAAGGTTATCTCATGTTGTAAATTGTCTATAAAATACCAAGAAGTCAAATATGCTAGGGGTTGGAAATTTTTAGCAAAATATTGTGCTTATTGTAATTAATTGGTTTTCAGCTAATACAGAGAGTTTCTACTTAACCAACTTGGGATTTAGAAGGATTTTTGGTGTATTCATATTCTATTTTCATCTCTTATTATCATATTGTAGTGGTGTTTATCTATATTACTCATAATTCATCTTTAGATGCTCTAAATTCCTATATAAATGGACTGACTATGTTTTTATAGTTTCATTTGTGTTTATTTCTTGACTAAAACTCTGATATGCCTCAACTTCCATGTTAAGTAGATTCATTGGTTACTGAAACTATTTTGACTCCATAAGCCCAATGTGTACTTGTTGATGTGATTATCAACCAATCTCTATCATTTATTTGTTTATTACCCCACATAGAGTTAGCCATCTATACTTTTATCCAAATCATTAACCCTTGAGAGAGCCCTCTCAGGCTGGGGAGGCTAAGCCTCAGTCAAAATATTAGGTTTGAAATAGTTACATGAAGTTGATTGATTAAGCAGCCTATCAGATCCAATTTTGTGATAACACTAGGGACTACATGCAGCAAACACATGCTAGGAGAGTTCCATGTTGTGCTAGCACATGCCACCATGTTCTTGGGCATCAGTTTCATGTATGTTTTTATAGGTACAAAGATGTTCCAAGACATGCGAGGTGCTAATAAATGTCAGTGTGTGACAAAGCATTAATTTAAGGTGTGCCCAGATTGTTGAGGAGTGTTATGTCTTTCTCATTAATAGAATTGTCAGAGCTTGATTATGTATTAAATAATATATTTCCTACACACACTAGTGGAACTTTATCTAAAGGGAATTTGATAGATAATAAAATTAATAGATATGAATCATGTGTTGAATCATAGGAAAACTCTATTCGACTAGTGATTACTTGAGGGAAATGATACACACTAATTACTTCTTAAACAATTGACTGATTCTAACCGCTATGGCCTTGGAACTATCATAAAATTACTCCACAATAATGGCCTTAAATAGTTATCTTTAAAAAAATAAATATTAACAGACATATAGCGTCATCAAAACCTCATTAGAATGATCAATGGTGACAAAAAAAAATTTAGCGTCACCAAAAGTAACAAAAAGAGCATTGGTGAGGGTCATTAAAATTTTGTCACTAGAAGTGTCACCAAAGAGAGAATTAGTGATGGGCCTTTAGTGACCCTCACCAAAAGTGTCATTGAAAATGGCTTTAGTGACGAACCTTAAAGGACCATCACTATATACACTTACAGTGACACTTTTTTAAGGACTGTCACCATATGTGACATTGGTGACGAACCTTAAAGGTTCATCATAAGCATGACCCTCACCAATGTCCTTTTTTCTCGTAGTGAAATGTCTTCTAAAACCCCCTCTGGCTTTACCTTAGACCTACCTGCTAGTTCTAACATGGTAGGAGTGGGTAATAAGTCAAAGGATCCTATATGAGATAAATTTTCCATAGTCATCACATTGATGGTTTCACCTAAATCAATCAAAGTGTTATTTATGGGGTATCCATTGATGAGGGTGGTCACCACAAGGATTTCGGGATTCACATATTTTTCAGTAGCAAATCCAGTAGACATTAAACTTGCAAGATTTCCACCTACTTGAATTGTTGAAGGTTCTTTCTTTTGTCTTCCTGGTTTCTTGGCACATAGGTCCCTCACTATTTTGGCATACATTCAGATGTCTTTTATTGCTTTTATTAATGGGATATTGACGCACATGTTTTCCAGTTCAAACACAATATCAAATTCAGGTTGTTTCATTTTAATTTTGATTTCCAACCTCTCTGGAAAAGGAGGCTGGACTATATGACATGAGGAAGGTTCTCATGGCCTTGAGGTGGAAATTTTTTCTCTTTCAGGTGTGGTTTCCTCTTAATGTGTTTCTAAGGTATCTTCCTCTACAATCTCCTCAATTATTTCAGGCTGAGTCACCACCTTTCCTGACCTAAGGTTGATTTCCTACAGCTACGCAGGTAATTCCTGCAACTGTATAGGAACAGACATTTCTTACAGATACGCAAGAAACTCCTATAACACAGAGTCAGAAACTTCCTGCAGTGGCTAAGGTGCAATACAATAGGTATAAAAAGTGGGATAAATGACCAATCTGATGTTTGTGAGCAGATTAGACGGTTTTATTATTGGGGTTAGACACTGGTTGAGCAGGAAGTTGTGTGGGACTAGGTTGATTTGGTGGGGCAGTCAATTGGAGATGTTGTTGTGGCTATATAATTTGTTGCAGTGTGGGTTGTGAGAAAATTTTGAGTTGGGAAACATTTTGTAGTAGGATAAGAATAGTTCCCCTTCCAAGGTTGTTGAGTAGGCCAAGGCTGCCAGGGCATTGGAACATTCCACATCTAATTTTGAGAATAAGCAAATTGAAAATTTGACTATGACATACCTGCAGGACGTGGCTTCCATGGCCTTTGAGGTGCCATTGCATAAAGTGCATTGAAAGCTCCTTGATCGGCTATGTATGCTACTTTAATTTCAGGAAGAGAAGGACACTGATCTTTGGAATTATCAGCCTCACAAATTTGACATACCTTGATACTATCAGTAGGGCATTCCCTTAGAGCATGTTTCTTCCTGCATTTGGAGTAGAACACTGCCAAGGCTTTCTCCAGTTCATCATGTTTCTCCTGTCTCTTCTTAGCCTCTAAAACATATAATTGTGAAGATAAAATGCTAAGAATATCGGTTTTAAAACTTTCAAATAAATTACACATTTTAGCTCTGGTTACTCCAGCTCCGGAAACAGATTTGACAAGCTTGGAAGAAGGATCTCGTGCTCCTCCTCCAAACTTGGAATTTCCTCTTGAATATCTTTTACAAAGCTCACATACATCATCATAACTTATCTTCGATACATCACCTAACCCCATTAGATTTAAGACCTCCAGATATTCTAGTCTACTTTCCCTAAGAAAAATGGTTCTCTTGGTCTCTTTATCTAGTTGATTCATATTGGACTCTGCAAATTATATTGGAACCTTTCTACCAAATCTTCAAGACTCTCCCCTTCCTTTTGAGTCATCCCAAAAATATCTTCTCTGAGGTCTCTATTCTTACAGTAGTATTCATACTTTCTCAGGAATACCTTCTTCATTTCATCCCAAATTGAAATGGAGTTTGACCCCAACCCCATAAACCACCTGAGAGCTACATCCTTTAATGTAGCAGTAAACAACTTCAGCTTATGGGCATTGGAAGAATAGTCATATATCTTACACAACACATCAAATTTGAATAGGAAGGCATTTGGATCCTCGGTAGAAGTACCACGAAAATTAGGCAAGGCTGAGGGAGGAATTTTTTTCATCTGAGTAGCTCCACCAGTCTCCTTAATAGGAAATTCAAATGTGACTAGTTTCTCCTCAGTCTCACCAGTGCCTTCTAGATGAGCCATATGAGTCCAAGAAAGAGTGGGACCTTGGAAGGCTATAGATTCCCCAGATTCAATGGTATGGAAATTTGGTTCTTTAACAGGATTCACAAGGAACTCCTCTTTTGGCTGACCACTAAGCAGAGATGTTGTATTTCTTGTAAGGGGAGAATCGCGATGGGAAGCAATGGAAGAATTTCCAATAGAGGATTCTGCTCTGGAATTGTCAATCTGCTTCAGACTGTAGACCTCTTGTTCAGATTCTTCTTCCTTTACTACCTTGTTTCTTGCAGACTTCCTTTTTCTTGCCACTGTATTAGTAAATGAAGTGGTGCTCACACCACCATGAAACAATGTAGTAAATATTGGACCGTATTCATCTAATATTCAAAAAAAATTAAAAATTAACAAACAATCAGGACATGGCTTTGGTGAGTGTCTAAGTCTGTGGGTGCATGGGCTTTGCCCTTCATCTTTGCACATTGACTCCTCCAATCCTAAAAACAAAAATAAAAAAAAATCAAACTAAACACTTTCAGTATCATCCCTTAGCACTTCCCCGACAATGATGCCAAAATGTTGAGTCAAATTATATGCTTATAATTTTCCAATCATGAATTGTCAACCCCTGAAGGTAAACTGATGAGATGCAGTGCAAAGTATATGCAGGTTGATTACTTCAAGTGTTAATAAATTATACACACATCAACCAATGCTTCTTTCCTATGTCAATACTTGGCAGCAATGGCTATGGAGTGGCATATATCATCCCTCTACATCACTTAGGGTTGCTGATATTGATCATGAAAAGATAAATATCAAACAACAATCAACAACTCATGTTTCCTTCCTGTACCAATACTTTGCAAAAATGGCTATGGAGTGGCATATATCATCCATCTACAGCACTTGAGTTTGCTGATATTGATGCAGTAAAAGATAAAAGATAAATCATAATCAAGAATCCAACTTAAAGAGCATGAATCCAAACATTGATCAAATGAAAAGAACTCATTAATATAAATAATTAAATCACTTAACCAATTAACAGTTTGTTGCGGGAAATGCAAAAAGAAATCACTAGCTGTATACAGGAATTATTAAGGAATAAATAAAACTTGAATAAAACACACACACTATGCTGCAGGAGTTGTGAGTAAAGGGGGCCCTCCCTCACTCAACTCCTTCAAAAGTTGAAGAATCTGCTCAGAAAGATAGACAGAACATAAACTATTTTATTTATCTAGAATTCACAGTCAAGTATAGTCTGATATCTTGCTATCAACAAAAATCTCAACCCAACCCCATTACAAAGTGAAATACATCTAATTTATACATTTCTCGAAGCTCATATTTGGCTTGAAGAAAGTAGATCACTATTCTAAGCCTACAGCCAATAATATCGATACAAATTGACAAGTCTGTTAAGTCTAATCCATGACTGGAAGCATGGATTAAACGATTTTTGTTATGCGGTTGAAACTATTTCTCCATGTGGGCAAGAGGGAATATCTAGAGGTTTGAGTGCTTGCAAAAGAGGATTCAGAACAGTGAATAGGATAGCTTCCATATGCAGCAAATTCCCTTCAAAACCCATGTCTTTGCTCTATCTAGAGATGAGTGGAACATGTTCAACCATTAATCTCGCTGTGGGTAATTGAGATGGTTGTAGGAAATCAATGTATCTGTAGGAAATCTGGAACGTTTGCAGGAATCTCGGCTGCATTAGCTGTCTGTAGGAATAGCAGAATTGTTCGAATCTTAGGAAATCTGCGCACGAGTTCTAAACTAGTTAGAGTAGTAATGCAATAAGGACACAGCTAGATCAAAGAATACTCGAATTTAGATAAAATGACACTTCTTATGATAATTCAACATACCTTAGGCTTATGATACCCTTTTTAGCCAAAACTAGATAACATAGCCAAACTAGGTATAATTAAAGAGAAAAAAGGGTTAAAAAATAAGAGAGGCAAGGTCTAGGATAGGTATCAAAAATGGGTAAGTTCAGAATTAACAATGGAGTAGTGGATGGAGACATCTATTAACATGATATGATCTTCTTGACTTGGATCTCCAAGCATAAAAAGAATTCTTTGCATGCAGCACATGGTTCATTCCTTTTCATGGAGATATGCCATACCACTATGGAGGGATCATTCATGGATCTTATTATCAACCTAATCTCAGTACATGGTAATAATTGTGTTTTTTCACTTATTGATTATCTACCATAGTATTTGCATTCTCTTACCATCTCTATACAGTGCATTTCTCCACAAGAGGGAAAGCCTCTATTTGGGCTTCATGGTCATTTTGGGACCAACATCAGTGATGGGAATGGCCATCTCTTAAATGGCTTGGGTTAATTGTTGTACTATTCTTTGTATGCTCAGTTGATAAACAATGCCATTTACTATTTGCTAGTAGATGAGATGACATGCACAACTAGCAATTTGTCGGGAGACAACTTGCCATGTTATATTTTGAAACAACAGTTAGAAAAAATGCATTGTGACTACTTGGGAAACTATTGATGGTGAAGTTCTATTGATCATATATGGGATGGTTTGGGCCAGCATGATTCATGACTCTAGAGAGAGGATCTTTGAAGATCCAGTTTACTTCTTGCCTCTAGAAGGCAACATAATTGCAGCGCAAAATCAGCAGCCACTCTACACTTATCATAAGTGGAGAGAGAGACAACATGGGATAGAAAATTTGGTCTATCAATTTTAGCAAAGAAACCCACCTTCTTTGCAGGAGCCTAAGGTGGAGGAGTATTTCTATGAGTTAACATTTTGGAGGGTGACTCATTTCTTATGGATGATAGCTTGGGGATGGAGGCTTCACATGAGAATGATAGTTCCAAATATATTTCAGATTCCAAGCTTGAAGAAGGCCTCTAAATAGCATATAGTTGCCTCCATGGGTATTTCACTTTTTCATGATGATAACTATTTGGGATTGTCACCAAAAGATAACTTGCATACTTGGGAGGAGCAACTTGAAGATTTATTGATGAGAAAACATCTTGTTCCTTGGAGGATCTTATCATATGAGGATGCTACAAGGGGAGGAGAGGAGGCTCTTCAGTTCTATCCTTGCAGTTTCTTGAGGATAAGCAACATTTGGGAGGGGAGGACTGTAATATTACTAAATTAGAATGCAACTAATTGGAATATTAATTTTTGGTCTTGTCATTTAGTTAGATGAATAAATGGGTAGGGAGACCCATAAATCTCTTTATTAGGAATAAAATCCCTCTCAATGTGAAAATGGATCATCTTCATAGCTGGATAAAGCACCCTCATGTGTGAATAGGGGCTAATGCATGAGGACAAGGTCAAGTTTGACCAAATCAACAACGTTGGTATGGAGGGAGCAGATCATCATTGAGATACATCGCAATGTGAATGGGAGGAAGTCTTCATGATAATAGTGGCTTTAGTGTGTGAAAACCAAGGTGATAAGGCTCACATTTTTTATAAGGAGGGAAAGGCAGCCATAGATGGGATATATTATTAATTATTGATTTTGTGGTATGTATGAATTCTTGCACTCTCTAGCTGTTTAGCTGAGATTGTTGTGTTGTTTAGCACAAGGTGTTCCTAAGCGAGGATTCCACCTCTTCCCTTGAGGTAGCCTCTAGGAATATTATTGTACTATCATTTCCACACTCTGGAATTTTTTCCAAGCTTCAATCTTTATTTACAGCACAATATCTGTTCAGGTTTGTGTTATGTTGCAGCGTGTTGCAGTGGAGGGTTGAGAAACCCACTTTCTAAGCTAGTTTTTCATGGGAGAAAGCATTCTTCTCATTGGGAGATCATCACAGGATGTTCTTGAGCTTTATTTCACATCTTGGTACCAGGCCAACCTATTCGCATCATCTACAGTGCATATTCCCTCTTTGAATGCATTATTCTAGTGAGCACTTGCAGTGGAGGTTTCAGTGCTTGTTTTGGAGGGTGAGATCTTCAGTGTTGGGATCAAACTTTCACTTGAAGGATCTATTGGAGGAATTATATTCATTTAGATATCATTTTCATCCATATCCATCTAGTTATTTAGTTGCAGTTTCTATTCATCCCTAGGGCTGCATTCCACCATTTTGTACTTTTGGGTATTTCTGGAAACCCTTCCTGGGTTGTCTTGGAAATGCGTTTGGGAGTATAGATCTCTAGCCCCAACACATTTTGAGCTATATAACAGAATATAAACATTATTATATCATTTTTGTAGCAGTTTATGCCCTAAAAATGTGTTGTCATGGCTCATGGCACTTGTATGGTAGTATTTATCATGTATTAGCATATTTTCCTATTGGAGGCTTGTTTCCTATTGCTTGAGTGACTTGATCCTCAAGATATTATGCTTATTATTTGTTGGTAAGTTTAATAAGATGGTTTTACATTTGTCTCATGTAATGGTGTATTGATTTATTCACTGTTATTTCCTTGGTTATGCACTATATTCATGCTTTTCCCATTTGGGAATATTACAGTGGTATCAGAGAATAATCTTGGCTCAGCTTGTGGATCTCAGTCGATATGATATATGAATAATATGAAGAAGGGGAAAGTGATAAGAATTATGGAAAGAATTAGTTTTATCTCATCTCTTTTCAGATCTAAGAGGGACCTCACCAAGGAGGTCAAGAAAAGAAGAATGGGAAGAAACAATAAGACCTCATTAGAGTTTCAAGATGAGGAAGGATTATGCACTTCCTATTAGCAGAAGAAAAAATAGGTATTGATAGAGCTCCAAAGCAATACACTATGCCATTTTATTTTGAAGAAGAAGACAAAAGGCATGGAGATGGAGGACACCTAGATCATGATATTCTAAGTGAGTATCTTGCAGAATATAAGTCTCAACCTAGAGCTTTCAAGGAGAATATAACTCTCCCACAGTTCATTAAACTCAAAGAAGAAAGAATACCTTGCAACAAAATATTTCTATTACCTACATTTAATGGGTCATCCACATGCACAGAAAGAGCTTGGGGAGTGAATTTGGATGCATTTTTCCTACTACATCTAGTAGTATAGAGAGAAGTTGTTGAGATTGCACCGCTGCACCTTGAGGGTGAAGAAAACATTTGGTGGTTCAACCATTTGAGTCATGAAAAATTGATTGCATACGCAGATTTTACTCAAAGGTTGATCAAGAAGTTTGACAAGAAGACATCAGAGGAAAAGAAACTTCCACCACCACTTACTGCAGGAGCACTTGCATCAGGAGGAAGAACAATTGCACCTTTACAAAGTGGTCTTGATATCTTGACATATAGAGTCCCATGCACTATTTTGGAGATGCATGAGGAGGAGGTGACTTATACCAACACTGATGCAGCCATAGAGGAGCAGCCATCATCATCAATAGTTGGTGAATTCATTAGACCGGAGGAAGGAACCCTTGTAGCAATGCAAGATGTTCCCAAGAAAAACCAAGGTATGAAAATGTTTTCACTTTATATTATTTCAGCACATCTTATGGATAAGTGTGGGAATATGCCATTTCATGACCTACTGTCAAGATACACTACTGATTTGGAGCATAAAACTATCACTATGTTGAGGAGCCTTGATTTGTTCAAGGAGGATATGTACATTCATCTTAGTGTGTCCTTGTTGAGCTGCACATAGATCTTGGGGTTGATTTGTATATTTTTGGAGGATAGGATGAGCATTGTCCTAAACAATCCAATGTAGAACTATATGTTCAACATTGAGCATGAACATGAGACAAAAAATTCACCATTATGGAGATCAACAACATTTTCATGGAGCAGCAGTGATGGGTTGGGGGCCCAACCATTATTGGAGCATTCTGATGACCATTATACTTGTGGGACATTGGATAGGCAGATGATTGATGGAGGACATATTATGATGAATAACATATTCCATTATTATGATGGATACTTCTTGATGAGAATTTTTTTCCTACATCTTATTTGGATCCTTATGGGGTCAACTTGGTCATTGATTAGTGGTATTCATTTGGAGATATCCAGGAGATTTCATTTCAATATCCCATGAAATGAAAAAATTAAAATCTGATTTGGGAGGATGGTATTCTCCATTGGAGGAGTACCAAAGTGGAGCATGGTAGGAGACATCCACATTTGGATGAATGGGTGTGGATGGTGAGAAAGGGGTTGGTGAGCCACTTGCATATATATGAAACAGGGCAGTAGGAGGCATGGCTACGTTGGATACTCTTGAAAGGGTTTGGCCATCATGTGACATATCCTTTGTCAAAATGTATGTTATGGTTTGAGGAATTGCATGGCACCCATATGTTATGGCAGTAGAAGATTCGATTGTATGGGGCATTCTACAATTCAATCATCATGATGTTACTCCATGACTTTTATGATGATGGTGTGAGGAGGCAACAAGAGTTGTTGTTGCTTTGGGTACTCTTGGGAGAGTATGGGCTTATTTTTTCCCATACTTTGCATGATGTTGCAGGAGTAGATGGTGGGGGCACAATCATGGTGCAAAGGGGCTACTCCTTAGCCTTGCAGGATCAGGAGGTTCTTCCACTTTAGAAAGAATCTCCCATATATATCAGCATTATGGTAGATGACTTTGGCATTTGGCATGTCAAATAATGGAGCTATGAGATGACAGGAGCCTTATTACAAAGGCCAACATCGTTGTCACTTGGGAACTTGGGTTTATTTATGGAGTGTTCCCAGGATCACTTCACATATGATGCACTTGATGGAAAAGTAGGAGATGAGAGTGATGGATGTTGAGTCAAATTATATGCTTATAATTTTCCAATCATGAATTTTCAACCCAGGAAGGTAAACTGATGAGATGCAGTGCAAAGTACATGTAGGCTAATTACTTCAAGTGTTAATAAATTATAAACACATCAACTAATGCTTCTTTCCTATGTCAATAATTAGCAAAAATGGCTATGGATTGGCATATATCATCCCTCTACAACACTTACGATTGCTAATATTGATAATGAAAATATAAATATCAAACAACAATCAACAACTGATGCTTCCTTCCTGTATCAATACTTTGCAGCAATGGCTATGGAGTGGCATATATCATCCCTCTACAGCACTTGAGTTTGTTGATATTGATGCAGGAAAAGATAAAATATAAATTGTAATCAAGAATCCAACTTAAAGAGCATGAATCCAAACATTGATCAAATGAAAATAACTCATTAATATAAAGAATTAAATCACTTAAACAATTAACAGTTTGCTGCAAGAAATGTAGAAAGAAAGCACTAGTTGTATATAGGAATTATTAAGGCATAAATAAAACAGGAATAAAACACACACACTATGCTACAGGAGTTGTGAGCAAAGGGGGCCCTCCCTCACTCACAACTCCTTCAAAAGTCGAAGAAGCTGCTCAGAAATATAAATAGAACATAAAATATTTTATTAATTTGGAATTTAGAGTCAAGTACAGTCTGATATATTGCTATCAACAACAATCTCAACCCAACCCCCTTACAAATTGAAATACATCTAATTTATACATTTCTCAAAGCTCATATTTGGCTTGAACAAAGTAGATCACTATTCTAAGCCTACAACCAATGATACAGATACAAATTGAAAATTCTATTAAGTCTAATCCATGACTGGAAGCATGGATTAGACAATTTTTGTTATGCGGCTGAAGTTGACTCTCCATGTGGGCACGAGAGAAGATATACAGGTTTGAGTGGTTGCAAAAGAGGGTTCATAACAGTGAATAGGACAACTTCCATATGCAACAAATTCCCTTCAAAACCCAGTTATTTACTCGATCTAGAGATGAGTGGAACATGGTCAACCATTAATCTCGCTGCGGGTAATTGAGATGGATGCAGGAAATCAGTGTATCTGCAAGAAATCTGGAACGTCTGTAGGAATCTCAGCCGCATGAGTTGTCTGTAGGAATTGCAGAACTGTTCGTATCTTAGCAAATCTGAGCACGAGTTCTAGACTAGTTAGAGTAGTAATGCAATAAAGACACAGCTAGATCAAAGAATACTCGAATTTATATAAAATGACACTTCTTATGATAATTCAACATACCTTAGGCTTATGATACCCTTTTTAGCCAAAACTAGATAACATAGCCAAACTAGGTATAATTAAAGAGTGAAAAGGGTTCAAAAATAATGGAGGCAAGGTCTAGGATAGGTATAAAAAATGGGTAAAGTTCAGACTCAACATCAGCCCCACACCAAAAATCTTGCATGTCCATATTCAAGAAAAAATAAGGCAGTCCCCAAACATAAAATCAATTGTTCTCCCAGGCTGCAGCTACTGCAGCCAAATGATCTAGCTGGGCCTGACTAGATTCAGCTTGAATTTGTTCCTTGTATGCTTCATTCTTCCTTTTTAAGTGGTTGATCTGGGCCTCCTTCTTTTTCATGATGTGGGCTTCCTTCTCATGCCACTCTTCGTGTTCTTTTTGCATCTTAAGGCTATTTTCCCTTAGGGTCGCCTTCTTTACTCTCAAGGTCCGTTCTAAGAGGGTAAGTTTTTTAATGGTCTCCTCCAACATGTGTTGAGACCGTTTCTTTGACTGAGTCACCTATTTCTCATGATGCCCATGTGAGGATTGGGGCACACTCAAATCCTCCTGCACTTTCACAGCTTCATTCTGACTTTCCTACAGTGAAGGATCCTAAAAGGACACAGTGTCATTGTCAATGGATGTAGTAGGGTTGACCTTCTCCTTTCCCTTGGCCTGGCCATGGGACTCCTTTTTCTTCTTGGTAAACTTTTCAAGTGGTGTCCCTTCTTTTGTTGTATCCTTAATGGCCAGTCAAGCAACCTGGCTTCTGTTATATCATCTAGCAGGGGTAGAAGGCTTCTTTTGCTAGGAGCCTTCCACAATAGTTTCACCGGACACCATAACTTCACCATCCCTGTCATCTTATTTCACCTTTGGTCCATGGATCTGCGGTTTCTTCATCAGTTTCTTTGTGGGATTTTCCTCCCTAACTCCCGAGGAGTCAGAATCTCCAACATCCACAAAATGGTTTTCTGTTAGAAAGTCCTCCCATGAATTTTTTTGTTTCCGCAGGACTTCCACCAGAATAATATTCACCAGCCTATGATGGTATAGGTTTTCCTCAATGTGGGCGACCCTCTCTTTCGCAGCCGTGGAAATTTTGATCAATGACATTTTTAAATAATAGGGAAAATTTAGGGGCTTATCTCAGAACTATCCGAGAACTCTGATATGAAACAAGAATGCGAGGCCAAAGCGACCCTCACATGTAACATAATTCTACAGGAAAAACAACAACTAATGATACTTACTCCTTAAGAACTCCCACGGAATCCCCTTACTCCAGTCGAGATTTGAGTGATCCTTTTGCAGGAAATATGCACACATTTCTTTGTTGAAGCGACATTTTTTAAACCATCACTCTCCATCTTACGGGATTCCACATGCCCGTACCACCAAATCTTCCATCAACCTGAACTGTATGTTTCTAACTTGTGCTTTATCCCCATTCAGGTTTAGGGATAAATATGTTTTTACTTCAGAGTTATGGCCGTTGAATCTCTATAATAAAGAAAACCATCCTGCCTTTTCTATTCTTGCCTTACTGCGAGGATTAGCTTCAAGCAGCACAAGGCTCTGTGGCTTGAATGGGATGGGGGCTCAGAGCTTAGACATGGCGGAGGAGGAAATGGACAGGTAAGTGAGGAAACAGACAGGGCAATTGAGGACAGAAGGAACAGGTCGAATGCAAGTTGCAGGAATATAGTCTAATACTTATGCAACAGTTTCGACAGTGGAAGGGACTAAATAGGAAATACGAGGCTTTTTCGGCAACAGGTCATGATCAAGATTTCCATCATGATTCGACCTATAAGACATACCTCGAAAGTACAACCACCGTCGGCATGATGATAATGGGTCATGGAATTAATGCCATAATGGCTCACGGCCATAAGGGTTACCAAAGCCTTAGTTATGTGAAATTTTAAAGATTAAAGCATCATTATACCTTTACCTCGAGCATCTTATCATTGTCTATACTTTACCACTTACCTCTAATAGTCTTGTCCTCGATGACGTAGCTTGCTCTTTGCAATGATAACCTATTACATTAGACATATAATCCATGAACTTAAATAAATTATGACTATTAGTACTTTACTACATGATTTTGATCTAATGTTCTGTTTAATGATTTATTTAATTTTCTTTTCAGGAAATCCAGGTGTTTTTGTGCCTAACAAATGTTCTGTAGGAATTTAAAACTGACTGTCAAATGTTCTACAGGAATTAAAACTACAACTGTTGAACGTTGTACAGAAATACTGTTAAAAATTCTTCAGTAATTGAACTGCAACTGATGAACATTCTACAGGAATTGAACCAACTATGAACATTCTTTAGAAATTAAAAACTACAACTGTTGAACATTCTGCAGAAATTGAAGTTGAAACTGCAGGAACCGCTTTCTCCACCCATTGTGTACAATCCATTGCACATGAATTAATGTGCCGATGTCGAATGTTCAATGACCTCATTATATTACCAACCATTGAGGTCAAATGTTAACCAATGTGAGGTCCATCACCATTAATGAGAGTGAGGACCAAGGTACCCTGATGCATCCTATCAGGTGTGAATATATGAGTTGTTGTCGAACCCCCTATAGGATCTAGTAGTAAAGAAGCCATGATGATTCTCCATTACCACTGGAAAAATAACCTGACATTGGGGCATACAAGCTTCAAGGAATCACAAGGCTCTAATCCTGCACCCAGATAATTTGCTGATGTCGATGGGCCAGAATTGTTGGAAGGAGGGCCTTAATAAATCCCACATCAGTGCAACATGAGAAATCCACAGATTAATTGAGGGAATTTTTTTTATTGAGAGGATCCAAAAGGATATATTGACCTGTGTTTTTAACGAGCCCAGTGGTAGTCCATGCTCACCAGTTTTCAATTTTAGAGAGTCTAAAATACTGAAAAAGAAGACTCCAAGGGGTTCCTTTTCCATAAATAGTCCATTGGGCCCAGAAAAAGGGATAAACCTATACCCAATAGACATTCCTCTCATGGTTTATCAAGCACGAGGAGGAATAGAGTGAGCTCATTGTATCAGCAGGGAAATTAAGAAGAGACAATGGAAGGAAGGATCCCTTCCCTTACCATTTCCAGCTCTTTTTTCTTCACAATTTCTTCCACAAATTCCTCCTTAGATTGGGGTTTTTGATATATCTTGAGTCTTTTCCCATTCACCAAGAAGGTAACATTCTCATTATCAATAGTTTTAATCTGAACAGATCCATTTTTGAAAGCTTATTCAATCTCATAAGGGCCTAGCAAATGTGTATTAAATTCCCCCATTGAAGTTTTGAAATTTAGAATCATACAACAATTCCTAGTCTCCCTCTTTGAATTGCTTCTTCTTGATGTGTCTTTCGTGCCATTTTGCCCTTTGTTGTTGGATCAAGTCATTATGCTGAAAATCATCATACCTAATCTTGTCTAACTCATTGAGCTGCAAGATTCTCTTTTGTTGTGCTTCATCAAGGTTTATACCCAAATCTGATGCCATTCTAAAGGTTTTGATTTGAAATTCGATGGGCATCAAAAATTGTTTTCCATACACTAGTTCATAAGGAGAGAAACTAGTAGTACCCCTCCATGTAATCCGGTAAGCTCACAAGGCCTCAAGAAGTCTATCAGACCAATCCTTCTTGTGTAATTGCACTTTCTTGGTAAGGATTGTTTCCAGCACCTTGTTGGTTGATTCCACCTGCCCATTGGCCTGTGGATGATAAAGGGTAGACTTACGTTGGGTAATCTAATATTTTTACACCATTTCGTGCATAGTATTAGACACAAAATGAGCACCCTAATCAGTAACTATTTCCCTAGGTACTCCAAATATTACAAATATATCAGAGAAAAGAAAATATGCCACTTATTTTTCTGTTGCTCTAGGTAGCGCTCTTGCCTCCACCCACTTTGTCACATAATCAGTACAGACCAAAATATACTTCTTACTTTTGGATGTAGGATTGATGGGGCCTAAAAAATCAAGAGCCCACCACTCGAATGGTTCTATAAGAACCTGTGGCTGCAAAGGCATCTCATCTTATTTTACAGGCCGCCCCATTTTTTGGCAGCTATCACACTTCCGAACATACTCCTTTCCCTCTGTTCTTCAATATTTAATATTAGTCATGGGTGTATTAAAGGGTTGACAAGCCATGTATTAAACCTTACATCAAAGGCGAAATATTCCCAAAGCGGGTCGAAAGGGGGAAAAAGCAATGAAAGCCACGTATATTAAAGCCAATGGGGAAGTAACGCAAAGGATGGAGTGTAAATCCATAAAGCGAACAGGAGATATAAAAGGAAAGGGAACGCAACACTAAACGCAAGACCGATGTACTAGAAGAAATTGCAGCCACGTGAAGACGCACGTGGGAAATTCCGAGGGGTCGAGCAGTGGGGGAAGGAAGGGATCCATACCCCCGCGGAATTCTGACACATAGCATGGTGGGGACTCAATGTTAGAAGGAGGTAGTAGGAGCATGCCGCGTGGTGTGGCGACGTGGTGGAACGAAAGGTGGACCCTCATGGTGGGTAAGTTATGTATTTAAGCGGTATAAGAGCGCATATGTTTCAGGAGTTATACAACGCATTCGGTAAAAAGGTAGGTAAAGTCTATTAGGTCAACTGGTACCGAGACCCATACCAGCCTTAAACCCGGCACAAGGCGCCCACCTGCACTCTGACATACCCAATCCTTATGCGTCGCGTGCCTCACTGTCAGTGTCCTTACGACACTTGCCTTCATTCGTTTTATCCATTTGTCTTTTTATCTCAAATTACCCAGTCCAGAGATAACATCCCCTCTGTATTTCACTCCAATAAAAGGTCACAGGTTCCCGTCTACGGCATATACCAAGTAGCAAAGAGCGTCTGGTCTACCCCAATCATTGTTAGAGTTCCCTTCGTCGCTTTCCCGAGCAGATTTACCTTCCATTCAGGTATTCCATTATTCACTCTTCCTCTGTTTTCCTTTCGCTTTTTCAAATTCTTGAATGTCAGCCATGGGAAAGGGAACGCCAAAAAAGAATGAACTAGAGACCCCCCAAGTCCGTGAATCTAGGAATCCCCCCGGTTTCGACCCTCTCTTTGACTTGCAGGCTGGTATCTATGACCTCAAATATCCATTTGACATCCGCAGCATCAAACCCATGCTTTTTAGTCGCCATATTAAGAACACAGACCGCTACCAGGTAATCGTGTCGGGCTTATACCATCAAATTTCCCAGCAAGTTCATTCTGTAGTCGATTTCATCACCTGGCTCAGAGATGTTTTCGACGAAAATCAGGGCACCTTCACTTCTCCTCAGGGGAACAAGGTTTTTTCCCTTTCTCCCGATGTTATCAAACAAGCCCTCTGCATCCCTACCAGCACCACATATGTTAGTTTCAAGGACGCGGCCTTGGCAGCCCAGCTCATCAAACAGCCACGGGAGGCCTAGCGAGCTTTCATCTCCTCTATAACCGTTGACCAGGCTGCTTCCCTGCCCGCTGCGGAGCCTTTCCCATTAAGTCTGTTCGTTGAATAGGTTCGGCCCATTCTCTCTCTGATCACGGGCCTTTCAGGGGTAGGGAGTCTGGAATACATCTCCATGGTGTGCGTCCATTTCTTATGGGTCATGTCCCAAAAAGGGGTGGTTTTAGATATTCATGGTTTCCTCTCCACAACCATTCAAACCCAATTCCAGGAGCTTCCACAAACCCGTCAGTTCCGTTTCTGTTCAATGGTTTTTTATCTCTTCTTGTACCAGCATGCCGAAAAGTTTGAGGGTTTGGGACTAGACAGAGTTTACCTTGAGAATTCCCAACCCAGACCAGTCTTCGACTAGAATTTCTCTGTGCGTCAATTACCTAAGGGGGAGGGTTACTCCAGTTTTGTGAATAGTTTCATGTCTATTGCCTATACCATTATTCATGACTCGCCTTCCCCTAGGGTCTTTCCAGAAATGAAAAGCTGGCTGCAAACCGGGAAGTTCTAGAGTACTGGAGATTGGTTTCTATTCGAGGACTACACCGAAATTCGGGTCTATGGAGCCGAAGTTCCCCCCTACCGGCTGCCAGTGTATCCTGTCCGACGAGTTTATGCACTCGAATACATCCGGCAGGCCCTCAAGGCCGACCAGCTCCATTTTGTTCCCGCCAAGAAGGGATACATCCTAAGGCTTCCCATCGAAATCGGCCCCTTCGTGGTAAACTTGAGACTTTCCCTCCTGATTGTTGAGAAAATGCTGCAAGGTCTGGACTTAAGGCTGGGAAAAAGTTGGGCTTATGACCCTCGAGAAATTATCTCGAACAAAAGAAAAAGGAACAGGTCTGCACCCTACATGCATGAGCCGAGGCCATTTATGGAATGGAGGGCTAATCTCGAAACTTGGCCCTTGTTTTCGCAGATGGAGACGGATTCATCTACTACAGGGGAGGAAGAGAATGTCAATAGAGGCACAGGCGGAGAAGGAGGAGAAGAAGCAGGTACCTCAGGGGAAGCACCCCCTCCCAAAAGACAAAGAACAGCCTCCAGCGAGGCAGAAGTCATAGGAGCGGAGCAACTACTGGAACCCTTCACGGTGTACGAGAAGTTGGACAAAGGCAAGGCTGGGATAACGGTGCTAAGAGATAGCACCAATTCTTCTGATTTCACAGAGGTGACGCAGGCTATCATAGAGCATACCTCGCCCAGGGCAATCGAAAGAGATCAGGCGAATAGAGGGATCTGCGACAAGTACAAAGCTGAGATGGGGGGATATGTTGAGAAGTATCATACCAGACTCTCCACCTCCATCAACGCGGACACCAACAGCCTGGTAATGTCTATGGCAGAAGCCATCCTGGATCCTAATTTTGATGTCCCCAGCTATCGGGTGCTCAAGTTTTCCATCGACATGAAGAAGGTACCACCCAACGACATGTGTGACCTGTTCCAGACGGTATGCGATATGATGAAAGATAAATTGATGCAGGTCACCCTCGCGCTGAAGAAGTTAGAGCAGAAAAATGACCAATTGAGGGATACCCTGATAGCTGAACAAGTTAGCTGCCGTGCCAGGGCAAATCAGGTGCATTATTACCAAGACCTGATCAAAGGGAAAGATACAGGGGAAACAAACCAACAGGAAGTTTTGATTGAGCAACTGCAGAAGGAAGTTGCATCGGCAAAAAGTCAGGCTCGCATACCAGCCGCTCACCATGTCGAGATGGCTAAACTAGTACAGGTGGAGCAAGAGAAGGTAGAACTGTCCGCCAGGCTATCAAGAGAAAGGGGGGAGAAAGAAAATATGGCCGAAACAATCGGCGTGTTGCAGAATAAAGCGGCAGAGCTACAAGCTAGATGGGACTCGCACAGCTGCCAGCCAACTGTGGTGTCAAGTGGAGCTAGCTCGTTGCCTGAACAATTGTCCGCAGCAAGAGCTGAGATTGAGATATTGGAGAAGCAAGCGTCTACAGCAAGGCAGAAGATCACGAACCTGGAAAACTCTCTGGCCGAGAACACCAGAATAGTCGAAGGGTTGCAGGGAGAGATAGAGAAGGAAAAGAAGATGACGGCGGATCAACAGAAAATTATTACCGATATGAAAAGCCGTGAAAAAGGAAATCTCACCCTTCTCGAGGCTAGGAGCATAATCTGGTTTGATATAATCCCGGCTGTGACTGTGCAATGGGATTTCCTAAGGACGATGGAGGAGCATAAGTCTGCCATACCATACCTCAGTAGGAAACTGCAAGAGGCAGACCGTGATCTGTCTAACAGGGCCAAACATGCAAAAGAGTACATTTCGTTCCTCAACGAGCTGGGACCAGACGACATGGAGAAGCACGACATTCCTAGCTGATTCACTGAGGCTATTGAGTGTCACAAAATTATCAACAAAGAGATGGCCCGGGTCTCAGCTTCAAGGGCTCTCCAACAGCTAGTCGCCAATGTTGGACGGTTCGAGGAGGTATGGGGCGAGATTATGACATCTGGACTCCCTTCTTGCTGGGACCCGACCACCCCTGCCGTACTCTTGCCCCTGGACCAATACACAGCATGCTTGCAAGAAGAAAGAGCCCGGATTGACCTTCAGACGGGTAAAGCAACTCAGCTCAAAGCCGACACGATTGTTTCATCCCTGCAGAAAGAGTTCAACCTCCTCCACTTAATTAAACACAAGATTCCCATTGGGGCAGGTTTCCGCACCCTCACTGAGGCCTTTATCGAGGTGGAGGGACTCTCAGCAATGCCCGAGCCAGCTGCGGACAGTCAGCAGAGGTGCGCGCAGTTTATGAGCCAGCATGCCAGCTCATCCGCAAACGTGCCCCCGCCTGAATCAGCAACTGCCTCTACTCAGCCGCACCTGTGATTCTTTGTCAACTCATGATTCGGCCTTAACGGCCTATTTTACTTTTACTCAGTTAATTTCTTGTAAGTTTCGAGTGGGTCGTTTTCCCCACTCTTGCATTTTACTTTTTCACCAAACAGTTGTTTAATTTTCTGTTTTTAAAAACGGCCGAGGGCCTGATTATACATGATGGGAGGCTTGATTCCTCATCATGAGTTTTTCTGTTTTGAAAATGACATTTAACAAATTTTGTTCATGCGAAGAAGATATTTTTCCAAAAAATATCTTCTCGTTGAGATGGAAGGAAGCCTAGATAGGGTAAATCAAATGAGAAAGAAAGGTTCCAAAATTTCTGAAGAATTGACTGTGTAAGAGCTTCTTGTATGCAATTTTTGTGAAGGTTCTAATATGAATGCAAAGAGCCCGTAGGGCCTCAATGAAAAGGAGTTTTGTCTTTGATAAGGATTCTGGTTTTGGTTCTGTACAGTGTGTAATCCTCTCTTGTGTGTTATAGTGTAGTCTTTCACTTCGCTTACATCCATATATCTGGTATTACATTCTGGAATGCGAGTAGTCTGTTGCTTCTGATATAAATTTATCCTTGTTGATACTTACATCATAGGCTTCTTGACACTTTAAATATGGCTCAGGTGTAATATGTTGTCCCGTTTTCGATTCATCCGCTTTTCTACTATATTGGTTGCTATGAGGTGTTATTTACAAATGCTGTTATCGTGTGTGGATTCTTGGTTGCTTAAGCCCACCACATGTTAGCATATGTTTTTAAATATTGTCTTTATAACAGTTAAATATCCTCTTTATTCTACGTATTCAGTAGACGTCCTTCAATCATCATTCTATGTGAAGTATTGAGAATCCAGCCCTTATTACAGCGAATTGTCTTGGAATTGTCTTATGCATTTATATTGGAGTTTAACATCTTGTCCATTCATTACTATTCCTTCAGCGTTGAGCTTCTGAAGTATTTGGTACCATTTAAATCTAATTTTCCCATCTGCAAAGAAATAGTATGAGAGCCTGGTTCTGCTGAGATTATTCTTATTAAATGGTCTTGACTCTCTGCTATACAAGATGTCCTAGGCACTGGTCTATGGCAACTCTAGGCTGTCTCTAGGAGCTACAACATCTTTTTGGCGCCGTTGCCAGGGACGAAGTTAAAGAAATTTAAGATCCCTGGGCCTCTACAAAATCCATTCACTCTTCAGTTAGGTGAGCACGAAAAGTTGAGAGTTGTGCACGCCTCACTTTGTCGACTCCACAATAATTTTACAGTTAAACCTGTTTGAATTCCTAGCTCCCCGTAAGCCACACCTAAGGTTGGATACATCTCAGTCAAGGACACCCTGTGTGTCTGACCCAGAAAGAATCCTACATAGAAGAGGCTGGAGGGAAAGGCAGTCCGTTCATACCGAGATTCCTGAATTCTCCCTAGAAAACTTTCCATATCTTCCATCCTCTTCCTCTCAAATCGCCCAAATACAAGGCCCTAACCCAATCATAAGAGATACTGGTTACTATTCAGAGAGCCCATCTCGGGGAGGCGCCCATATCAAAGACGAAGCCGAGTCTAGCTATACTCCGCATTACTCTTTCCACCCTACCCCTGAAAGTGAGGAGATTAAGGAAGTTACTGAAATAGCTGCTGTTCACAGCCCTACATTCTCATCGACCCCTCAAGCCGATGTTCACTGCATCCCCATCATTATCCATACTTCACTCCCACCTTCTCCTCCTCCTCTTACAGCTCAGAATCTTGTACTACCTCCACCTCCCCCAATGGCGAATGTCCCTGGCTTCCTGCAAAATAGATACGCTCCTTTGGAGCTACTTGTAGTACTAAATGACATGCCGCAGGATTATTTAAAGATTCTGCCCAGATTTAGTGGGGAGAATGAGATTGAAGCCCAGAAACATGTCGAAGTTTTCTTCTCTTTCACAGAGAATTTTAATGTGGAGCATCTGGACGTAGTTCTAAGGCTGTTCGTGCAATCCTTAGATGGGGAAGCCAGAAAATGGTTCAAAACACTTGGAGCTCGTTCCATCAACTCTTGGGAGGCAATGGAGGATGCTTTCATCAAAAAGTGGGGGGAAAAGAAAGATCATGGTAATGTCCTTACCGAATTTAACACTTTGAAAAAGAAACACAATGAAGGGGTATCAGATTTTGTCAGAAGATTTAACAAATTGTACCTGAGTCTCCCCCCGAGATGAAGCCTCATCAAACCGCTGCCAAGGTCATTTTTGTGGCAGCATTTGATTCTGAATTTGGTTTCTCATTGAGAGAGAGAAAGCCAGCCACTCTGGATGATGCACAGTCAGACGTGTTGGAGATAGAAGCAAACTTTGTCTCCACTGGCAAATCCAAAGGGAAACAAGAACACGATACCAGAAGAAGGGGAAAGGAGGAAGTATCCACCTCAGGCCAAGACAGAGATTTGGCCAATGACAAGATTGAGGAAATGAATAGAATGATCAAGAATCTCTCAAGTAAGCTGGTCAAGCTTGAGATGGAGGCCAAGAATTCACCCCCAAAGAATTTCCAGAATGCTCCAAACAAGGGATTCAATCCTCAATACAGGAAACCACCCTTTCAGATACTGCAGAGAGGACAGAAGGAGCAACAAGATCAGGTATCGCATCCTCTATACTTGGAGGGGCAAGTGGAGGCTTCTCATGAAGATCCTACCTACGAACAAGAGGAGGCATGCCATGTCTTCTCAGACAGTGATGATATAGAATGCCCTGTACATGAAAGTGAGGAGGGGGATCTACAAGTTCACGCAGAAATGAAGAACAACGAGGATGCTGAAGAGCCTGACATTGCTGATTACTGTAAACAGTTCGTTGACTTCATGCAAGCCCAGTTCAATAGAAAATATGATCTCAGGTCCTCCAGAAAGAGAACCCGCACTCAAGATGAGGAGGAGGACACACCCCAAAAGGCAGCACCTGCACAGAAGGAGGTCAATACTCAAAAACCCCCAGAAAAAGGTAAGAGGCCCCTTAACCAATATCTGCAATCTGATAATCAAATGTCGTCGTCTTCACAAGTAGTTGTATCCCCTAATGATAAGCCCACCGTAAAATAAGTTAAGCCTCCCCCGCAAAGTAAAGAGTCAAAAGAAAAAGAAGTGTCAGTGGATAAGCCTTCATCTGTCTTCTGTTTACAAAAAGAGCTTGAAAAAGTAAAAATAACAGTTCCTCTGTCTGAGTTATTGAAACAACGTGCTTATCAGTCATAGGTCACTTCCTTCATCTCTCCTCCTGATGCATCACACATTCCAGATAGTCTTAACCTGCAAGAGGAAAGACCTATGGTAGTTTTCGGTCCACACGTTGAAGAGTTAGATCCCTCCACACCTCCTTTTTATGTGTCTTTAGTGATCCATGATCTATTGTTGCATAATTTTATGTTAGACTCAGGAGCATCTCACAACCTCATGCCCCTATCTGTCATGGAGCAATTGGGACTCCAAATCACTCACCCATATAAAGACCTCTATTCGTTTGACTCCAAAAGAGTGAAATGTTTGGGCATGATTAAAGATCTGGCAGTTAATCTGGCTTAGATCCCTGTCAAAAGTGTGGTGATGGATATTGTAGTGGCTGACATCCCAGCCCGCTTCGGTATTCTACTGTCAAGGTCTTCGGGAACCAGAATCAGAGGGTCAATTAAGCTAGACCTGACCTATGCCACTATCCCTGTCTTTGGTGGCCAAGAGAAGAGATTGTATCGAGAAACCAGATTTGTCAAAATAGTCACCAAGGCAGGTGATTCAGTTAATTCCCCAGTCTACAGCCGAGACGGGGATTTCTTGTGTTTGATGTTGGAAGAAGATCAAGAATATGCCCATGAGCCCTCATTCTATCAGATAAAGGCTGAATCATCAGTGCAGGACTATGGATCTGAAATCTGGACACTCCATTTTGATGGGGCAAATTCCAGGGAAGGAAATGGGGCTGGAGTATTGCTAATTTCACCTATGGGTCAATGGGTCCCTTTGTCCTTCAAGCTGGAGTATGAGGCCACAAACAACGTGGCTGAATATGAAGCACTCATATTGGGGCTGCAGACAGCAAGGAGTATGAGCATACAAAATCTAAAGGTGCTGGGAGATTCTGAATTGGTAGTCAGACAAGTGAGAAATCAGTGCCAATCCAAACATCCTAGGCTAAAGGCCTATAGAAATGAAGTTTGGGATCTTGTAGAGAACTCTTTCTTGACATTCAACATTCAATTCATGCCCCGAGAATAGAACAGGATGGCATATTCCTTGGCAGTGGCTGCTAGTACCTTCCGCCCACCTCAGAACCCTCTTCTGAGATATGAAATAGAAGTAAGGTACCGACCTTCAATCCCAGATAACGTCAAGCATTGGCAGGTGTTTGAAGATGAGGAGCAGGTGAAGAGGTTCCTAGAAACTGTTAGGGAGTTTTCCAACATGGAGATTGATAGTTGTGAGGAAGAGATTGGAGACATTCCAGAAGATAAGCTGGAAGAAAGAATAGCCGGCCAGAAATTTCTGCAGTTGAAAGGGAATGTCATTCCCCAAGGGCTAGTGACTTTAGAGAGGTTGTTTAACAAAAATGATGTTCCTTTACAGCCAAATAAAGTGGTGGCAGAAAACCAGGTCGAAGACCTCAATCTGGGCACTAAAGAGGATCCAAAAATTGTGAAGTTGTCCAAGAAGGTCCCGGAGGAATACAAAAAACTGTATCAAAATTTATTCCGGGCCTACAGATATGTGTTTGCCTGGTCATATCAAGACCTAAAAACTTTTTATGTCAGCATTATGCAGCATAATATTCCACTGAAGGGAGATGAAAAACCACATAAGCAAAAACTCAGACAAATTAACCCCCTATTGTTGCCTTCTATTGAGCAAGAAATAAAGAAACTGCTGAAGGCTAAAATTATAGTGCCATTGAGATATTCTGAGTGGGTGGCCAATTTAGTCCCAGTGCGAAAGAAGAATGGAGAAATAAGGTTATGTGTTGATTTCAGGAACCTGAACAGGGCATCCCTAAAGGATAATTACCCGCTTCCTAAAATGGACCATATCTTGCAGAAAGTGGTTGGAGCTTCCCGGATGTCCATGATGGATGGGTTCTCGGGCTACAATCAGGTGGAAATATTACTAGAAGATCAAAAGAAGACGGCCTTCACCACTCCATGGGGAACTTTCATGTATGCCAGAATGCCTTTTGGGCTGATCAACGCAGGGGCCACTTTTCAGAGGGCCATGGATATTGCTTTTATTGGAGAACAGGACCATTTTGTGGTGGTATATTTGGACGACATTACGGTATTCTCAAAGAACAATGTAGAGCACATAGAACACCTACGCAAAACCTTTGAGAAGTGCAGAAAGTATGGTCTCTCCCTTAACCCACAGAAGTCCCTGTTTGCATTGGAAGAGGGCAAGCTCTTGGGTCACATTGTAACCAGAGATGGATTGAAGATAGACCCTAAAAGAGTTGAAGTCATAAATGGCATTTCCTTGCCCAGAAACAAAAAGGAAATTCAAGTATTTTTAGGCCGAATAAACTTTCTGAGGAGGTTCATCCCTAACTATGCTGAGATAGTTAGGCACATCACTGACATGTTGAAAAAGAAAAATGAAGTGAAGTGGTCATCAAAATCAAGAGAGGCCTTTAATAGAATAAAAAATGCATTTGCTGAAGCCCCTGTATTGGCTGGGCCAGATTATTCCAAACATTTTATGATTTTTTCTTTTGCATCAGCCCACACAGTGGCTGGAATTCTGTTGCAGAAAAACAAAGAAGGCTATGAGAAGCCAATTGCATTCTTCAGCCAAGTACTGCATGATGCCAAGCTCAAATATAACATATTGGAGAAGCAAGCCTATGCTCTGGTGAAATCCCTCAAATCTTTCCGAATGTATGTTTTACAATCCCATATCACTACATTTGTTCCTACAGCAGCTGTCAAGGACATTCTCATCCAAGGGGACAGTGAGGGAAAACGAGGAAAATGGATAGCCAAGATACAGGAATACGAGTTAGATATTCGTCCTACCAAATTAATCAAGGGGCAAGGTCTAGCCAAGATCCTATCTGAGTCAAATTTCCAGGCCTTGGGTATCAATCTGTCTATGACAGCAAACGAAGATTTTGAGGAAAAAGAAAAACCACAGGGAGTGGAGATAGCCTCCCAGAAGATACAGATGAAATACCTTACCAGCCAGTGGTACAAGGAAATAGTGGAGTACCTCCTAACACTAAGCTGTCCACCTAGCTGCGAGAAGGCTAAATACAGGGCACTGAGGTTGAAGTCACAGAAGTATATGGTTGCCAATGGCTGACTGTACTGGAGAGATCCCTCAGGCATCCTGCTCTTATGTCTGACCGAGGAAGAGGTGGGAAGTATTATAGCAGAGTTCCACGAAGGTATATGTGGGGGCCATTACAGTTGGAGGGCTACTGCTCACAAGATCTTGAATGCTGGTTTCTACTGGCCAAATTTTTTTGGAGATGTCTTCACTTGGGTCAGGGCATGTGATAAATGCCAGAAATTTGCAGAAAAATAGAAACTCGCAGCTTTGCCTTTGATTCCTGTCCATGTGGACGAACCCTTCAAACAGTGGGGAATTGATTTTATAGGCGAAATTCACCCACCCTCAAGTGGCCAGCATAGATGGATCTTGACTGCCACAGATTATTTCATGAAGTGGGTAGAAGCCATACCTGCAAGAAATGCTACAGACACAGTTATAATGAAATTTATGGAAGAGAATATTATATCCAGGTTTGGCTGCCCCGCTAGAATAATCACCGACAATGTGCAAGCTTTCAAATCTACAAAATTTTTGAATTTCTTCCAGCAATATAATATATCTTTGGGTCACTCCACAGCTTACTACCCCCAAGGAAATGGCCTCGCAGAGTCCTCAAACAAAACTCTGGTCCGAGCACTAAAGAAAACTATCAACAAGAACCAAAAGAATTGGGATTCTCAGCTGAAGTTCGCTCTGTGGGCAAACATAATTACCAGCAAAAGAGCAACTAGGAAATCTCCATACGAGCTGGTATATGGACGAGCAGTTGTTTTCCCTATACAGCTGGCCTTGCTAGTGGCTCGATTTATGCAGGAGAGCCAGGAGGAACCTGATGATGTTATCAGGAGAATTAATCAACTGGTAGAGCTCGAAGAAACTCGCAGTCAGGTGAACCAAAAGCTAGTAGAGTACCAGGAGAAGATGAAAGAGCTATTCGATCAACATGCTAAAGACAGAGGTTTGTAGGTAGGGGATCTAGTGCTCAGGTGGGATGTTCGAAGGGCTGATAAAGGCAAGCATGGTAAGTTCGATCCTCTCTGGTTCGGTCCTTTCAAAATTGCAGAGGAAGGTGGCAAAAATACTTTTAAGCTAGAGAATTTGCAGGGAGATCTACTTGACGCCCCTGTAAATGGGCAGTTCCTCAAACCATATTTTCAGTTCTGAAGCAGGCTGATAAAGCCTGATTGTATTATATTGTACATTAGCTACTGTTTTCATTTTTTGAATTGAGTAATGCATGAGTCATGATGATTTGTCCAGGGAGAAGTCGTAAGTGCTGGAGAGGTGGCGTTCATAGAAGATAAACAGGCAGTCTGCGTAGTTCTCGACATGTTCGGAGACAAACGTGCCGTCCCCAGGTGGAGCCAATGTTGTTCAATCTTTAATATTAGTCATGGGTGTATTAAAGGGTTGACAAGCCATGTATTAAACCTTATATCAAAGGCGAAATATTCCAAAAGCGGGTCGAAAGGGGGATAAAGCAATGAAAGCCACGTGTATTAAAGCCAATGGGGAAGTAACGCAAAGGATGGAGTGTAAAGCCATAAAGTGAATAGGAGATATAAAAGGAAAGGGAACGCAGCACTAAACGCAAGACCAATGTACTAGAAGAAATTACAGCCAAGTGAAGATGCACGTGGGAAATTCCGAGGGGGTCAAGTAGCGGGGGAAGGAAGGGATCCATACCCCCGCGGAATTGTGACACGTAGCATGGTGGGGACTCAATGTTAGAAGGAGGTAGTAGGAGCATGCCGCGTGGTTTGGTGACGTGGCGGAATGAAAGGTGGACCCTCACGGTGGGTAAGTTATGTATTTAAGCGGTATAAGAGCGCATATGTTTCAGGAGTTATATAGCGCATACGGTAAAAAGGTAAGGTAAAGTCTATTAGGTCAGCTGGTACCGAGACCCGTACCAGCCTTAAACCCGGCACGAGGCGCCCACCTGCACTCTAACATACCCAATCCTTATGCGCCGCGTGCCTCACTGTCAGTGTCCTTACGACACTTGCCTTCATTCGTTTTATCCATTCGGCTTTTTATCTCGAATTACCCAGTCCAGAGATAACATCCCCTCTGTATTTCACTCCAGTAAAAGGTTGCAGGTTCCCGTCTACGGCATATACCAAGTAGCAAAGAGCGTCTGGTCTACCCCAATCATTGTCAGAGTTCCCTGCGTCGCTTTCCCGAGCAGATTTACCTTCCATTCAGGTATTCCATTATTCATTCTTCCTCTGTTTTCCTTTCGCTTTTTCAAATTCTTGAATGTCAGCCATGGGAAGGGGAATGCCAAAAAAGAATGAACCAGAGACCCCCCAGGTCCATGAATCTAGGAATCCCCCCGGTTTCGACCCTCTCTTTGACTTGTAGGCTGGTATCTGTGACCCCAAATATCCATTTGACATCCGTAGCATCAAACCCTTGCTTTTCAGTCTCCATATTAAGAACACAGACCGCTACCGGGTAATCGTGTCGGGCTTATACCATCAAATTTCTCCACAGGTTCATTCTGTGGTTGATTTCATCACCTGGCTCAGAGATGTTTTCGACGAACATCGGGGCACCTTCACTTCTCCTCAGGGGAATAGGGTTTTTTCCCTTTCTCCCGATGTTATCAAACAATCCCTCCGCATCCATACCAACACCACATATGTTAGTTTCAAGGACGCGGCCTTGGCAGCCCAGTTCATCAAACAGCCACGGGAGGCTCGGCAAGCTTTCATCTCCTCTATAACCGTTGACCAGGCTGCTTCCCTAACCGCCGCGGAGCCGTTCCCATTAAGTCTGTTCGTTGAAGAGGTTCGGCCCATTCTCTCTCTGATCGCAGGCCTTTTAGGGGTAGGGAGTCCGGAAGACATCTCCATGGTGTGCGTCCATTTCTTATGGGTCATGTCCCAAAAAGGGGTGGTTTTAGATATTCATGGTTTCCTCTCCACAGCCATTCAAACCCAATTCCAGGAGCTTCCACAAACCCGTCAGTTCCGTTTCTGTTCAATGGTTTTTTATCTCTTCTTGTACCAGCACGCCGACAAGTTTGAGGGTTTGGGGCTAGACAGAGTTTACCTTGAGAATTCCCAACCCAGACCAGTCTTCAACTGGAATTTCTCTGTGCGTCAATTACCTAAGGGGGAGGGTTACTCCAGTTTTGTGAATAGTTTCATGTCTATTTCCTATACCATTATTCATGACTCGCCTTCCCCTAGGGTCTTTCCAGAAATGAAAAGCTGGCTGCAAACCGGGAAGTTCCAGAGTACTGGAGATTGATTTCTATTCGAGGACTACACCGAAATTCGGGTCTATGGAGCTGAAGTTGCCCCCTACCAGTTGCCAGTGTTTCCTATCCGACAAGTTTATGCACTCGAATACATCCGGTAGGCCCTCAAGGCCGACCAGCTCCATTTTGTTCCCGCCAAGAAGGGATACATCCTAAGGCTTCCCATCGAAATCGGCCCCTTCGTGGTAAACTCGAGACTTGCCCTCCCGATTGTTGAGAAAATGCTGCAAGGTCTGGACTTAAGGCTAGGAAAAATCTGGGCTTATGACCCTCGAGAAATTATCTCGAACAAAAGAAAAAGGAACAGGTCTGCACCCTACATGCATGAGCCGAGGCCATTTATGGAATGGAGGGCTAATCTCAAAACTTGGCCCTTGTTTTCGCAGATGGAGATGGATTCATCTGCTACAGGGGAGGAAGAGAATGTCAATAGAGGCACAGGCGGAGAAGGAGGAGAAGAAGCAGGTACCTCAGGGGCAGCGCCCCCTCCTAAAAGACAAAGAACAGCCTCCAGCGAGGCAGAAGTCATAGGAGCGGAGCAACTGCTGGAACCCTTCACGGTGTATGAGAAGTTGGACAAAGGCAAGGCTGGGATAACGATGCTAAGAGATAGCACCACTTCTTATGATTTCACAGAGGTGACGCAGCCTATCATAGAGCATACCTCGCCCAGGGCAATCGAAAGAGATCAGGCGAATAGAGCGATCTGCAACAAGTACAAAGCTGAGCTGGGGGGATATGTTGAGAAGTATCATACCAGACTCTCCACCTCCATCAACGTGGACACCAACAACCTGGTAATGTCTATGGCAGAAGCCATCTTGGATCCTAATTCTGATGTCCCCAGCTTTCGGGTGCTCGAGTTTGCCATTGACATGAAGAAGGTACCACCCAACGACATGTGTGACCTGTTCCAAACGGTATGCGATATGATGAAAGATAAATTGATGCAGGTCACCCTCGCGCTGAAGAAGTTAGAGCAGAAACATGACCAATTGAGGGATACCCTGATAGCCGAACAAGTTAGCTGCCGCGCCAGGGAAAATCAGGTGCGTTATTACCAAGACCTGATCAAAGGGAAAGATACAGGGGAAACAAACCAGCAGGCGGTTTTGATTGAGCAGCTGCAGAAGGAAGTTGCATCGGCAAAAAGTCAGGCCCGCATACCAGCCACTCACCATGTCCAGACGGCTGAACTAGTACAGGTGGAGCAAGAGAAGGCAGAACTATCCACCAGGCTATCAAGAGAAACGGGGGAGAAAGAAAAGATGGCCGAAACAATCGGCGTGTTGCAGAATAAAGCGGCAGAGCTACAAGCTAGATGGGACTCGCACAGCTGCCAGCCAACTGTGGTGTCAAGTGGAGCTAGCTCGTTGCCTGAACAATTGTCCGCAGCAAGAGATGAGATTGAGATATTGGAGAAGCAAGCATCTACAGCAAGGCAGAAGATCACGAACCTGGAAAACTCTCTGGCCGAGAACACCAGAATAGTCGAAGGGTTGCAGGGAGAGATAAAGCAGGAAAAGAAGATGAAGGCAGATCAACAGAAAATTATTACCGATATGAAAGGCTGTACAAAAGGAAATCTCACCCTTCTCGAGGCTAGGAGCATAATCTGGTCTGATATAATCCCGGCTGTGACTGAGCAATGGGATTTCCTAAGGACGATGGAGGAGCATAAGTCTGCCATACCATACCTCAGTAGGAAACTGCAAGAGGCAGACCGTGATCTATCTAACAGGGCCAAACATGCAAAAGAGTACATTTCATTCCTCAACGAGCTGGGACCAGACGACATGGAGAAGCACGACATTCCTAGCCGATTCACTGAGGCTATTGAGTGTCGCAAAATTATCAACAAAGATATGGCCCGGGTCTCAGCTTCAAGGGCTCTCCAACAGCTAGTCGCCAATGTTGGACGGTTCGAGAAGGTATGGGGCGAGATTATGACATCTGGACTCCCTTCCTACTGGGACTCGACCACCCCTGCCATACTCTTGCCCCTGGACCAATACACAGCACGCTTGCAAGAAGAAAGAGCCCGGACTGACCTTCAGACGGGTAAAGCAACTCAGCTCAAAGCCGACACGATTGTTTCATCCCTGTGGAAGGAGTTCAACCTCTTCCACTTGATTAAACACAAGCTCCCATTGGGGCAGGTTTCCACGCCCTCACTAAGGCCTTTATCAAGGTGGAGGGACTCTCAGCAATGCCCGAGCCAGCTGCGGACAGTCAGCATAGGTGCGCGCAGTTTATGAGCCAGCATGCCAGCTCATCCGCAAACATGCCCCCGCCTGAATCAGCAACTGCCTCTACTCAGCCGCACCTGTGATTCTTTGTCAACTCATGATTCGGCCTTAACGACCTATTTTACTTTTACTCAGTTAATTTCTTTTAAGTTTCGAGTGGGTCGTTTTCCCCAATCTTGCATTTTACTTTTTCACCAAACATTTGTTTAATTTTCTGTTTTTAAAAACGGCCGAGGGCCTAATTATACATGATGGGAGGCTTGATTCATCATCATGAGTTTTTCTATTTTGAAAATGACATTTAAAAAATTTTGTTCATGCGAAGAAGATATTTTCCAAAAAATATCTTCTCGCTGAGATGGAAGGAAGCCTAGATAGGGTAAATCAAATGAGAAAGAAAGGTTCCAAAATTTCTGAAGAATTGACTGTGTAAGAGCTTCTTGTATGCAATTTTTGTGAAGGTTCTAATATGAATGCAAAGAGCCGTGGGGCCCTCAATGAAAAGGAGTTTGTATTTGATAAGGATTACGGTTTTGGTTCTTTACAGTGTGTAATCCTCTCTTGTGTGTTATAGTGTAGTCTTTCACTTCGCTTACATCCATATATCTGGTATTACATTCTGGAATGCGAGTAGTCTGTTGCTTCTGATATAAATTTATCCTTGTTGATACTTACATCATAGGCTTCTTGACACTTTAAATATGGCTCAGGTGTAATATGCTGTCCCGTTTTCGATTCATCCACTTTTCTACTATATTGGCTGCTATGAGGTGCTATTTACAAATGCTGTTATCGTGTGTGGATTCTTGGTTGCTTAAGCCCACCACATGTTAGCATATGTTTTTAAATATTGTCTTTATAACAGTTAAATATCCTCTTTATTCTACGTATTCAGTAGATGTCCTTCAATCATCATTCTATGTGAAGTATTGGGAATCCAGCCCTTATTACAGCGAACTGTCTTGGAATTGTCTTATACATTTATATTGGAGTTTAAAATCTTGTCCATTCATTACTGTTCCTTCAGCGTTGAGCTTCTGAAGTATTTGGTACCATTTAAATCTAATTTTCCCATCTGCAAAGAAATAGTATGAGAGCCTGGTTCTGCCGAGATTATTCTTATTAAATGGTCTTGACTCTCTGCTATACAAGATGTCCTAGGCACTGGTCTATGGCAACTCTAGGCTGTCTCTAGGAGCTACAACACCCTCCTTGAAGAGATTAGGCCAATAATAACCTGTGCGAAGGATCTGATAAGCTATCTGCCTGTCTGCAAAGTGTCCTCCACAAGGTTCTTCATGATAGACTCTCAAGATTTCATAGATGTCATCTTCTATGACGCACCTACGGATAATCAAATCAGGTCCAGTAAAAAAGAGATCTCCCCTAATCCAATAATAATCAACACTTTTCCTAATGATTCTCTTTTTCTGTTTAGATGAAAAGTAAGGTGGGAACTTTTTTGTAGCAAGATAATTGGCCATGTCTACAAACCAAGGTGTTTCAATAGAGATGGCAAACGAATTTTCATCTGGAAAGTCATCATTAACAGGAACAACCTCACCTTCGTGGTTGAGCCTAGACAAGAAATCAGCTACCTGATTTTCTTTTCCCGGTCTATCCAATACCGTGATGTCAAATTCCTATAGCAGCAACAACCACCTAGTAATTATGCCATTAGTGATTAGTTTATTCATGAGAGAATGAATAGCAGAATGATCTGTGTGCACAAAAAAATTTTAATAGCATAAATCACAACAAGGAACTCTTTTTCAGTTACCGTGTAATTCAATTCTATAGGAGTCAAGTTTTTACTAATACAATAAATGGCATGGGTTACAGGATCCTCCTTTTTACCCAATACTACTCCTATGGATGAATCAGAGGCATCAATGGAAATATGTAAAGGAAAATTCCAATCTGGGCCTCGTACGACAAGTGTTGAAGAAATATTTTCCTTGAGTTTATCAAATGTAGCTTGACACTCATTATTCCAATGAAATTCAAATTCTTTGGTCAATAATTTAAACAATGGAGAGGCTACCTTTGTAAATTTTCAACAAACCTCCTATATTAGCATGCATGTCGAAGAAAGCTACAAACTCCCTTTTGATTGGTTGTTTGAGGTAGCTTTACAATAACCTCAATATTTTCTGGATCGACCTTAATTCCTGCAGCAGAAACATGATGACCCAAAACGATACCTTCAATCATAATCATAAAACATTTTTCATTACTTAATGAAATATTAGTTTCTCTACACCTCTGTAAAAATTTTTCAAGATTATGTAAAGATTCTTCAAAACTATCACCCATAACTGTAAAATCATCCATATAAACCTCTACACAATCATGCAAAATATTAGAGAAAATACCAAGGACCACTCGTTGAAATGTGGTTGGTGCGTTGCATAGACCAAATGGTAATACTTTGTATGCATAGGTACCCCAGGGACATGTACACGTTTTCCTGATCCTTAGGGTCTATCCTAATCTGATTGTATCCGTTGAATCCATCTAGGAAGGAAAAGTATTTTTTCCCTGCTAGAGTATCTAGTACTTGGTCTATACATGGTAAAGGGAAATGATCTTTTAATGTATCTTTTTTTAGATCCCTGTAATATACACACACTCGCCATTTAGCATTTTTCTTGGGGACAATGACTAGTGGGGATACCCACTGGCTATCTGAGATAGGATAGATGAATCCTACATTTAACAATTTTTGTAACTTGTCTTTTACAATTTCCCTTAAAGCACAGTTCATCCTCCTTTGCGGTTGTCTCACAGGCCTAGAATTTTCTTCTATGTAGATGTGATGAATGCATGTGTTTGGGTGAATTCCCCTCATATCAGTATATTCGCATGCAAATGTATCTAAAAAAAATTTCAATGTTTGAATTAATTGTTGTTCTTGTTCATGATTTAAGTAGAATTAATGTTTAGAGATTTTTCAGGAAACATTTCCACTACCTTACTCCCCCATTCAGACATTGAATATGTAGGAAATTCAGATAAGAGGGTTGAATGTAATTCAGGAGCTGAACTACGTTCATAAAAATCATACAGATAAGTAATGATATCTAAATTATGAATAAACAGTCCTTCTAAATGCTACGAGAAATCATGATTAGAAATACAACAACTTATCAGATCTTCCTCAGAATTTTCCTTAAGACTCGTGGCTTGGGCTATTGTTAAAACTGGTTGGGTACCTTCCGAATCATGTTCTTCTTCATCTTCAACCCAATGTGTGTTTTATGGTCTCAAGAGGGGTTTAGCGGGGGGATACAAGTTGATATGTTTTGTTTCAGCCCCATGAGTGATATTCATGTTTCCAAATCTACACGCTATGTAGGCATCAGCTGTGGCTATCCATAGTCTCCCCAAGATCAATGGGTGCCCTCCCAAGTTAGTTTTAGTTTGAATAACATAAAAATCTCCAGGGTACTCCCAAGAATCCAATGAGATGAAAATGTCTTCTAAAACCCCCTCTGGCTTTACCTTAGACCTATCTTCTAGTTCTAACATGGTAGGAGTGGGTAATAAGTCAAAGGATCCTGTATGAGATAAAGTTTCCATATTCATCACATTGATGGCTGCACCTAAATCAATCAAAGTTTTCTTTATGGGGTATCCATTGATGAAGCTGGTCACCACAGGGATTCTGGGATCCACATATTTTTCAGTAACAAATTCGGCAGACATTAAACTTGCAAGCTTTCCACCTACTTGAATTGTTGAAGGTTCTTTCTTTTGTCTTACTGGTTTATTGGTACATAGTTCCCTTGTTGTTTTCACATATATTGGGATGTCATTTATTGCTTATAGTAATGGGATCTTGATGCACATGTTTCTCAATTTAGACACAAGATCAAATTCGGGCTGTTTCATTTTAATTTCCATTTCCAACCTTTCTGGAAAAAGAGGTTGTACTATATGAGACGAGGAAGGTTCTCGTGGCCATGAGGTGGATATTTTTGTTGGTTCAGGTGTGGTTTCCTCTTCAGGTGTTTCTAAGGTGTCTTCCTCTACAATCTCCTTAATTATTTCGACCTGAATCACTACCTTTCCCGACCTAAGGTTGATTTCCTGCAGTTGCACAGGTAATTCCTGCAACTGTATAGGAACAAACATTTCCCGCAGATACCCAGGAAATTCCTTTAACACAGAGTCAGAAACTTCCCACAGCGGCTGAGGTGCAATACAGTAGGTAGGAAAAGTGGGATAAGTTACCAATCCGATGTTGTGAGCAAATCGGACAGTTTTATTATTAGGGTTAGAAATTGGTTGAGCAAGAAGCTGTGTGGGACGAGGTTGATATGGTGGGGCAGTCAATTGGAGATGTTGTTGTGGTTGTATCATTTGTTGCGGTGTGGGCTATGAGTAAAAATTTTGAGTTAGGAAACTTTGTGTAGTAGGATAAGAATAGTTTCCCTGCCAAGGCTGTTGAGTAGGCCAAGGCTGCCAGGGCATTAGAACATTCCACATCTGATTTTGAGCATAAGGAAATTGAAAATTTGACTGTGACATACCTGCAGGACGTGGCTGCCATGGCCTATAAGGTGTCATTTCATAAAGTGCATTGACAGCTCCTTGATCTGCTATGTATGTTGATTTAATTTCAGGAAGAGAATGACATTGATCAGTGGAATTCTCAGCCTCACAAATTCGACATACCTCGATACTATCAACAGGGCATTCCCTTAAATCATGTTTCTTCCTGCATTTGGAGTAGAACACCGCCAAGGATTTCTCCAGTTCATCTTGTTTCTCCTGTCTCTTCTTAGCCTCTAAAACATCTATTGTGAAGATAAGCTACTAAGAATATCAGTTTTAAAATTTTCAAATAAATTACCTATTTCAACTCTGGTTACTCCAGCTCCAGCAACTGAGTTGACAAGCTTGGAAGAAGGATCTCTTGGTCCTCCTCCAACCTTGGAATTTCCTCTCGAATATATTTTACAAATCTCACATACATCAGCATATCTCAGCTTCGATACATCACCTGCCCCCATTAGATTTAAGACCTCCAGATATTCTAGTCTGATTGCCCTAAGAAAAATGGTTCTCTTGGTCTCTTTATCTAGTTGATTCATATTGGATCTCTGCAAATTGTATTGGAACCTTTCTACCAAATCTTCAAGACTCTCCCCTTCCTTTTTAGTCATCCCAAAAATATCTTCTCTAAGGTCTTTGGTCATACAGTAGTCTTGGTACTTTCTCAGGAATACCTTCTTCATTTCATCCCAAGTTGAAATGGATTTTGACCCCAACCCCATAAACCACCTGAGAGCTGCATCCTTTAATGTAGCAGGAAACAACTTCAGCTTCTGAGCATTGGAAGAATAGTCATAGCTCTGACACAACACATCAAATTCAAATAGGAAGGCATCTGGATCCTTGCTGGAAGTCCCATGAAAATTAGGCAAGGCTGAGGATGGAATGTTTTTCATCTGAGTAGCTCCACCAGTCTCCTTAATAGGAAATTCAAATGTGACTATTTTCTCCTCAGTCTCACCAGTGCCTTGTAGATGAGCCATATTAGTCCAAGAAAGAGTGGGACCTTGGATGGCTATAGATTCCTTAGATTCAATGGTATGGAACTCTGGTTCTTTAACAGGGTTCAAAAGGAACTCCTCTTTTGGCTGACCAATGAGCAGAGATGTTGTCTTTCTTGTAAGGGGAGACTCGAGATGGGTAGCAATGGACGAATTTCCAATAGAGGATTCTGCTGTGGAATTTTCAATCTACTCCGGACTGTAGACCTCTTGTTCGAATGCTTCTTCCATTACTGCCTTGTTTCTTGTAGACTTCCTTTTTCTTGCTAGTGTATTATTAAAGGGGGTGGTGCTCACACCACCATGAAAAAACGTAGGAAATATTGGACCCTATTCATCTAATATTCAAACAAAATTAAAAACTACCAAACAATCAGGACACGGCTTTGGCGAGTGTATAACCTCTGGGGGTGCATGGGCTTTTCCCTTCATCTTTTCACTTCAACTACCCCAGTCCTGAAAAAAAAATAAAAAAATAAAACTAAAATAGTTTTAGTATTATTCCTTAGCACCTCCCTGGAAACGATGCCAAAATGTTGAGTCAAATTATATGCTTATAATTTTCCAATAATGAATTGTCAACCCAGGAAGGTAAAATGATGAGATGCAGTGAAAATTATATGCAAGTTGATTACTTCAAGTGTTAATAAATTATACACACATCAACTAATGCTTCTTTCCTATGTCAATACTTGGAAACAATGGCTATGGAGTGGCATATATCATCCCTCTGTAGCACTTAGGATTGCTGATATTGATCATGAAAAGATAAATTTAAAACAACAATCAACAACTCATGCTTCCTTCCTGTATCAATACTTTGCAACAATGGCTATGGAGTGGCATATATCATCCCTCTATAGCACTTGAGTTTGTTGATATTAATGCAGGAAAAGATAAAAGATAAATCGTAATCAATAATCCAACTTAAAGAGCATGAATCCAAACATTGATAAAATGAAAAGAACTTATTAATATAAATAATTAAATCACTTAACCAATTAACAGTTTGTTGCAGGAAATGCATAAAGAAAGCACTAGCTGTATACAATAATTATTAAGGCATAAATAAAACAGAAATAAAACACACACACTATGCTCCGGGAGTTGTGAGAAAAGGGGGCCCTCCCTCACTCAACTTCAAAAGTCGAAGAAGATGCTCAAAAAGATAAACAAAACATAAACTATTTTATTAATCTAGAATTCACAGTGAGGTACAATCTGGTATCTTTCTATCAACAACAATCTCAACCCAACCCCCTTACAAAGTGAAATACATATAATTTATACATTTCTTGAAGCTCATATTTGGCTTGAACAAAGTAGATAACTATTCTAAGCCTATATCCAATGATACCGATACAAATTGACAAGTCTATTAAGTCTAATCCATGACTATAAGCATGGATTAGATGATTTATGTTATGCGACTAAAGTTGTTTCTCCATGTGGGCACGAGAGAAGATCTGGAGGATTGAGAGGTTGCAAAAGAGGATTCGAAATACTGAATATGACAACTTCCATATGCAGAAAATTCCCTTCAAAAACCATGTCTTTACTTGATGTAGAGATGAGTGGAACATGTTCAACCATTAATCTCATTGCAGGTAATTGATACGGTTGCAGGAAATTGGCGTATTTGCAGGAAAACTGGAACGTCTGCAGGAATCTCGGTCACATGAGCTGTCTATAGTTATTGCAGAACTGTTTGAACTTTAGCAAATCTGTGCACGAGTTCTAGACTAGTTAGAGTAGTAATGCAATAAAGACACAACTAGATCAAATAATACTTGAATTTAGATAAAATGATACTTCTTATGATAATTCAACATACCTTAGGCTTATGATACCCTTTTTAGCCAAAACTAGATAACATAGTCAAATTAGGTATAATCAAAGAGCGAAAAGGGTTCAAAAATAAGGGAGGCAAGGTCTAGGATAGGTATCAAAAATGGGTAAAGTTCAGACTCAACATTGGAGTAGTGGATGGAGACATCTATTTTCATGCTATGATATTCTTGACTTGGATCTCCAAGCATAAGAAGAATGCTTTGCATGCAGCACATGGTTCATTCCTTTTCATGGAGATATGCCATACCACTATGGAGGGCTCATTCATGGAAATTATTATCAACCTAATCTTAGTACATGGTAAAAATTGTGTTTTTTCACTTATTGATTATCTAACATAGCATTTGCATTCTCTTACCATCTTTATACAGTGCATTGCTCTACAAGAGGGCAAGCCTCTATTTGAGCTTCATGGTCATTTTGGGACCAACATCAGTTATGGGAATAGCCATCTCTTGAATAACTTGGGGAAAGTGTTGTACTATTATTTGTATGCTCAGTTGATAAACAATTCCATTCACTATTTGCAAGTAGATTAGATGACATGCACAACTAGCAATTTTTTGGGAGACAAATTTTCGTGTTATATTTTGAAACAGCAGTTACAAAAATTGCGCTATGACCACTTGGGAAACTGTTGGTACCTTCTAGCACTACATGAAACCTTGAGTATATTTCTCATTTGGATGCCATATGGTGGTGATGTTCTATTCAACATATATGGGGTGGTTTGGGCCAACATGATTCATGACTCTAGAGAGAGGATCTTTGAAGATCCAATTTTCTTCTTGCCTTTGGAAGGAAACATTATTGCAACCCAAAATCAGCAGCCACTCTACACTTATCATAAGTGGAGAGAGAGACAACATGGGATAGAGAATTCGGTCTATCAATTTCATCAAATAATCCCACCTTCTTTGCAGGAGCCTAAGGTGGAGGAGTATTGCTATGAGTTACCATTTTGGAGGGTGACTCATTTTGTATGGATGATAGCTTGGGAATGGAGGCTTCATATGGGAATGATATTTCCTAATATATTTTAGATTCCATGCCTCAAGAAGGCCTCTAAAAAACATATAGTTTCCTCCATGGCTATTTCACTTTTTCATGATGATAGCTATTTGGGATTGTCACCAAAAGCTAACTTGCATACTTGGGAGGAGCAACTTGGAGATTTATTGATGAGACAAAATCTTGTTCCTTGGAGGAGCTTATCATATGAGGATGATACAAGGGGAGGAGAGGAGGCTCTTCAGTTCTATCCTTGTAGTTTCTTGAGGACAAGCAGCATTTGGGAGGGGAGGACTGTAATATTCCTAAAGTAGCATGCAGCTAATTGGAATATTAATTTTTTCTCTTCTCATTTAGTTAGATGAATAAATGGGTAGGGAGACCCATAAATCTCTTTAGTAGGAATAAAATCCCTCTCAATGTGAGAAGGGATCATCTTCATAGCTCGATAAAGCACCCTCATGTGTGAACAGGGGCTAATGCATGTGGACAAGGTCAAGTTTGACCAAATCAACAATGCTGGTATGAAGGGAGTGGATCATCAATGAGAGACACCGCAGTGTGAATGGGAGGAATTCTCCATGATAGTAGTGGATTTAATGAGTGGGACCCAAGGTGAGAAGGCTCAAATTTTTTATAATGAGGGAAAGGCAACCATAGATGGGATATATTATTGATTATGGATTTTGTGGTCTTTATGACTTCTTGCACTCTCTAGCTGTTTAGCTGAGATTGTTGTGTTGTTTAGCACAGGGTGTTCTTGAGCGTTGATCCCACATCTTCCCTTGAGGTAGCCTCTAGGAAGAGTATTGTATTCTCATTTCCACACTCCAACATTCTGTCCAAGCTTCAGTCTTTATTTATATCGTAGTATTTGTTCAGATTTGTGTTGTGTTGTAGGGTGTTGTAGTGGAGGGTTGATAAACCCACTTTTGGAGCTAGTTTTTCAAGGGAGAAAGCATTATTCTCATTGGAAGATCAGCACAGGAGGTTCTTGATCTTTCTTTCACATCTTGGCACCAAGCCAACCTATTCCCATCATCTACACCGCAGATTCCCACTTTGATTGCGTTATTCTAGTGAGCACTTGCAATGGAGGTTTCAGTGCTTGTTTTGGAGGGTGAGATCTTCAGTGTTGGGATCAACCTTTCACTTGAAGGATCTATTGGAGGAGGTCTATTAATTTAAATATAATTTTCATCCATCTCCATCCATTTATTCAGTTGCAGCTACTATTCAGCCTTAGGGCTGCATTCCGGCATTTTGTACTTTTGGGTATTTCCAGAAACCCTCCCTAGGTTGTCTTGGAAATGTGTTTGGGAGAATAGATCTCTAGCCCCAACACCTTTTGAGCTATATAGCAGCATATATACATTTTCATATCATTTCTATAGAATTTTATGCCCTAAAAATGCGTTGTATGGCTCATGGCACTTGTATGGCAGTATTTCTCATGTATTAGCATATTTTCCTATTGGAGGCTTGTTTTCTATTGCTTGAGTGACTTGATCCTCAAGATATTGTGCCTATTATTTGCTGATATGTTTAATAATATGGTTGTACATTTGTCTCATGTAATTATGTGTTGATTTATTCACTACTATTTCCTTTTTTATGCACTATATTCTTGCTTTTCCCATTTGGGAATATTACATCTTCGTTCACCTCTATCACGCCTTCAATTTTATTCTAAGGTCTACCTTACAGGATTACGTGTCCCGTGGGGCCACCCTTCCTCTTCTAAATTTTTCATTGTTGACCAACTATAATTTCATCCTGGTGCTCGTCATCCCATCATTCTCCTCTTCATACTTTTAAAACCTTCAGGGGTCAAGAATCACGATAATTTTTCCCAGTGGGTCCACCCACTACACCTGAGAGCCAATAAATTTCTAGTCGGGGTGAGCTGCCTCTGAAAACTGGCATATTTCCTGATGCCTAATCATCCCATGAAACCTCCTCTATGCACTGATCAAGCCTTCTAGGATCAAGCAACCAGGATGACATCATGCTTACGTCATCTTCACCATGTGGTGCCATTTGTGTGGTGACATGTTTCACTCATATTTGGCCCACTAATCCACCCAAAAACATCAAAAATACCTGCCAAGTGTCCTCCATACAAACATCACACTGACATCATCACCAACCACTAAAATTCTACCATGCTTCTGTTAGAGATGAGAGAGAAAGGGGTCTCGAGGCATTTTTTTTCCTTAATTTTCTTTGTTAATTTTTCAAAGGAAAACCAATGGGTTCAAGAATTTTCATAATAACATTCAAAGGATCACTATCAATTTATTAACATTATGTTGTGCTACTGCCATGCTAGCCCAAATTTCTATCTATTTTCCTTTGCATTGTCGTACTTCCATGTCCGCCCGAACTTTTCCACAATCATGAAAACCACTGGTGGTTTTCATACCTCCTTAGCATGCTTTGTGGTATGGGGGGGTGGGGGGGTAACATGATTCACCTTCATCCTCAATATAATGATAAGTGGTTTTGGAAAACCGCCCATTATGCCACACCCTTGAGCATTAACGATCGAGAAAAAAAGCCCCGCACAGTTACTCCGATGTGTTAGTGGGGACATGTGGCTCCCGATATACCCTCAGAGATTCCCACTAGTTAACTCTGGCCACCTTCTAGTTCTTTCACTAGCTACTCCACCAAATTTGGCAGAATTCCAAACTAGACCTTCTCCAAAGACCTTCACCAAGTTTAACTCTACAACCTTTGACTTTTGGGGGTCGTGCCTTTGATATCTTGTGATCTAGGAGGCCATTTTCTGACTTCCACATACCACTGGAAAATTTTTACAAAGCTATTTACATTTGAGTGGGTACCACTTTACTTTTAGGTTACCTTATTCTCTATAAATTTCTTATAAGTCACTTCACCTTCTCACCTTTGCTATACATGTGTTGATATTCCTTATTCTTGTAGTATTCTCAGCTTTGCCATTGCATTTCCAAATTTGCATCACCAGTTTCATCATCATTAACACATTTGACACCATTTTCCATCAATTCAAACACCATCAATGCTTTTACTTTGTCATTAATGACAACATATTTCCAACAATCTCCCCCTTTGGTATTGATGGAAACACCATGATCAAACAACAACTCCAATTATTATCAATACATCTCCTGTTTGATCATCCATACTTATCCCCCTTTCGATATTTGTGGTTGGAGATAAATTTATTTTTTGTTTGATTGCTGATACTTCTCCCTCGTTGACATCAATGGAAAAGGTATTAACATGCTCCCCTTGTCAACATTCTCTCTCTATCTTTTTGATTTTGTGGACTTGTCAACTTCAACTTCTTATGCTGAAAACCACATGAACCTATGATATTGTCCAAGAAACTTCCTCTTTGTCCTATGAAGAATATTGAGTTGAAAGGAGAGAAGTAATTACTCCCAATATTTTCCTCAAGTAGCTAAGAGGGATCTCTTGCTAAAAAAACACATGCTAGTACAACTGAGCCATGAGAAAAATAATACATGTTGGTCTGAGTCTCAAATAGGATTACATTCATAATAGTGCCTCTTTCTGAACACGTACACCTGACCTCTAGCGAAAAACTATATTATTACTTAAACCATAAAATTTTCAACTGATGAACAACAAAGCACATCACTTAAAAGTTCTTTCATGATAGACATAGAGGAGCTCTCACCAATGCATGCTTAAACCAACAACTCATACTCTGACAAAAAATTATAATAGTTGATACTAATTGATAATACCTTTGATTTCATGTGTTAATACCATTGAGATCAATGATACCAATTACTGAATTGATGCCAATGATACCAATTGGTGAGCACTTGATAATTGAGTGTTCTCCTCTCATGATCATGCTCATTTCACCCCAAATTTGATTCCTTATACCAATTACCAATTGGAATAGTTTGAAAGCATCACAATGGTTAATCCATTTCACACTTCATATTTTGATCACTCAAACAACTTAATATGCAACAAACGCCATTAGCTTCTGTCTTTCGTGCTTTTCCTAATCAGTAAGAAATTGATACCAATTGTTAACGAATAATTTGATACTCAAATATTAACTTGAGTATACTCCCCTCATGACTATGCCCCCTCTTTTCATTATGAATTTGTAAACATACTTGCACAAGACAAGAAAATTTTGATAGTATCATCACTAGCTATACATACTCATACTATCCATCTCAATTTACAACAACATTCAATCAGTCACACTACTCAACAACACTACTAAAAAAACATCAATCTTCCTCAACAATTTCAGAAAAAAAAATGGAATACTTGCCTTAACCTTCAGATGTGTTCCTTGGCATGTTTCTTTTTTCTCCTTGCATCTGAACTCTATGGATTCCCGTGAAGAAAACCTATTATTTTCAATGAAGAGGAACAAGGGATCTACTACTCCTGATTAGATTATCTCCCTTTTTCTTCCACACATGGGTATGTTGAGTTTGGCCAACAACATGAGTTGATTTCTTGTGTTGGTCCAATTTTTTTTCCTGACTGAGTAACTTCCCGCCAAACCACTAATTATTCCTCTTGTTAGCATCAATTAAATACAATATAAAATTTACCTATTGCTCTTATTTCTCACTGTTTGTGATTTCTCTTTGCAGTGAATAACTACCAGGGCTACTGCTCATTTTGTGTTATTAGAATCTCTACCTATTGCAAGTTATATAAGCTATATCAACATGTTATATAAGAGAGATAAACCACAATAATTTTAGACTCTGATATGTGTATCTTCTGCTGATAGTCTTCAAAGCTAAACATTGGTATTTGTTTCCTCCATGAGCCATTCAACTACCTTACTTATGAGTGCTGAAATGACTCATGCACAATTTTCCTTGTTGGCTCTCAACATAATCCATGCCTTTGTTTGCAATTTTTTGCAAATGAGGTGAATTCTTTCCAAATTTGCATGCAACTTATTTGTGCCCATAACTATAACACTCGTGGCATTAAAATTTATTAAAGAAGGGGGAAAATTAATTATTATTCTCACCAAATATTTTTCTTGTCTAATTTCTTGAACTGATATTCTCTCTCTTGTTGCTATTGGGCCACTAGAAATATTTCCTTTGAGGGGAAAGACTCTTTGTGCTTGGTTGTTCAAATTTATTTTAACAACTTGTGGCTATGCCTGAAATAGAGCATTCCACCTCTACTATTGGACCTTATTTTTCTTCTCTCGACACTTGGAGGAAAAGTGCCTAGTGTTACTGCAATAGAAGTAGATGAGGGACTGCATACCTTTAACTTTGGAAGTATTTTTGTATCCTTGATGTTGCATTCTTTTATTTATCAATGCAGTGTCGTCAAGTCTTATTTTAAACAAGTTATTGGGTCCTTTTAATTTTTTTGTTGATTTTCTGTCATCATCCAATATTTTCTCGACCTAAGAGGAACAATGGTTGGTTTGAATATCTTCAAAAGCTTCAATATTATTTACATCGTTTTGCAAATTCATCAACTGCTCATTTAAAGTTTTATTTTCTACTTCCAACTTCAAATCGATGGATATGAGTTTATTGATCTCCTCAAGAGCTAATATTAGCTCCATTTTCAAATATATAATTTCTTTAATATCTTCCAAATCAATAGAGGAGCAACTAGATTCACAACTAGTGTCAACTTCACTCACATATTTCTCAAGCATTTGTTCCCTCGATGAATCTAGGGATTCTTCTGCTGACAAGTGAGATGTCATTTCTTCCTCTTCACCAGAGATAGACCCATTTTCTTCTTTACCCTTGTCTAGATATGCTATTGCTATCAAGGTGGTCCCTTCACTACTACTATATGAGCAACTCTCACTTTCACCAATAATTACAGTTGAGAAATTTGAAGATAAATAACCTACAATGTTACAATAACAAAAAAAAACAACTTACTTGCAGATAGAATCTCCTCTGAGTATTGATCAATAATTGGGCATCTTAATACAAAATAATCATCCTCTAATTCATGATCTTCAATACTCTTCCAACCTTTAACCATTCCACCCTCCAAGGAAAGGCTATTGAGATTACGTGCAACTTCTTTGTCTATATCATAGATGGAATGAAAATAATTCCATATCTCTTTGGAAATCTCAAAATATATTACTTTTTAAATATCTAACTTGGAAAACCTTCTTATGATTTCTTCCCTGGCATGTTTATCAAACTTGTCATCTATTACTCCATTCTCCACAGATAACCATACCTCCAAATCAAGAGCTTGCAAGTATATTCTCATCCTTACCATCCAAGCTATATAATTTGAGCCAATAAAAAATGGAACTCCATTTGAGGTAATCCATTCCTGGTTCTCCATGATCCCTAATCTTCCTTCTAGGTGTTAAACTAATCCTGAAGGAACTTGGGGCTTTGATACCAATTTTTAGAAACAATGGAAACAAGAACACTACTAAGAGGGGGCTGAATCAATAGTGTGACCAAATTATACAATTCTTCACAAATTAAACTATTCTGAATCACTTTAGAAATTACTCATGAATCAACAATACAACTGTGTAAATCATAACATCGTAATCATCATCAAGTACATGAGAAACATATACTTAAGATACTAATATTCTTTTTATTTCTTTGGAAATACAAGTTTCAACTTGATTACATCATTTCTGAAAATGAAAGGAACTTCTATCCCTACTCATTTAGCATTCTTCACTAAAAATGACTACTTCCCCTTCTTGTTTATCATCCTTTGTTGCAAGGGACTCTTTCCCCTGCTCGTTTATTAGATTTTGTTGAAAGAGACTCTTTCCCCCGCTCATTTATCAACCTCTACTGAAAGGGAATATGTCCCCTAAAATATATACTACTTGTTGGCCCCGTTGATTCATATTTCATCCATTTTAAAACTAGAACCAATACACCACTTTCCTTCATAAAAAAATAATATGGTCAACTCTAAGTGCTCACCAAAACCACCTTACAAACACCTTCAACAATCTCTCATTACTGAACAAATAACCAAATATATAGCAACATTATTCACCAATTCATTCTTTTCCTTTCTTAAACACCAAGATTGGTCTCTTATTCACCTCTAATGCATACCACCATTATGCATTTTGTTGCACCAAAAACCTTCCTCTTTGCTTCTCAATTTCTGCTTTAAATAATTTCACTTGCTAAAATCAGGTTCTTCCCCTTTGGTTAAATTAAGGTCTTCCTCCATGCATAAACTATAATTTGTCTTTATTATACTTCAAATAAGTCTTTTTTATTTCATATATATGTCTTAAAACACTTATCTGTTGTTTTGATAAGAATCTCTGAGTTTAAACGGTCAATTTTTCTTATTTTGGGATTTTATCATAGTTTAGTTGTAGTTTTAATTGCGATTATCTTTTAATTTGATATGTACATGAATCTCTTATTTTTTATTTTTTCTTGCTTCACATGAGTCTTATAAATATTATCTTCAAGTTATCAAACTCTCCTTATCTGTTTCTACTGGAAAAACTAAGCTTAACTGCTAATTTTTGTTTTTCTAGAATTATTACAGGTTTTAGCACAGGTCTTATATTTCTAGTTCTTTTCAAAGTTAACGTTATGCTTTAATTGTTGATCAGCGGTTGTCATTGATGTCAACCCAAGCAGCACCAGGGGCTAAACCAATATTGAATGGGAATTTTGACCTACCAAATTAATATATTCTAGGTCAATAATGTGTTTGATGGTTTCTACTTGTCGAGATGTTTCCGTTGATATATGGCACGCCATGTAATTCTTCATGGTTTGAGAGATATTCATGTTTGAATTGTGTACCCCCAGTTAGTGGGCTAAAACCCCATGGGGTTGGGGCATGGGTCATTGAAAAGTCATAATTAATATTTTTTAGGCTCAAAAATCCCTCCTATGTTCATTTGTTGAAGCCCCTCTCAACTTAAGCATTTATATAATTTGTGATCCTCATTTCCTCCTTATGCAAGGGATTCGGCCATATGAAACAGGTCATCATGGAATTTTCATTCTAAATTTTTTTATACGAAGGTTCAGAATCTGAAATATTTATGAGGCGAAGCTGAAATCTTGAGGAAGCCACTGTAAAAATTTCAGACCAAGGTGCATAATATTTTTGGAGATATGATTTGTGGAAGTCAGGGTTTTTGCAGGCTCCTGAAATTCATCTCAAAGAATTGACCTTGGTAAAATCATCATAACTCTCTCTCTAAGTATCAGATTGGAATTCCGTAAAAATTGGTAGATAGTGCACAGTATGTGATTTTCTCTCTATCAATTTTAGAGCCAAATGAATAAATAGTGACACTTGGCACGCTGTAAAATTACACTCTGCTGAAACAATCCATAATTAAGGAATTGTGAGAGATTGGGTATAAATCTCTCTTGAGGAATCCAAATTGGGTCAGACCTATGGAATTAGAAAAATGACTTAGAGGACTACTACAGGACCGAAAATCAGATATTGAGGATCTGAAATAAAATAGATACACCAGATTCAATATCAAGCTCCTAGAAGGAAACAAAAAGATAGATCATGTGTTGTCAAGGGTTGCAAAGGACCAGACTTTCTACGGCAGAAAAGAAAAGAAAGGTGCAGTAGAGGGTAGCATGATAATAGAAGGAACCAAGGTGCATAATAGCAGTAAGAAGTTCATCATATGAAGTCCTCAAGTGGGCAGAACTGCATACAATCATTGTAAAGGTATCATTGAACTTAGTCATTGTAAATACATTATTGTACAAATTGTACTAGTGTTTATCCACCAAGGGTTGAAGAGGCAGTGTTGGGAGGTCTAGGATCATCATTAGGTGGTTGTGTCAAAGTTGGGGTTATGGTCTAGTATATCTTCTTCTTCTGCATCATTCTATATCATTTTAAAGTGGACCATTTTCCCTGGTACGAGAGTCCATTCTTCATTTATTCTTCTTTAGGGTGGTAGGGTGGTGCTAGGGTGAGTTGTAGCTCATTAGGTGTTGGGGAATCCATTCAATTGACTACTGAAGAATCCCAGGAATTGGAGCGTCCATCCAGTGGGAGCTGGAGAAGAATGCTTTTCTAGATTCTAGGAAGTTGGAGCTTTATTTTCAATTGGAGTTGAATATTAAAGAATTATTAGAAAAGCATTAGGTGGTTTTGTCCCCGAGTGGGTTTCCACCTTAAAAACTGTGTGCATTTGTGTTCCTCTTGTTTGTTGCTATCATTTTACAAACATTGATAATAATTGAATATAAACTAATGCTCTAATTGAAAGGAATACTGATTCACCCCCCCCCCCCCCTCCTCAGTATTTCCAAAAATTGGTATCGGAGCTTGGTTCCTTCAATAGCAGTTTAATAGCTAGAAGGAGGTCATGGACCATACCAAGAATGGTGTGCCTCTATTCAATGAAAATAATAATGCACTCTAGGAAGGAATAATGGAGGTCTATCTCTTGGCGCAAGGTTACAAAGTATGGGACACTGTTCAAAATGGATTTACATCAACTACGGATGAACAAGGTAAGAAGAATTTGGCAAATGATGCAAAAGCAAAGAATATTATTATTAGTGGACTTATTGAATCTGCTTATCATAAGGTGTTGGGTTGTAAAACTGCCAAAAATGTATGGGACAAGCTTGATAATATATATGCAGGTGACTCAAATGTCAAAGAAGCAAAGCTTCAAATCTATAGAGCAAAATTTGAGCAACTCAGAATGAAAGAAGATTGCAACATTGCTGCATACTTCCAATACGTTGATGAAAAAACCAATACTCTGGAAGGATTGGGAGAGCCATTTGATGAGAAGAATATTATACAAAAGATTCTTAGAATGTTTCCAGGGAGATTCAACCCAAAGGTATCGGTCTTAGAATACAGTGCAAATCTGGACAAACTCAGCAAAGAGGAATTACATGGAGTTCTCATAGCATATGAAATGAGACTTGATGAAGAAGAGGGTACTTCGCATCTAGAAACTGCGTTCATTGCATCTAAGAAAACCAATAAGGATAAAAAACCTTCAATTGAAAAGACATGCACCTGCAAGTGTGAAGAAAAGGGAGATGATGAAGAAGGTCTTTCAGATGAAGAATATGCTTACTTCACGAGAAAACTAAAAATTGGTAAGGGGAAATTCAAAGGTAAACTTCCATTGATATGTTTCAGCTGTAATGAGGTTGGGAATTTTGCAACAAAATGTCCAAACAGAAGTAATGGCAACTCAAAAGGAAAGAAAGGCTTTAAGAAATTCAACAAGCAAGGATCCAAAAGGAACTTTCTCTCTAAAGAAGATAGCTCATCATCCGATGAAGACAATGACAATGAAGAAGAAGCCAATGAGAGAGTATTGTTTATGGCCAAGCACAATAAACCCAAGCGCAATAAACAAGAGGTATCAAACAATGAAGAAGAAGGATGGACCATAGAAGAATTTTATGAGGAAGAAATCAAGCTTATAAAAGATCTCAAGGCGGAGAAGATCTGTTCCAATACTCTTGAAGAACAAGTTCAAGGTCTCAAAATTGAAGTTGAAGAACACAAATGCATTGAAGAGTCACTTCAAAAGAAGTTGGAAGAAAGCAACCAAGAAAGGGAATAATTAGAAGCCGAAGTAGTCTCGCTGCGTGAGGAAGTGAAGAAAGGAAAAACTATCCAAAACTATGCCAACAGCTCAAGGGCATTGGAAGAACTCATCAACAATAAACGATCTTACAATGACAGAACTGGCCTCAGTTACAAAGAAGAAGAAGCAGGATCTTCTACAAAAAAATACAATGAACCTATGAGATTTGACATGCATGTAGACTTCATTGGACAAGATTTGCAAGAACAAACTTGGAAGACAATTCCTCGATGAAGATTTCCATCTAGTTACCAACAAAGTTTTTATGGCTATTGTTATTCATGTGGAAAATTTGGTCATAAAGTTTTAGAATGTGGCACGTACCCTAGGAACCAATACAATTCTAGGAGATCTATCAAATATGAACCTCCCAGGGCTCAGGGAAACATCAATAGGTCTGAACATTTAAGAAATAATATTGAATGTTACAAATGTTGAAACTTTGGACACATAGCCAGAGACTGTAGACTTGAAAATCCTCCAGAAGAATCTTCGAAGCCACAGAACGAACGAACATGGAAGAAGAAGAAGACTGATAATTGTGCTCTCGCTCTTAAGGCTCAAAACAACAAAGATGTGTGGTATGTTGATAGTGGTTCCTCAACACATATGATTGGAGATAGAAATAAATTTGTATCTCTGAAAGAGAAGAAGGATGGAACCGTGTCCTTTGGAAATGATGGATCTTCAAATGTAATAGGATCAAGTACCATCACTCTCGGAATCAAAGATGCTCTAGCCAAGAATGTTCTATTGGTTGAAAACATGAATCACAATCTTCTCAGTGTTGGACAAATGTGTGATCAAGGACACACGATACTATTCAACTCCACAAAATGTGAAATCAGGAAAGGCAGGTATGGTGAAATTTTGGCTACAACAAGTCGAGCTCCAAATGACATATATGTTATGGATGAAGAAACTAAAGCACGTCTAATAGCTAAAGAGGATGATATAATATTTGGTAGAAATGATGATCGACTAAGTAAGAAGTTTTCTACAAATATGCAAAGTGATTTCGAGATGTCTTTACTTGGTGAGCTGACATACTTCTTAGGGCTTCAAATATCTTAGCAAGAGAAAGGAATATTTATATGTCAAGCCAAGTACATCGAAGTAACGAAATTTAAAAATGGAATATTGCAAACCAATCATTACTCCATGGTAACCGAGTTGCAATTGAGCATAGATGACTCATATAAGGATGTGGATCAAAGGTTGTACGAGATCTATGATTAGTAGTCTTCTATATGTAACAACCTCCCGACCAGATGTTATGAAAGAAGTTGGACAAGTAGCAAGATTCCAAGCAGCACCAAAAGAATCACATATTAAATATTCACCAACATTGGAATATCTTCGCCAAAATCTTGGGATTCTCCCAAGTTCTCATTAGATTTTCCTTTTTTAGAATATAAAGGGGGAGTGGAAGTAGATTACAAGTCTGCAAGATGGTTGTGTGTCAGGGGGAGTTACCCTTTTCCATTGATGTCAAAGGGAGAGATAATGTTGTATTAAGAGGTGTCATGATCACAGGGGGAGTACTTGTGTTGCCATCAATGCCAAAGGGGGAGATTGTTGATCAGTGGTGTCATTAATGTCAACCCAAGCAGCACCAGGGGCTAACCCAATATTGAATGGGATTTTTTACCTACAAAATTAATATATTCTGGGTCAATAATGCTTTTTATGGTTTCTACTTGTCGAGATGTTTCTGTTGATATATGGCACACCATGTAATTCTTTACGGTTTGAGAGATATTCATGTTTGAAGTTTGTACCCCTAGTTAGTGGGCTAAAACCCCATGGGGTTTGGGCATGGGTCATTGAAAAGTCATAATTAATATTTTTTAAGCTCCTAAAATCACTCCCACGTTCACTTGTTGAAGCCCCTTTCAATTTAATCATTTATATAAATTGTGATCCTCATTCCCTCCTTATGTAGGGATTTCGCTACCTGAAACAGGTCATCGTGGAATTTGCACTCTAAATTTTTTTCTACGAAGGTTCAAAAGCTTAAATTTTTATGAGGCGAAGACGAAATCATGAGGAAGCTCCTGTAAAAATTTCAGATCAGGGTGCGCAACATTTTCAGAGATATGATCTGTGGAAGTCAATGTTTTTGCAGGCTCCTGAACTTCATCTCAAAGAAGTGACTTTGGGAAAATCGTCATAAATCTCTCTATGAGTATCGGATTGGAATTCTGTGAAAAGTGGTAGATAGTGCACAATATTTAGTTTTTTCTCTATCGTGTTAGAGCCAAATGAAGAAACAGTGACACGTGGCACGCTGTACAAGTGCGCTCTTCTGAAACAATCCATAATTAGGGAATTGTGAGAGATTGGGTATAACTCTCTCTTGAAGAATCCAAATTGGGTGAGACCCATGGCATTGAAAATAAGACTCAGAGAACTACTACAGGACTAAAAAGCAGATATTGAGGATATGAAATAATAGAGATAAACCAAATTCAATATCGAGCCCCTATAAGGCAAGAAAAAGCTAGATCATATGTTGTCAAGGATTGCAGAGGACCAGACTTTCTATGGCAGAAAAGAAAAACAAGGTATAGCAGAGGGTAGCATGACAAGATCAGAAACCAAGGTGCATAACAGCAACAAGAAGTTCATCATATGAAGTCTTCAAGTGGGCAGCACTACATACAATTATTTTAAAGGTATCATTGTACTTAGTCATTGTAAATACATTATTATACAAATTGTACTAGTGTCTATCTGCCAAGGGTTGAAGAGGCAGTGTTGGGAGGTATAGGATCATCATTAGGTGGTTATGTCAAATTTGGGGTTATGGTCTAGTATATCTTCTTCTTTTGCATCATTCTATATCATTGTAAAGTGGACCATTTTCCCTAGTACGGGAGTCCATTCTTCTTTTATTCTTCTATAGGGTGGTAGGGTGGTGCTAGGGTGATTTGAAGCTCAATGGGTGTTGGGGCATCCGTTCAGTTGACTACTGAAGAATCTCTGGCGTTGGAGCGTCCATCCAGTGGGAGTTGGAGAAGAATGTTTTTCTATATTCTAGGAAGTTGGAGCTTTATTTTCAATTGGAGTTGAATATTAAAGAATTATTAGAAAACCATTCGGTGGTTTTTGTCCCGAAGTGGGTTTCCACTTTAAAAACTGTGTGCATTTTTGTTCCTCTTGTTTGCTGCTATCATTGTACAAACACTGATAATAATTGAAGATTAACTAATGCTCTAATTGAAAGGAATATTGATTCACAACCCCCCCCCCCCCCCCTCTCAGAATTTCCAACAATTGGTATCAGAGCTTGGTTCCTTCAATAGAAGTTTAACAGCTGAAAGGAGGTCATGGAGCATACCAAGAATGGTGTACCTCTATTCAATGAAAATAATTATGCACTCTGGAAATGAAGAATGGAGTTCTGTCTCTTGGCACAAGGTTACGAAGTATGGGACACTGTTCAAAATGGATTTACATCAACTACAGATGAACAAGGTAAGAATAATTTGGTAAATGATGCAAAAGCAAACAATATTATTATCAGTGGACTTATTGAATCTGCTTATCATAAGGTGTTGGGTTGTAAAACTGCCAAAAATGTATGGGAAAAGCTCTAGAATAAATATGTAGGTGACTCAAATGTCAAAGAAGCAAAGCTTCAAATCTATAGAGCAAAATTTGAGCAACTCAAAACAAAAGAAGATTGCAACATTTCTGCATACTTCCAATACGTTGATGAAATAACGAATACTCTAGAAGGATTGGGAGAGCCAGTTGACGAGAAGACTATTATACAGAAGATTCTTAGAATGTTACCAGGGAGATTCAACCCAAAGGTATCGGTCTTAGAATACAGTGCAAATCTGGACAAACTCAGCAAAGAGGAATTACATGGAGTTCTCATAGCATATGAAATGGGACTTGATGAAGAAGAGGGTACTTCGCATCTAGAACTGCGTTCGTTGCATCTAAGAAAACCAATAAGGATAAACAACCTTCAACTGAAAAGACATTCACCTGCAAGTGTGAAGAAAAGGGAGATGATGAAGAAGGTCTTTCAGATGAATAATATGCTCACTTCACAAGAAAACTAAAAATTGGTAAGGGACAATTCAAAGGTAAACTTCCATTGATATGTTTCAACTGTAATGAGGTTGGGCATTTTGCAGCAAAATGTCCAAACAGAAGTAATGGAAACTCAAAAGGAAAGAAAGGCTTTAAGAAATTCAACAAGCAAGGATCCAAAGGAACTTTCAAAGAAGATAGCTCATCATCCATGGAAGACAATGATGGGCAGAAAAAACAAGAAGCTAATGAGAGATTATTGTTTATGGCCAAGCACAATAAACCCAAGCGCAATAAGCAAGAGGTATCAAACAACAAAGAAGAAGGATGGACCATAGACGAATTTTATGAGGAAGCAATCAAGCTTATAAAAGATCTCAAGGCGGAGAAGATTCGTTCCAAAACTCTTGAAGAACAAGTTCAAGGTCTCAAAATTGAAGTTGAAGAACAAAAATGCATTGAAGAGTCACTTCAAAAGAAGTTGGAAGAAAGCAACCAAGAAAGGGAAGAATTAGAAGCCGAAGTAGTCTCGCTGCGTGAGGAAGTGAAGAAAGGAAAAACTATCCAAAACTATGCCAACAGCTCAAGGGCATTGGAATAACTCATCAACAATCAATGATGTTACAACACAAAAACTAGCATCGAATACAAAGAAGAAGCAGACCTTCTACAACAAATACAATGAAATCATATCACTCAGATTTTCCTTGAAGTTGTTGGGAAGAGGAAAGGGGTCCGAGGTAACCACAAACCAACTTTTAGGTACAGAATCTAGCCAATCTGTACCCAGAGAGGGCTCTCTCTTTAAGTTTTAGCTTTGTTTTAAAAGATATTAGGCTAGTTATGAAAGTTTAGGGAATTTGATTGTGTTTGGGTGATGAAATTCAATATTAGAGGGGTAGGACTGAGTAATTTAGGCCATTGGGCTAATGGAGTCAAAGAAGATGGCTTAACTGGATTTAGTTTCTTAGCAAGGGATGGTTTCACAGGGCAAGGTAATCAAATAGGGAACAAATAAAGATTTAGAATAAATGGAATGGACTCAAAATGGGTGAAGGGCAATTAAGAATCCTTCAACATATTCGAAAGAGGGAACTTGAATGATTATTAATAAAGATAAATTAAGAATTCTTTACCAAATAATTAGAATGAATAAACTAGAAAACAGGAGCAATTATGAATTCATTATTCATACTAGTTCAGAGGAAAACATTAAGAATAATAACGATTGAAAACAGATTGCACTCAAGCACTTTTTGAATTATTCTTTTTCGTTTATCATTCAGATATGAAACATAGATGGTATAATAAACAAGAAAAAATTTAAAACAAAAGGTATAGAATACTTATTGATACGGTGTCTGACTCAAGAATCCTATGAAAAGTCCTTTGCATCAATTCTTCATCCAGCTAGCCATACAAAATTTGTCCAACAACACTTTATTCCAAAATAATCAATATTATAGAAAAGTCTACGAATCCACCCCCGTCAATACTCTAATTGAGGGAGTATTTATACAAAAAATTATAAAAAATATCTCCTAACAGAGTGAGATATAGTTTGGGATGACTCATGAATAAGTTACAAGAAAATAGAGACAGATGGTCTCGTAGATAGGAGAAAAGGTAAACTGATGTTGTGTTGTTCCTATTTTTGTGAGTGTGCTGGAGGCAGGCCCTATGATTTGGCTTGCTGCTGTCATCTTTGGTAACTCTGTGCTCGCTGCCATGTTTTTACTAATACTCTTTACCTGTACTGATACACTTTGACCTGTTTGATCTCTGTTTATCCTTTTTACCCTTACTTACTGTAGTAAATAACCAAAATTCATCCAAGGATATCTTTACAAAAGGTCCAACATATCTTCCCACCATTGTGCTTCTGGTATTCTAGTTCTTTGAAGCTTTCTTAGGGTCTCATCAGTTTCTGTGTATCTGAAAAATGTAGGTTGAATTGGAAATAAGTGCTTTACCTCATGTTTGAGATAAAACAAGTTTTCCATACTGTCATAAAGAATTTTGCCTGTAGGCAACGCTTTTGCTGCTAATGAACTTGTCGATGGACTTGCCTGGTTGTTTGCATACTTATTCAATTTCTCAACATAGTTTTGATGACTCATTAGTTTATGATGAGTAACTAAAGGACTTGGGAACCCTCTACTCTGCAAAATATCAAATCTTTTAATAAAAGCATTGATTTCTTCCTACATATCATGGCACCTTCTTTCTAAGTTTTGCATCAGAGTTCTTTTAGTAAAAACCTTTTTTACCTCCAAAATTGTCCATGTTCTATCTTTAATGCCCAGCTCTTCAAGTTGATATTTGTTCTTGGTATTTAAAAACTGTATGAGCTCATTGGCTTCTTCAAGCATTTTTCCTAATTCTGCCCTTGCATTTTGAACTTCTTCTAGAGCCAATTTGACTAAATCATTTTGCTCATACATTATTTGGATTGATGGCCAGACATCATTTATTGATTGAATGATGTTGTCCCAAAGAATTTCCTTGATTTCTTTCAAAGGTTTCTCCAATGTGAGATCCTTTTCTAATGCTTTCACCAATTTTTCAAACCTGTTGATCTTTCTTGTTTTTTCTGCAACATTTATCTTTGAGAGATCATACTTTTGTTCCAAAGTAGTAAATTGTTCCTTTGCTTTTTGGAGTTCTGTAACTTGGAGCTTCAATTCCTCCATTGATTTTATTAGTTCCTCAGTGCTAAAATTGGCAGTGTTGCCTTGTGCTAGTCCTGCTGACTGCCGTGCTGTTGTTGTACCTGTGACCACTTCTGTTGTGGCTGCTGGGATGTTTATGCCATGGTTGGAGGAGGGACTATTGCTGAGAATTTGGGCCTATCTTTGGGGGTTATCTTTCTTTTTCATTTTTTAATCTAAACGAAGCAAGTTTAAAACGGTTTGGTTAAGTTCCTTATGAAACAGGATTTCATGGTGAATTTTCATCGAAAATGGGGTTTTGTTGGTGGTTTGGGTAATGCAAGAGTTTTAAAGCTCAGAATGTATATTAAGATTGATTTAAACAGTGAAACAAACCAGGGTATGGGAAAAACTACGGGAAAGGGAAATTAGGGATTCCAGGGAAATTTTGACAGAGTTTCCCCTGTAAAATGGACACTTTTATGCATTTTAATTGTGCAATTTGGCGATTTATTTGAAAATAACAGGAATTTTGAACTCTTAGAGGACAAGCTTGAAGAAAAATACCTGAAAAGCCAGCAAAATTCGGTTGAAGAAGTTCACAAAGGTGCGCAGTCTTCAATTCTTCGAAAATGGCCTCTTAGAGGCCAATGCAGCACTTTGAAATTGAAATTCAGGGCAATGGGTGTTGAAAAATGGCACTGGTAAGTTGAAAAACGCTCTGCGTGGTTTCTCGGGGTTTAATGGCACAAATCCAAGGAACAAAGGTTTATGGACACTTTTACAGGTTTAAAGGAAAATGGTGAAAATTTGAATAAAAACTTTAAACTTTAACATATTGAACAGATGGTATAAAACATAGTTAAATACCATTAAATCGTGGTTAAGCGGGTGAGGTTTAGAGAATACCACTAGAGGTATTCGCGTTGGTAAAGGTCGGTAAGTGGTAAAATGTGTTTCGAATGCGATACAACGTGGTGGCGACATGTAAACGCGGGAGTGGTTTAAAGCATCGATTTCATTAATTTGGCCATTTTCAACATTGAATGTTTATGTTTGGGATGGAAATGAACAATCATTTGGATCAGGCCTTTGGGGAGTGAATAATGGTGCAGATTAAAAAGAAAAGGTAAAGGTGGACGAGGGAATGACAGTTGATCCGGGGGATAGATTATCAAATTAACTCTGAATCGTTGGATCAAAAGGTAAATAGGGATTGGACAACTAAAATGCAACGCGATGGGATGTGAAAGGATATGGGGATAAACATATCGCTTTGGTTGAGAACTATCGGATTAAAAGGGTTGGGATGATCCGAGGGTTGAAATTAACTCCGATAAAGTAAAGGAATTTGGGGAAGTTTATGTACAAAACGGGCTTTATTTAATTTAAAAAAATGATCAAGAGGGGTATTTAGGATTTTAACCAAGGTTAATGTTTGCAATGAGGGGATATGCATGGGGGAAAAGGTTAGGTTATATTTTTTAACCTTAGGTTAATGGGATTGGGGCGGAAAATATACAAGGGAAAGGAGTTTATTTTTGCCGAAGTTTAGTTTAGACGAAACTTCAATGATTTTTGATTTAAAACATATATAACATATGTTTTAAGCTTTTTCTTCATATTTTATTTATACAGATAATTAAATGAAGAAGATTTAAATACCATAGGGTCGAGATTACATATAAGGATAAACTTTTCGCCAAAGGGGTTATAGGGGGGGGTTTTTATTGACGCATGTGGGCATAAATAACTTTGGCTTAAGTTATAATAAGTGGATTTTTGGAATTTATTTATAAAAAGGGAGTTATATAATAGGAAAAGGTCAATTGTAGGGATTTAATACATAATTTAGAGTTAATATGACAAGGGGACAATGTATATTAAAAAACACATTAATATAACTAAGAAAGTGAAGATTTAAAAGCAAATTTGCATTATAATAACTTCATCACTTATACTTAGGGTAAAATGTGATTTTGAGGGCTTTTATGCTTTGAAATGATGTGGGAGGTTAATAAAATGAGGGGAATGAGTGCATGAATGGTAAATGATGTGATTAATGGATTAATATAGGAATTTCACATTTTCAACTGATCAGTCATAGAGCCTTGGGTCTGGTCCCAACAAAAGTCAAGGAAATGCCTTGAGCCTTTATGACTGATAGTCTAGAATGTTTCATGACTATGGGAAGGGGAAGTTAGTTATTTTAAAGCCCATAATGAATGATATTTACATTGAGACTTTTCACCTTCTTCTACCTAGCCATCTTACCATGCTAACATTTTTTCTTCTTTTGTAATAAGGTGAATTTAAGCTAGCGACCTTCAGAGCATTTATTCTTTCTGAAAGCAAGTAAAACTATCTAATTATCTATTTCATCCGTGGCTGGTGTTGCTTCGTTGAGCTTCTTTTATTTACTCTACCTATCTACTTCTCTGCCAAGATTAAATAGTTTGGTCAGATTCTATTCTCTATCTCTAAAACATAAAATTCAAACATGAACTAGCCAAGCTTAAGTTGTTTGAAGATTCACCAATTGTGGCATAAGTTACAAGTTGCACACAATTTGTTTATTACATAAGAGCAAAAAGTAGTGGCATTTAGATTTGCACGCTTTCCTTGACCTTTCTTTTGGTGGGGTTCATTTTCTTTCACTTTTTGGCCATTTTATTCTTTTCACCCTTTGATTTTTCTTTTAGGGTATACCCTCTTTACATTTTTTAAATTTTTTGATTTTTTTGACAATATGGAAAACCTTTGCAACAAGGAAAGGTATGAACATATTACATAGCCCATCAAGTCAATCATGATATATGACACCTATTGGTATAGGAGCATAACACTAGCTCCACTTGGGGATGGCTTTTCCTAGTGAAAAGTCAAGAACAACAGGTCAGTTGGCCTCAGAATGAGTTTGGCTGAACTATGGAATCTTCTTTTGCTTGTTGCTTTATTTTATGTATGAAAATGACACTTCTGAAGCTTAGGGCCTTCTCTTCGGGCTTCAACTCCAGCAAGTTAATATCCAATCAAAACTGTGACATTACAAAGGATATAGTATGTACATGTTAAAAATCAGGAAACATTAATAAGTAGGATCAAAGTAATGTTTCAACATTCGACCATTAACTAGCCCATCTTCAGTTTCTGTACCATCCAAGTCTTTCAAATAATATGTATTGTTTCCTTGTAAGGCATAGATAATATAAGGTCCTTTCCATAGGAAGTCAAACTTCCCGTGTTTTCCCTTATCCTCTCTTCTGGAATCCCATCTTAACACTTTGTCTCCAAGGTAAAAATCTTCTGCCTTGGTTATTTTATCAAATATCTTCTTAATTTTATCCTGCAACACTTAGGATCTTTGATATACCTCCTCTCTGTTGTACTGCAGATTGATGGTCTGGTTTATCCTCCTTTGAATATCATTAGGTTCAACCTGAGCTTCTTGAAGTAATTTCATTACATGAACTCCTAAATATGAAGGAAATACAACCTCCATGCCATAGACTAACTCATAAGGACAGGTCCCAATAGATTTTTTGGTGGTGAGTCTGTCTGCCCATAAAGCATTTGTAAGTTTCTTATGCCAATTTTTCTTGTTTTCCTTCAATAATTTTTTAATAAAAATTAATGAGACTCTTGTTGGAGGACTCAACCAGTCCATTACCTTGAGGGTAATAGGATGTGGAATGGGCTAAGGTGATATGGTATTTGTTACAGAAACTTATCATCTTCTTGTATTTAAAGGCAACAACATTATCAATTATGATTTTATCAGGACAGCCAAATCTAGATAATATGTTGGTTTCTAAGAATCCTATGATCACAGTGTCATTGGCTTGTCTGGAAGGAATTGCTTCTATCCATTTGGTGAAATAGTTTGTGGCAGTGAGGATCCATTTGTGTTGGCCAGAAGAGGGAGGATGGATTTATCCAATGAAGTCCAGGCCCCATTGTTGGAAGGTTTTTTTAGTGTAAATTGGTTTCAGGGGTAAAGGTAATAGTTTTCTCTTGCCTTAAAAAATTTGACATTTATGGCAAGCAGTGACAAATTTCTTTACATCAGTGAATAAGGTTGGCCAATAAAATCCAGCCCTTAGGATCTTGTCTGCAGTTGATTTCCAGTAAAGGTGTCCACCACAGTCTTCTGCATGAAATTCTTGGAGAGCCTTGTTAGCTTCATCTTTTAATAAACAATTCAATAGAATACCTTCATGATTTTTCCAAAAAATAACATTATATAAAATACAAAACTTTGAAGATGTCATCTTTAAAAACCTTTTCTTTGTTCTGGATAACCCTGGAGGAGCTTTTAGGTTTAATAATACATAAATTATATCAGCATACCAAGGTGAATCTAAGAAGGCCTGACTGATTTGTGGAGTTGCCATCTCCTGTTCGTTATCCAGTTCATTAATGTCCAGGGCTTGACAATTTGTTTCTGTCATGAGCTTGGCCAATCCCTGTCCCTTTATAAGCTTTTTAGGTTTTATTTAAATATCATACTCTAATATGGTAGCAATCCATTTACCTCTTTTTCCCTCAATTCCATCCCGAGTTAGGATGTCTTTGACAACAACATTTGGTACATAGGCTATCAGATGGGAGTACAATATGTAGACTCTAAAGTCTTTAATGGCTTTTACAAGAGCAAAAGCTTGTTTTTCCATGATGTTGTATTTTATTGATGCATCCCTTAGTGCTTTACTAAAAAAGGCTATGTTTTTCTCACATCCTTGATCATCCTTTTGTAATAAAATAGCTGCTATAGTGTGTTCTGATGCAAATGAAAATATTATGAAGTCTCTATCAAACTGTGGACTTGTAAGGACCGGTGTTCTGGTCAAAGCCATTTTAATTTCTTCAAATGCTTGTTTGGATTCTACTGTCCATTTAATACTTGAATCCATTTTTAACATATTATTTAGCAATCTAATTAGTTCAGCTAAGCTAGATATGAATCTTCTCAAAAAATTTATTTTTCCTAGAAAAGCTTGAAGTTCTTTGACATTCCTAGGGTGAGGTATCTGCAGTATAGCTTCTATTCTAGCAGGATCAATTCCAATACCATCTTTGGAGATGATATGGCCCAAGATTTTACCTTCCTCTAGACCAAACAAGGACTTCTTTGGATTCAAAGAGATACCATATTTTCTGCATTTTAGGAATACTTGTCTGAGATGATCCAAATGCTGCTGATCTGATTTAGAAAAAACAGTTAAGTCATCCAGATATATAACAAGAAAATCATGAATTTCTTTTGCAAGTGCTATGTACATTACTCTTTGGAAGGTTTCTCCTGCATTTTTAAGTCCAAATGGAATTTTAACATACTTGAATGTGCCCCATGGTGTTGTGAAAGCTATTTTTTCCTGGTCATCAGGATGAAATAGAATCTGTTTATATCCTAAGAATCCATCTAGAAGTGAAATCCTAGAAGCACCTACTACCCTTTGTAAAATCTGATCCATCTCAGGTAAAGGGTAATTATTCCTCAAAGAAACCTTATTTACATTTCTTAAATCAACACATAATCTGATTTCTCTAGTTTAATTCCTAGTAGGCACTAAATTAGATACCCACTCTGAAAACCTAATGGGAGAAATTATCCTTGCTTCATACATACGTTTGATTTCTTTTTCAATTAAGGGCAGCAGTACAGGGTTAATTATTCTGAGATTTTTGTTTGAATGGTTTCTGATTTTCTTTCAGAGGTATTGTATGTTGAATTATAGAGGTTTCATATGATTTCAAGTCTTCATAGCTCCAGGAAAAGAAATCCTGTAATTATCTCACTAATTCAACATATTTTAGTTTTTGGTCAAGGGGCAAATATTTAGATAATTTTATCATTTTTGGATTTTCTTCAGTCCCCAAGTTGTATTCCTCAACATCTGCTTTTAATGGTTCCATCTTAGGTTTCTTTGGAATATCATTATAATCAAAGAGATCTTCCAGAGGAGTTAATCCTTTAGGCAAACGATTGTCTTTTAAATTAATGACCTCAGATTCTTCTTCAGTAATCTCATCAATATCCATTTGTTTAAGGTTCTTTATTTCTTTATTGGTGAAATTTGTTGGATGAAGCATTTGAATTGCACTTTGTTCTGAAATGTTTGTTTCTGGCTCATTTGTTTGATCAAATTCAATGACTGTATCTTCATCTATGTTATTGTTAGAAAATTCTTCGTCTAAAGTTAGGAAATTGTTAATATGCTCATCACTTGCAAACACTTGCCAGTTCTTAAAATTTTTAGGTATGGCTGGTCTATGTCTAATCTCAGCTGTGAACTGATGATTAGGTTCGAATGGTAATTTACAAGTGCTGGCAAAAATTGCCAGAATATGGGCGCACAAGTTTTGTTTTCTTGGGATTTTCGCAAGCTGAGCTTGCAGAAAAGTATTGAGTATCTCTACAATTGTTCCTCTATATTCTCTCAGTCTGGGATCGTTTGTTAGAAGGTGTCCTTTGATCTTTTGAATGATTAAATTAGAATCTCCTATGATAGATACTCTAATTGCCCCTAATTTTTTGACAAGTTTAAGACCTAGCAAAAGAGCTTCATGTTCTACCATATTATTGGTGCAGTTAAAGTTTAATCTATAGGCATGGCCTTCAGCATGATCATTTTGAAGGTTGTGCACCCAAACTCCTGCTCCTGCTCCTAATTTATTAACTAAACCATCAAAAATTCTAAGTGCCAATGAATTTCATGTTCATAATTGGTATCGGGAGTTTTAGGAACTTTTTTAACAGTGAGATCTGGTTTTTTACTTTCTTCTGGTTTCTCTTGGGTATTTGATGTTTAATTGTTCTCAGAGATTTCCTAGATTTGAACACTAGATTTTCGATTTGTAATTTATTTTGGTTCAGCTGCTAGAACTTCTAATTCAGTGGGAGGATCAATTTCAGCATTATAAATAATAAATGAATCCATATCAGAGTGTACTGAGTAGATGGGGAAATTTTTGGGTTTCTCCTGACTACTAACTACATATTTCATTAAAGTTTCTCTGTATAGTTTCTTTGGTTGGCCGAACACTGAAATAGTAGCGTATGACATGTCCAATTGAAGAGATCCTTGAAGCTTTGCACCCCAAGATCTAGATAATAACATGCCATACTTTGGAGGAATATCTGCTACTACTATGTCCATCAAGATTGTTTTTGCAGGGTATTGAACCAGTGAAACACACAAGTCTTTGATTAATCCTAAACATCTCACCTGACTTGAATCAAAAGAAAAGAGGTCTTTGTATGGCCTAGTGATATCTAGGTTTTGATTTCTCCATTACAGATTTGGGCATTAGGTTGTGAGATGCCTCAGAATCCAACATGGCATTATGAAGTATTTTATCATGTATTTTTAAACTCACATAAAATGGAGGAGTTCCTCCATTTACTGGTTTTCCATTTACTTCAGGGGCAAAGAGTAATTTAGGTTGGTCATCAAAAATGTTTATTGAGTCTTCACTTCCAGTTATCTTGAGTGATCTATTGATTTGACTTCGGTAGATGTCATGTTTAGCTAATTCAGACAATGGAACAACTATTTTTAATTTTCCTACTTCAGCCTCCAGATTTAAAGGTTTTTAAATCTGAGTTCTTGTATTTCGGAAAGTTGGATTTTATTTATCTTCTATATTTTTTGTATTTTTCTCCTTTTCAGGAGTGGGGTTGTGAGCTGAGGTTGTTTCCGAATCAACTTCTGGAGGTTCCTCTACATTTCCTTTGGTAGGAAGAGTATTGGAAGGTTTTCTGTTATTAGTTTGATTATCGGATACATCTTCAATAATTGGATTAGCAGGATTAGGATGTGATCTAGAAAGAATATGTATAGGGGTAGTATTGGTTTTACCTTTGAGGGGCTATTTTGTAGTTTTCTGTTTATTGGTTTCAGGAACATCAATTCTTTTGCTCCTCAGATTATATTGCTTGTGGAATTCATAAATGGCTGTATCATATCCCTCCTTGAAGTCAAATGATTCATCTGATTGAGTTTGGAATTGTTTGAGAATGTGAGCTTCTTGATCCTCTTGGGTCAAGAAAAATTTCTGCTCATTATTAAGTCCCGTTAAGTTTTTTATTTGAGTATCTTCTCTTGGTTCATCAGAATTTGAGGCTTCAGCATAATTTTCCTGAAATGGGGGCCTAATGTTTTGGTCAGGACCAGTCTTTCCAATGTTTTGTTTTTGGTTCTTTCTGAATTTTGGATTTCTCCCAATATTGCTCGTTTGACCATCCCAGGGAGATTTCCTTTCAATTGTTTTTACTCTATCTCCTAGCCTTTCCATCCCTTTAATAATAGCATCCAATTTCTGTTCAAAGGTCGAGGGTTCTTGTTTTAATGGTATCCTTCTTTCACTTCTGGCTTTATTTCGTTTAGATATCAGGTTGGCTTCAACACTGACAACTATACTTTGCATATCTTCTAAAGTTTGAGGAGATATTTCCCTAAGCTGGTACACCATATCAGAATCAAATCCATCAGGGAATTTGATTAATGCTAAATCTGGAGGAGGTCTGAGGTTTTTGGGGATAGCATTGTAAACATTATTGAACCTAGTGCAGTAATCAGTTTCCTGTGTTCCTCTCTTCAGATTTTCATATTCTGATAAGATTTGGAGAGGATCTTTCTTCTTTTCTCATCTGTTTAAAAATGTTCTATAAAGAGCTTCTGGGTCATTGATACTATTTGTAGGAAGGACTCTAAACCAGGTTCTAACTTCTCCAGTAAGACTTTGAAAAAATATTCTCATTCTTACATCATCTACATCTACTTCATATATTTCAAAATAATCGGTCATTTTTTTAGTATGCTCTTGTGCAGTGTAGGTACTAGAACCATTAAATGGAGTGATTTTACTTTGGTAGTCTTGGGGCATAGCCCCTGGATTGGTTGGTAATACCAAGGGAGCATATATGTTCGCCATTGCAATAGGTAGTGATGAAACAACAGCTGAGGTTGATCTAGGAGTGGTGGATGGAGGGGTAGAAGGGATGGTTTGAGGTTGAGATGTTTGAGGAAATGTTGATGAACTTGGAGAGGCTGAAGTGATCACAGAAAGATTTAGTGTTGCTTCAGAGGAAAGCTCAGATTTTACAGAGTTACGCAAATGTTTTTCAAGATGTGAAGTAACAAATTCAAGTTGCAAATCTTCAATAAATACTGGGTCTTGAACCAAGTGGGCCAACTCAGATTCAGAAAAAGTTACAAATAAATAGGTTTCAAATTTCTCATCAAAGGGTTCATCCTCAAGGTAAATCCACTTCACAGGATAGGATATTGATCTATAGAGAGGCTGAGAACTAGCATAACTCTCTTGGCTCCCCTGTCTCCTAAGAATTTTGGGGATTAGAATATTATTTTCAAACACAGGCGGGGGATTTGGATCAGGATTGGCCCTGGTGTAATGAGTCCTTTCTGAAGCCAGGTTTCTAGGTGAATTTTTTTTGGTTTTTGTCTAAATGGATTTAACAATACAAATTCAAAAATTTATTTAAGAGGTTTCAGATATTAGATTAAAATTTTCTTAAATATTTATTTGACTAGAGGAACTGATCAAGTGTTAGAAACCGGATGTTCAGTTGATAAACTAGATCGGAGATAGACTGAAGCAGCATTCATTTACTTATGAAATCGCAAAGCAAGATCATTTCAAAGGCTACCTGGCTAACTTCAGGCTCCGTCTGTACTTTATAAAGTAAACAATAGTAACAAGCAAATTGTTTGAATCCCCAGTGGAGTCGCCACTATGTTATCACTCAGATTTTCCTTGAAGTTTTTGGGAAGAGGAAAGGAGTCTGAGGTAACCACAAACCAACTTTTAGGTACAGAATCTAGCCAATCTGTACCCAGAGAGGGCTCTCTCTTTAAGTTTTAGCTTTTTTTTGAAAGATATTAGGCTAGTTATGAAAATTTATGGATTTTTTTATTGTGTTTGGGTGATGAAATTCAATAGCAGAGGGGTAGGACTGAGTAATTTAGGCCATTGGGCTAATGGAGTCAAAGAATATGGCTTAACTGGATTTATTTTCTTAACAAGGGATGGTTTCACAGGGCAAGGTAATCGAACAGGGAAAAAATAAAAATTTAGAATAAATGGAATGAGCTCAAAATGGGTGAAGGGAAATTAAGAATCCTTCAACATATTCGAAAGAGGGAAATTGAATGATTATTAATAAAGATCAATTAAGAATTACTTACCAAATAATTAGAATGAATAAACTAGGAAACATGAGCAATTAAGAATTCACTGTTCATACTAGTTCAGAGGAAAACATTAAGAATAATAACGATTGAAAACAGATTGCACTCAAGCACTTTCTGAATTATTCTTTTTCGTTTATCATTCAGATATGAAACATAGATGATATAATAAACAAGAAAATTTAAAACATAAGGTATAGAAGACTTATTGATCCGGTATCTGACTCAAGAATCCTGTGAAAAGTCCTTTGCATCAATTCTTTATCCAGCTAGCCATGCAAAATTGGTCCAACGGCACTTTATTCCAAAATAATCAGTATTACAGCAAAGTCTAAGAATCCACCCCCCTCAATACTCTAATTGAGGGAGAATTTATACAAAAAAATACAAAAAATATCTCCTAATAGAGTGAGATACATTTTAGGATGACTTATTAATAAATTACAAGAAAAAAGAGACAGATAGTCTCGTAGATAGGAGAAAAGGTAAACCGATGTTGTGTTTTTCCTATTTTTATGAGTGTGCTGGAGGTAGGTCCTATGGTTTGGCTTGTTGTTGTCTTCTTTGGTAACTCTGTGTTGGCTACCCTGTTTTTACTGATACTCTTTACCTGTACTGATACACTTTGACCTGTTTGATCTCTGTTTATCCTTTTACCATTACTTACTGTAGTAAATAATCAAAATTCATCCAAGGATATTTTTTACAAAATTTCCAACATGTCTTCCCACCATTATGCTTCTGGTATTATGGTTCTTTGAAGCTTTCTCAGGGTCCCATTAATTTCTGTGTATCTGAAAAAGGTAGGCTGAATTGGAAATAAGTGCTTTACCTCATGTTCGAGATAAAACAATTTTTCCAGACTGTCATAAAGAATCTTGCCTGTAGGCAACGCTTTTGCTGCTGATGAACTTGTCGATGGACTTGCATGGTTATCTGCATAATTATTCAATTTTTCAACATAGTTTTGATGGCTCATTAGTTTATCATGAGTAACTAAAGGACTTGGCAACCCTCTACTCTGCAAAATATCAAATTTTTTCATAAAAGCATTTATTTCTTCATGCATATCATGGCATATCCTTTTTAAGTTTTGCATTAGAGTTATTTTAGTAAAAACCTTTTTTACCTCCAAAATTTTCCCTATTCTATCTTGAATGCCCAACTCTTCAAGCTGATATTTGTTCTTGGTATTTAAAAATTGTATGAGCTCGTTGGCTTCTTCAGGCATTTTTCCTAATTCTGCCTTTGTCTTTTGAACTTCTTCTAGAGCCAGTTTAACTAAATCATTTTGCTCATACATTATTTGGTTTGATGGCTAGACATCATTTAATGATTGAATGATGTTGTCCCAAAGAATTTCCTTGATTTATTTCAAATGTTTCTCCAATATGAGATCCTTTTCTAATGCTTTCACCAATTTTTCTAACCTGTTGATATCTCTTGTCTTTTCTGCAACATTTATTTTCGAGAGATCATACTTTTGTTCCAAGGTGGTAAATTGTTCCTTTGCTTTTTGGAGTTCTGTAACTTAGAGCTTCAATTCCTCCATTTATTTTATTAGTTCTTCAGTGCTCAAATTGGAAATGTTGCCCTGTGCTAGTCCTGTTGACTGCCCTGTTGTTGTTGTACCTGTGACCACTTCTGTTGTGGCTGCTGGGATGTTTGGTCCTAGTGCTGTAGAAGGGACTACTGTCGAGACTTTGGGCCTCCATTCTTGGGGGTTGCCTATTTATTTGTCATTTTTAATCTGAGCGAAGCAATATTTAACGGTTTTCTAAGTTCCTTTATGAGAAACAGGGGTTTATTAGTGAATTTATACTGGAAAATGGGGTTTATGAGCAGGGTTTTGGGTAATGCAAGATTTTTAAAGATCAGAACGTATATTAAGATTGATTTCAACAGTGAAACAAACCAGGGTATGGGAAAAACTGTGGGAAAGGGCAATTAGGGATTCCAGGGAAATTTTGACAGAGTTTCCCCTGTAAAATGGACACTTTTATATAGTTTAATTGTGCAATTTGGTGATTTATTTGAAAATAACGGGAATTTTTAACTCTTAAAGGACTAGCTTGAAGAAAAATACCTAAAAAGCAAGCAAAATTCAGTTGAAGATGTTCACAGAGGTGCGCAGTCTTCAATTCTTCGAAAATGGCTTCTCAGAGGACAATGCAGGACTTTGAAATTGAAATCCAGGGCAATGGGTATTGAAAAATGGCACTGGTAAGTTGAAAAAGGCTCTGCATGGTTTCTCAGGGATTAATGGCACAAATCCGAGGAAATCATGTTTATGGACGCTTTTACAGGTTTAAAGGAAAATGGTGAAAATTTGAATAAAAAATTTAAACTTTAACGTATTGAACCGATGGTATAAACCATAGTTAAATAGCATTAAATCGTGGTTAAGCGGGTGAGGTTTAGAGAATACCGCCAGAGGTATTCGCGTTGGTAAAGGGAGGTAAGTGGTAAAATGCGTTTCGAACGCGATAGAACGTGGTGGCGACACGTAAGCGTAGGGTGGTTTGGAAAAACCACCCATTTCGCGCGGCTTTGCCGAAACATTGAATGTTTATGTTTGGAGTGTGAAAATGAGAAATCGTCGTTGGATCGGGCCTTTGGGAGCAAACGGTGCAGATTAAAAGAAAAGGTGTAGGGATGGGGAATGATAAACGATCTGGGGATATATTATCGGATTAACTTTGAATCGTTGGATCAAAAGGTAAATAGGGATCAGACAGCTAAATTGCAATGCGATGGGATGTGAAAGGATATGGGGATAAACATATCGCTTTGGTTGAGAACTGTCGGATTAAAAGGGTTGGGATGATCCGAGGGTTGAAATTAACTCCGATAAAGTAAAGGAATTTGGTGAAGTTAATGTACAAAACGGGCTTTATTTAATTAAAAAAAAATGATCGGGAGGGGTATTTAGGATTTTAACCAAGGTTAATGTTTTTAATGAGGGGATATGCATGGGGGAAAAAGGTTAGGTTATATTTTTTAACCTTAGGTTAAGGGGATTGGGGCGGAAAATATAGAAGGGAAAGGCGTTTATTTTTGTCGAAGTTTAGTTTAGACGAAATTTCAATGATTTTTTATTTAAAGCATATATAACGTATGTTTTAAGATTTTTCTTCATATTTTATTTATATGGATAATTAAATCAAGAAGATTTAAATACCATGGGGTTGGGATTACATATAAGGATAAAATTTTCGCCAAAGGAGTTATAGGGGGGGGGTTTTTATTTACGCATGTGGGCATAAATAACTTTGGCTTAAGTTATAATAAGTGGATTTTTGGAATTTATTGATAAAAAAGGAGTTATATAATAGGAAAAGGTCAATTGTAGGGATTTAATACATTATTTAGAGTTAATATGACAAGGGGACAATGTATATTCAAAAACACATTAATATAACTAAGAAAGTGAAGATTTAAAAGCAAATTTGCATTATAATAACTTCATCACTTATACTTAGGGTAAAATGTGATTTTGAGGGCTTTTATGCTTTGAAATGATGTGGGAGGTTAATAAAATGAGGGGAATGAGTGCATGAATGGTAAATGATGTGATTAAGGGATTAATATAGACATTTCACATTTCAACTGATCAGTCATAGAGCCTTGGGTCCGGTCCCAACAAAAGTCAAGGAAATGCCTTGAGCCTTTCTGACTGATAGTCTAGAATGTTTCATGACTATGGGAAGGAGAAGTTAGTTATTTTAAAGCCCATAATGAATGATATTTACATTGAGACTTTTCATCTTCTTCTACCTACCCATCTTACCATGCTAACATTTTTTCTTCTTTTGTAATAAGGTGCATTTAAGCTAGCGACCTTCACAGCATTTATTCTTTCTAAAAGCAAGTAAAACTATCTAATTCTACACTTATTTCATCCAAGGGCTTAGATTAAGCTATTGAGCTCATTTTATTTACTCTACTTATCTACTTATCTGCCAAGGTTAAACAGTTTGGTCAAATTTTATTCTCTATCTCTAAAACATAAAATTCAAACATGAACTAGCCAAGTTTAAACTATTTGATTGTTCACCAATTGTGGCATAAGTTATAAGTTGCACACAATTTGTTTATTACATAAGAGAAAAAAGTAGTGGCATTTAGACTTGCACACTTTCCTTGGCCTTTATTTTGGTGGGGTTCATTTTCTTTCACATTTTGGCCATTTTATTCTTTTCACCCTTTGATTTTTCTTTTAGGGTATACCCTCTTTACATTTTTAAATTTTTTTTATTTTTTTGACAATATGGAAAACCTTTGCAACAAGAAAAGGTATGAAAATATTACATAGCCCATCAATTCAATCATGATATATGACACCTATTGTTATAGGATCATAACAGAACCTATGAGATATGACATGCATGTAGACTTCATTGGACAAGATTCGCAAGAACAACCTTGGAAGACAATTTCTCATCAAAAATTTCCATCCGGGTACCAGCATATTTTTTATGGCTACTGTTATTCATGTGGAAAATTTGGTCATAAATATGTAGAATGTCGCATGTACGCTATGAACTAATATAATTCCAGGAGATCTGTCAAATATGAACCTCCCAGGACTCAGCGAAACATCAATAGATTTGAACATTTAAGAAATAATATTGAATGTTACAAATGTCGAAACTTTGGACACATAGCCAAAGACTGCAGACTTGAAAATCCTCCACAAGAATCTTCGAAGCCACATAACGAATGAAAATGGAAGAAGAAGAAGAATGATAATTGTGCTCTCGTTCTCAAGGCTTAAAAGAACAAAGATGTGTGGAATGTTGATAGTGGTTTCTCAACACATATGATTGGAGATAGAAATAAATTTGTGTCTCTGAAAGAGAAGAAGGATGGAACCGTGTCCTTTGGAAGTGATGGATCTTCAAATGTTATAGTTTCAGGTACTGTCACTCTCAGAAGAAAAGATGCTCTAGCCAAGAATGTTCTATTGGTTGAAAACATGAATCACAATCTGCTCAGTGTTGGACAAATGTGTGATCAAGGACACACAATACTATTCAACTCCACTAAATGTGAAATCAGGAAAGGCGTGTATGGTGAAATTTAGGCTACAGAAAGTCAAGCTCTAAATGACATATCTGTTCTGGATAAAGAAACTAAAGCATGTCTAATAGCTAAAGAGGATGATACAATAATTGGTAGCAATAATGATCGACTAAGTAAGAAGTTTGCTACAAAGGTGCAAAGTGATTTCGAGATGTATTTACTTGGTGAGCTGACATACTTCTTAGGACTTCAAATATCTTAGCAAGAGAAAGGAATATTTATATGTCAAGCCAAGTATATCAAGAAAATTCTCAAGAAATTTAAAATGGAAGATTACAAACTCATCCTTACTCCAATGGTAACAGGTTGAAAATTGAGCATAGATGACTCATCTAAGGATGTGGATTAAAGGTTGTACAGATCTATGATTAGTAGTCTTATATATGTAACAACCTCCCGACCAGATGTTATGCAAGCAGTTGGACAAGTAGCAAGATTCCAAGCAGCACCAAAAGAATCACATATTAAATATTCACCAGCATTGGAATATCTTTACCAGAAGCTTGGGATTCTCCCAAGTTCTCATTAGATTTTCCTTTTTCAGAATATAAAGGGGAGGAAGTAGATTACGGTGTCTGCATATCATCCGGTAAGTCAAGGGGTGGGAATGGTGTGCATGTGTCCACAAGATGGCTGTGTTTGGGAAGGCCACTTTCACATCACCGATGTCAAAGGGGGAGAGAATGTTGTAGGAAGAGGTGTCATGATCGTAGGGGGAGTACTTGTGTTGCCGTCAATGCCAAAGGGGGAGATCGTTGATCAGCGGTTGTCATTGATGTCAACCCAAGCAGCACCAGGGGCTAACCCAATATTGAATGGGAATTTTTACCTACCAAATTAATATATTATGATTCAATAATACCTTTTATGGTTTCTACTTGTCGAGATGTTTCCGTTGATATATGGTACGCCATGTAATTCTTCACAGTTTGAGAGATATTCATGTTTGAAGTTTGTACCCCTAGTTAGTGGGTTAAAACCCCATGGGTTTGGGGCATGGGTCATTGAAAAGGCATAATTAATATTTTTTAAGCTCCTAAAATCCCTCCCACATTCACTTGTTGAAGCCCATCTCATCTTAAGCATTTATATAAATTGTGGTCCTCATTTCCTCCTTATGCAAGGGATTCGGCCATTTGAAACAGGTCATCGTGGAATTTTCACTCTAAATTTTTTTCTATGAAGTTTCAGAAGCTGAAATTTTTATGAGGTGAAGCCAAAATCCTAAGGAAGCTATTGAAAAATTTGAAATCAAGGTGCACAATATTTTCGAAGATATGATCTGTGGAATTAAGGGTTTTTGTAGGCTCCTGAAATTCATCTCAAAGAAGTGACCTTGGTAAAATCGTCATAACTCTCTCTCTGAGTATCAAATTAGAATTATGTAAAATGTTGAAGATATTGCACAGTCTGTAATTTTACCTCTATCAGTTTTAGATCAAAATGAAGAAAAAGTGACATGTGGCACGACGTACAATTGTGCTCTGCTGAAACAGTCCATAATTAGGGCATTGTGAGAGATTGGGTATAACTCTCCCTTGAAGAATCAAAATTGGGTTAGACCTATGGCATTGGAAAGATGACTCAAAGGACTACTATAGTACCAAAAATCAGATATTGAGGATCTGAAACAACAGAGATACACCAGATTCAATATCGAGCTCCTAGAAGGCAAGAAAAAACTAGATCATTTGTTGTCAAGGGTTGCAAAGGACCAGACTTTCTATGACAGAAAAGCAAAGAAAGGTGCACCGGAGGGTAGCATGACAAGAGCAGCAACCAAGGTGCATAACAGCAGCAAGAAGTTCATCATTTGAATTCTTCAAGTGGGCAGCACTGCATACAATCATTGTAAAGGTACCAGTGAACTTAGTCATTGTAAATACATTATTTTACAAATTGTACTAGTGTCTATCTGCCACAGGTTGAAGAGGCAGTGTTGGGAGGTCTAGGATCATCATTAGGTAGTTGTGTCAAATTTTGGGTTATGGTCTAGTATATCTTCTTCTTCTGCATCATTCTATATCATTGTAAAGTAGACCATTTTCCCTGGTATGGGAGTCCATTCTTCTTTTATTCTTCTATAGGGTGGTAGGGTGGTGCTAGGGTGAGTTGTAGCTCATTGGGTGTTGGGGCATCCATTCAGTTGACTACTAAAGAATCTCGTGTGTTGAAGCGTCCATCCAGTGGGAGCTGGAGAAGAATGCTTTTCTAGATTCTAGGAAGTTGGAGCTTTATTTTCAATTGGAGTTTAATATTAAAGAATTATTAGAAAATCATTAGGTGGTTTTTGTCCCGGAATGGGTTTCCACCTTAAAAAATGTTTGCATTTGTGTTCCTATTGTTTGCTGCTATCATTGTACAAACACCGATAATAATTGAAGATTAACTAATGCTCTAATTTAAAGGAATATTGATTCACCCACTGCCCCCCCCCCTCTTAGTATTTCCAACAATTGGTATCAGAGCTTGGTTCCTTCACTAGTAGTTTAATAGCTGGAAGGAGGTCATGGAGCATACCAAGAATGGTGTACCTCTATTCAATGAAAATAATTATGCACTATGGAAAAGAATAATGGAGGTCTATCTCTTGGCGCAAGGTTACGAAGTATGGGACACTATTCAAAATGGATTTACATCAACTACGGATGAACAAGGTAAGAATAATTTGGTAAATGATGCAAAAGAAAAGAATAGTATTATCAGTGGACCTATTGAATCTACTTATCATAAGGTGTTGGGTTGTAAAACTGCAAAAAATTTATGGGATAAACTTGAGAATATATATGCAGGTGACTCAAATGTGAAAGAAGCAAAGCTTCAAATCTATAGAGAAAAATTTGAGCAACTCAGAATGAAAGAATATTTCAACATTGCTGCATACTTCCAATACATTGTTGAAATAACCAATACTCTAGAAGGATTGGGAGAGCCAATTGACGAGAATATTATTATACGGAAAATTCTTAGAACGTTACGAGGGAGATTCAACCCAAAGGTATCGGTCTTAGAATACAGTGCAAATCTGGAAAAACTCAGCAAAGAGGAATTACATGGAGTTATCATAGCATATGAAATGAGACTTGATGAAGAAGAGGGTACTTCACATCTAGAAACTGCGTTCGTTGCATCTAAGAAAACCAATAAGGATAAACAACCTTCAATTGAAAATACATGCACCTGCAAGTGTGAAGAAAAGGCAGATGATGAAGAAGGTATTTCAGATGAAGAATATGCTTACTTCACAAGAAAACTAAAAATTGGTAAGGGACAATTCAAAGGTAAATTTCCATTGATATGTTTCAGCTGTAATGAGGTTGGGAATTTTGTAGCAAAATGTCCAAACAGAAGTAATGGAAACTCAAAAGGAAATAAAGGCTTTAAGAAATTCAACAAGAAAGTATCCAAAACGAACTTTCTCTCTAAATAAGATAGCTCATCATTCGATGAAGAAAATGACAGTGAAGAAGAAGCCAATGAGAGATTATTGTTTATGGACCAGCACAATAAACAAGAGGTATCAAACGATGAAGAAGAAGGATGGACCATAGAAGAGTTTTATGAGGAAGCAATCAAGCTTATAAAAGATCTCAAGGCAGAGAAGATCCGTTCCAATACTCTTGAAGAACAAGTTGAAGGTCTCAAAATTGAAGTTGAAGAACACAAATGCATTGAAGAGTCACTTCAAAAGAAGTTGGAAGAAAGCAACCAAGAAAGGGAAGAATTAGAAGCCGAAGTAGTCTCACTGCATGAGGAAGTAAAGAAAGGAAAAAATATCCAAAACTATGCTGATAGCTCAAGGGCATTGGAAGAACTCATCAACAATCAACGATCTTACAACGACAAAACTGGCATCGGTTACAAAGAAGAAGAAGTAGGACCTTCTACAACAAAATACAATGAGCCTATGAGATCTGACATGCATGTAGACTTCATTGGACAAGATTCGCAAGAACAGCCTTGGAAGACAATTACTCGACGAAAATTTCCATCCAAGTTCCAACATATTTTCTATGGCTATTGTTATGCATGTGGAAAATTTGGTCATCAAGCTGTAGAATGTCACACGTACCCTACGAACGAATACACTTCCAGGAGATCTGTCAAATATGAACCTCCCAGGGCTCAGCGAAACATCAACCTCCCAGGGCTCAGCGAAACATCAATAGATTTTAACATTTAAGAAATAATATTTAATGTTACGAATGTCGAAACTTTGGACACATAGCCAAAGACTGCAGACTTGAAAATCCTCCAGAAGAATCTTCGAAGCCACAGAATGAACGAACATGGAAGAAGAATAAGAATGATAATCGTGCTCTCACTCTCAAGGCTCAAAAGAACAAAGATGTGTGGTATGTTGATAGCGGTTGCTAAACGCATATGACTAGAGATAGAAATAAATTTGTATCTCTGAAAGAGAAGAAGGATGGAACCGTGTCCTTTGGAAATGATGGATCTTCAAATGTTATAGGATCAAGTACTGTCACTCTCAGAAGCAAAGATGCTCTAGCCAAGAATATTCTATTGGTTGAAAACATGAATCACAATCTGCTCAGTGTTGGACAAATGTGTGATCAAGGACACATAATACTATTCAACTCCATGAAATGTGAAATCAGGAAAGGTGTGTACGGTGAAATTGTGGCTACAGCAAGTCAAGCTCCAAACGACATATATGTTCTATATGAAGCAACTAAAGCATGTCTAATAGCAAAAGAGGATGATACAATAATTGATAGAAATAATGATTGACTAAGTAAGAAGTTTGTTACAAAGGTGCAATGTGATTTCGAGATGTCTTTACTTGGTAAGCTGACATACTTCTTAGGGCTTCAAATATCTCAGCAATAGAAAGGAATATTTATATGTCAAGCCAAGTACATCAAGGAAATGCTCAAGAAATTTAAAATGGAATATTGCAAACCCATCCTTACTCCAATGGTAACAGGTTGCAAATTGAGCATAGACGACTCATCTAAGGATGTGGATCAAAGGTTGTACAAATCTATGATTAGTAGTCTTCTATATGTAACAACCTCCCAACCAGATGCTATGCAAGTAGTTGGACAAGTAGCAACATTCCAAGCAGCACCAAAAGAATTGCATACTAAATATTCACCAGATTGGGTATAACTCTCTCTTGAAGAATCCAAATTGGGTCAGACCCGTGGCATTGGAAAGATGACTCAAAGGACTACTCCAGGACCAAAAATTAGATATTGAGGATCTGAAATAACAGAGATACACCAGATTCAATATCGAGCTCCTAGAAGGCAAGAAAAAGATAGATCATGTGTTGTCAAGGGTTGCAAAGGACCAGACTTTATACGACAAAAAAGCAAAGAAAGGTGCAGCAGAGGGTAGAATGAAAAGAGTAGAAACGAAGGTGCATAAACAACAGCAAGAAGTTCATCATATGAATTCTTCAAGTGGGCAGCACTGCATACAATCATTGTAAAGGTATCATTGAACTTAGTCATTGTAAATAAATTATTGTACAAATTGTACTAGTGTCTATCTGCCAAGGGTTGAAGAGGCAATGTTGGGAGGTCTAGGATCATCATTAGGTGGTTGTATCAAAGTTGGGGTTATTGTCTAGTATATCTTCTTCTTCTGCATCATTCTATATCATTGTAAAGTGGACCATTTTCCCTAGTACAGGAGTCCATTCTTCTTTTATTCCTCTATAGGGTGGTAGGGTGGTGCTAGGGTGAGTTTTAGCTCATTGGGTGTTGGGACATCCGTTCAGTTGACTACTAAAGAATCTTGAGCATTGGAGTGTCAATCTAGTGGGAGCTAGAGAAGAATGCTTTTCTAGATTCTAGGAATTTGGAGCTTTATTTTCAATTGGAGTTGAATATTAAAGAATTATTAGAAAAACATTAGGTGGCTTTTGTCCTGAAGTGGGTTTCCACCTTAAAAATTGTGTGCATTTTTTTCCCTCTTGTTTGCTGCTATCATTGTACAAACACTGATAATTGAAGATTAACTAATGCTCTAATTGAAAGGAATATTGATTCACCCCCCTCTCTCAGTATTTCCAACAATTGGTATCGGAGCTTGGTTCCTTCAATAGCAGTTTACCAGCTGGAAGGAGGTCATGGAGCATACCAAGAATGGTGTACCTCTATTCAATGAAAATAATTATGCACTCTAGAAAGGAAGAATGGAGGTCTATCTCTTGGCACAAGGTTACGAAGTATGGGACACTATCCAAAACGGATTTATATCAACACAGATGAACAAGGTAAGAAGAATTTGGTAAATGATGCAAAAGAAAAGAATATTATTATCAGTGGACTTATTGAATCTTCTTATCATAAGGTGTTGGGTTGTAAAACTGCCAAGAAAGTATGGGACAAGCTTGAGAATATATATGCAGGTGACTCAAATGTCAAAGAAGCAAAGCTTCAAATCTATAGAGAAAAATTTGAGCAACTCATAATGAAAGAAGATTGCAACATTGCTACATATTTCCAATATGTTGATGAAATAACCAATACTCTGGAAGGATTGGGAGAGCCAGTTGACAAGAAGACAATTATACGGAAGATTATTAGAATGTTACAAGGGAGATTCAACCCAAAGGTATCGGTCTTTGAATACAGTGCAAATCTGGACAAACTAGGCAAAGAGGAATTACATGGAGTTATCATAGCATATGAAATGAGACTTGATGAAGAAGAGGGTACTTTGCATCTAGAAACAACATTCGTTGCATCTAAGAAAACCAATAAGGATAAACAACCTTCAATTGAAAAGACATGCACTTGCAAGTGTGAAGAAAAGGGAGATGATGAAGAAGGTTTTTCAAATGAATAATATGCTTACTTCACGAGAAAACTAAAAGTTGGTAAGGGACAATTCAAAGGTAAACTTCCATTGATATGTTTCAGCTATAATGAGGGTGGGCATTTTGCAGCAAAATGTCCAAACAGAAGTAATGGCAACTCAAAAGGAAAGAAAGGCTTTAAGAAATTCAACAAGCAAGGATCCAAAAGGAACTTTCTCTCTAAAGAAGATAGCTCATCATCTGATGAAGACAATGACAGTGAAGAAGAAGCCAATGAGAGAGTATTGTCTATGGCCAAGCACAATAAACCCAGGCACAATAAACAAGAGGTATCAAACAACGAAGAAGAAGGATGGACCGTAGAATAATTTTATGAGGAAGCAATTAATCTTATAAAAGATCTCAAGGCGGAGAAGATCAGTTCCAAAACTCTTGAAGAGCAAGTTCAAGGTCTCAAAATTGAAGTTGAAGAACACAAATGCATTGAAGAGTCACTTCAAAATAAGTTGGAAGAAAGCAACTAGGAAAGGGAAAAATTAGAAGCCGAAGTAGTCTCGCTGTGTGAGGAAGTGAAGAAAGGAAAAACTATCCAAAACTATGGCAATAGCTCAAGGGCATTGGAATAACTCATCAACAATCAACTATCTTACAACGAAAAAATTGGCATCACTTACAAAAAATAAGAAGCAGGACCTTCTACAACAAAATACAATGAACCTATGAGATCTGACATGCATGTAGACTTCATTGGACAAGATTCGCAAGAAGAACCTTGGAAGACAATTCCTCGAAAAAAATTTCCATCCAGGTACCAACATATTTTTTATAGCTACTGTTATTCATGTGGAAAATTTGGTCATAAAGCTACAGAATGTCACACGTACCCTAGGAACGAACAAAATTCTAGGAGATCTATTAAATATGAACCTCCCAGGGCTCAGGGAAACATCAATAGATTTGAACATTTAAGAAATAATATTTAATGTTACAAATGTCGAAACTTAGGACACATAGCCAAAGACTGCAGACTTGAAAATCCTCCAGAAGAATCTTCGAAGCCACAGAACGAATGAACATGGAAGAAGAAGAAGAATGATAATTGTGCTCTTGCTCTCGAGGCTCAAAAGAACAAAGATGTTTCGTATATTGATAGCGGTTTCTTAATGTATATGACTGGAGATAGAAATAAATTTGTACCTTTGAAAGAGAAGAAGGATGGAACCGTGTCCTTTGGAAATCATGGATCTTCAAATGTTATAGGATCAAGTATTTTCACTCTCATAAGCAAAGATGCTCTAGCCAAGAATGTTCTATTGGTTGAAAACATGAATCACAATCTGCTCAGTGTTGGACAAATGTGTGATCAAGGACACACAATACTATTCAACACCATGAAATGTGAAATCAGGAAAGGTGTGTATGGTGAAATTGTGGCTACAGCAAGTTGAGCTCCAAATGAAATATATGTTATGGATGAAGCAACTAAAGCATGTCTAATAGCTAAAGAGGATGATACAATAATTTGTAGCAATAATGATAGACTAAGTAAGAAGTTTGCTACAAAGGTGCAAAGTGATTTCGAGATGTCTTTACTTGGTGAGCTGACATACTTCTTAGGGCTTCAAATATCTCAGAAAGAGAAAGGAATATTTATATGTCAAGAAAAGTACATCAAGGAAATGCTCAAGAAATTTAAAATGGAATATTGCAAACCCATCCTTACTCCAATGGTAATAGGTTGCAAATTGAGAATAGACAACTCATCTAAGGATGTGGATCAAAGGTTGTACAAATTTATGATTAGTAGTCTTCTATATGTAATAGCCTCCTGACCAAATGTTATGCAAGTAGTTGGACAAGTAGAAAGATTCCAAGTAGCACCAAAATAATCACATATTAAATACTCACCAACATTGGAATATCTTCGCCAGAAGCTTGGGATTCTCCCAAGTTCTCATTAGATTTTCCTTTTTCAGAATATAAAGGGGGAGTGGAAGTAGATTAATGGTCTGCAAGACAGTTGTGTGTTAGGGGGAGTGGAAGTGCGTACAGGTCCGCAGGATGGTTGTGTTTCAGGGGAAGTTACCCTTTTCCATTGATGTCAAATGGGGAGCGAATGTTGTAGGAAGCGGTGCCATGATCGCAGGGGGAGTACTTGTGTTTCCATCAATGCCAAAGGGGTAGATTGTTGATCAGCGGTTGTCATTGATGTCAACCCAAGAAGCACCAGGGGCTAACCCAATATTGAATGGAAATTTTTACCTACCAAATTAATATATTTTGGGTCAATAATGATTTTGATGGTTTCTACTTGCCGAGATGTTTCCGTTGATATATGGCACGCCATGTAATTCTTTACAATTTGAGAGATATTCATGTTTGAAGTTTGTACCCCCACTTAGTGGGCTAAAACCCCATGGGGTTGGGGAATGGGTCATTGAAAAGTCATAATTAATATTTTTTAAGCTCCTAAAATCCCTCCCACGTTCACTTGTTGAAGCCCCTCTCAACTTAAGCATTTATATAAATTGTGATCCTCATTTCCTCCTTATGCAAGGGATTCAGCAATCCTAAACAGGTTATCATGGAATTTTCGCTCTAAATATTTTTCTATGAAGGTTCAAAAGCTGAAATTTTTATGAGGCAAAGCCAAAATCCTGAGGAAGATTTTATAAAAATTTCAGATCAAGGTGCGCAATATTTTTTGAGATATGATCTGTGGAAGTCAGGGTTTTTTGCAGGTTCCTAAAATTCATCTCAAAGAAGTGACCTTGGTAAAATCGTCATAACTCTCTCTCTCTGAGTATCAGAATAGAATTCTATAAAAAGTGGTAGATAGTGCACAGGCCCTAATTTTCTCTCTATCAATTTTAGAGCCAAATAAAGAAACAGTGACACGTGGCACGTCATACAATTGTGCTCTGCTGAAACAATCCATAATTAGGGCATTGTGAGAGATTGGGTATAAGTCTCTCTTGAAGAATCCAAATTGGGTCCGACCTATGGCATTGGAAATATGACTCAGATGAATACTACAGGACCGAAAATCAGATATTGAGGATCTGAAATAATAGAGATACACCATATTCAATATTGAGCTCCTAGAAGGCAAGAAAAAGCTAGATCATGTGTTGTCAAGCGTTGCAAAGGACCAGAATTTGTACGGTAGAAAATCAAAGCAAGGTGCAGTAGAGGGTAGCATGACAAGAGCAGCAACCAAGGTGCATAAAAACAGCAAGAATTTCACCATATGAAGTCTTCAAGTGGGCAGCACTGCATACAATTATTGTAAAGGTATCATTGAACTTAGTCATTGTAAATACAATATTGTACAAATTGTACTAGTGTCTATCTCCCAAGGGTTGAAGAGGCAGTGTTGGGACATCTAGGATCATCATTAGGTGGTTGTGTCAAATTTGGGGTTATGGTCTAGTATATCTTCTTCTTCTGCATCATTCTATATCATTGTAAAGTGGACCATTTTCCCTGGTACGGGAGTCCATTCTTCTTTTATTCTTCTATAGGGTGCTAGGGTGGTGCTAGGGTGGGTTGTAGCTCATTGGGTCTTGGGGCATCCGTTCGGTTGACTACTGAAGAATCTCAAGCATTGGAGTGTCCATCTAGTGGGAGATGGAGAAGAATGCTTTTGTAGATTCTAGGAATTTGGAGCTTGATTTTCAATTGGAGTTGAATATTAAAGAATTATTACAAAAGCGTTAGGTGGCTTTTGTCCCGGAGTGGGTTTCCACCTTAAAAAATGTGTGCATTTTTGTTCCTCTTGTTTGTTGCTATTATTGTACAAACACTGATAATAATTGAAGATTAAATAATGCTCTAATTGAAAGGAATACTGATTCACCCCCCCCCACCCCCCTCTCAGTATTTCAAACAATTGGTATCGAAGCTTGGTTCCTTCAATAGCAGTTTAACAGCTGGAAGGAGGTCATGGAGCATACCAAGAATGGTGTACCTCTATTCAATGAAAATAATTATGCACTCTGGAAAGAAAGAATGGAGATCTATCTCTTGGTACAAGGTTATGAATTATGGGACACTGTTCAAAATAGATTTACATCAACTACGGATGAACAAGGTAAGAATAATTTGGTAAATGATGCAAAAGAAAAGAATATTATTATCAGTGGACTTATTGAATCTGCTTATCATAAGGTATTGGGTTGTAAAACTACCAAAAATGTATGGGACAAGCTTGAGAATATATATGCAGGTGACTCAAATGCCAAAGAAGTAAAGCTTCAAATCTATAGAGAAAAATTTGAGCAACTCAGAATGAAAGAAGATTCCAACATTGCTACATAATTCCAATACGTTGATGAAATAACCAATACTCTGGAAGGATTGGGAGAGCCAGTTGACGAGAAGACTATTATATGGAATATTCTTAGAACGAATACAATTCTAGGAGATCTGTCAAATATGAACCTCCAAGGGCTTAGCGAAACATAAATAGATTTGAACATTTAAGAAATATTATTGAATGTTACAAATGTCGAAACTTTGGATACATAGCCAAAGACTGCAGACTTGAAAATCCTCCACAAGAATCTTCGAAGCCACAGAACGAACGAACATGGAAGAACAAGAAGAATGATAATTGTGCTCTCGCTCTCAAGGCTCAAAAGAACAAATATGTGTGGTATGTTGATAGCTATTGCTCAACGCATATGATGGGAGATAGAAATAAAATTGTATCTCTGAAAGAGAAGAAGGATGGAACCGTATCCTTTGGAAATGATAGATCTTCAAATGTTATAGGATTAGGTACTATCACTCTTAGAAGCAAAGATGCTCTAGCCAAGAATGTTCTATTGGTTGAAAACATGAATCACAATCTACTCAATGTTGGACAAATGTGCGATCAAGGACACACAATACTATTCAACTCCACGAAATGTGAAATCAGGAAAGGCGTGTATGGTGAAATTGTGGCTACAACAATTTGAGCTCCAAACAACATATATGTTTTGTATGAAGTAACTAAAGCATGTCTAATAGCTAAAGAGGATGATACAATATTTGGTAGAAATAATGATCGACTAAGTAAGAAGTTTTCTACAAAGGTGCAAAGTGATTTCGAGATGTATTTACTTGGTGAGTTGACATACTTCTTAGGGCTTTATCTTAGCAAGAGAAAGGAATATTTATATGTCAAGCCAAGTACATCAAGGAAATGTTTAAGAAATTTAAAATGGAAATTTGCAAACCCATCCTTACTCCAATGGTAACAGGTTGCAAATTGAGCATAGACCACTCATATAAGGATGTGGATCAAAGGTTGTACAAATCTATGATAGTAGTCTTATATATGTAACAGCCTCCCAACCAGATGTTATGAAATCAGTTGGACAAGTAGCAAGGTTCCAAGCAACACCAAAAGAATCACATATTAAATATTCACCAGCATTTGAAAATCTTCGCCACAAGCTTGTGATTCTCCCAAGTTCTCATTTGATTTTACTTTTTCAGAATATAAAGGGGGAGTGGAAGTAGATTACAAGTCTGCAAGACAGTTGTGTGTCAAGGGGAGTGGAAGTGTGTACAGGTCCACAGGATGGTTGTGTTTCAGGGGGAGTTACCCTTTGCCATTGATGTCAAAGCGGGAGAGAATTTTGTAGGAAGAGGTGTCATGATCATAGGGGGAGTACTTGTATTGCCATCAATGCCAAAGGGGGAGATTGTTGATTAGCGATTGTCATTGATGTCAACCCAAAAATAACCAGGGGATAACCCAATATTGAATGGGAATTTTGACCTACCAAATTAATATATTCTGTGTCAATAATTCTTTTGATGGTTTCTACTTGTCGAGATTTTTCCATTGATATATGGCATGCCATGTAATTCTTCACAGTTTGAGAGATATTCATGTTTGAAGTTCGTACCCCGAGTTAGTGGGCTAAAACCCCATGGGGTTGGGGCACGGGTCATTGAAAAGTCATAATTAATATTTTTTAAGCTCCTAAAATCCCTCCAATGTTCACTTGTTGAAGCCCCTCTCAACTTAAGAATTTATATAAATTGTGATCCTCATTTCCTCCTTATGCAAGGGATTCAGCAATCCGAAACAGGTCATCGTGGCAATTTTGCTCTAAATTTTTTTCTACGAAGGTTTAGAATATGAAATTTTTATGGGGCGAAGCCAAAATATTGAGGATGTTGTTGTAAATATTTCAGATCAAGGTACACACCATTTTTGAAGATATGATCTGTGGAAGTCAGGGATTTTGTAGGCTCCTGAAATTCATCTCAAATAAGTGACCCTGGTAAAATCATCATAACTCTCTCTCTGAGTATCAGATGTAATTCCATCAAAAGTGGAAGATAGTGCACAATATTTAATTTTCACTCTATCAATTTAAGAGAAAAATTAAGAAAAAAGTGACAAATGTCACATCGTACAAGTGCACTCTGATGAAATAGTCCATAATTAGGGCATTGTGAGAGATTGGGTCTAACTCTCTCTTGAAGAATCCAAATTGGGTCAGACCTATGGCATTGGAAAGATGACTCAACGGAATATTAGAGGACTAAAAATCAGATTTTAAGGATCTTAAATAATAGAGATACACCAGATTCAATATCGAGGTCCAAGAAGGAAAGAAAAGGCTAGATCATGTGTTGTCAAGGGTTGCAAAGGACCAGACTTTCAACGGCAGAAAATCAAAGAAAAGTGCAGAAGAGGGTGGCATGAAAAGAGCAGCAACCAAGGTGCATAACTGCAGTAATAATTTCATCATATGAAGTCTTCAAGTGGGCAGAACTGCATACAATCATTGTAAAGGTATCATTGAACATAGTCATTGTAAATACATTATTCTACAAATTGTACTAGTGTCTATCTAACAAGGGTTGAAGAGGCAGTTTTGGGAGGTCTAGGATCATCATTAGGTGGTTGTGTCAAAGTTGGGGTTATGTCCTAGTATATCTTCTTATTCTGCATCATTCTATATCATTGTAAAGTGGACCATTTTCCCTAGTACGGGAGTCAATTCTTCTTTTAATCTTCTATAGGGTGCTAGGGTGGTGCTAGGGTGAGTTGTAGCTAATTGGGTGTTGGGGCATCTATTCAGTTGACTACTGAAGAATATCGGACGTTATAGTGTCCATCCAGTGGGAGCTGGAGAAGAATGCTTTTCTAGATTCTAGGAAGTTGGAGCTTTATTTTCAATTGGAGTTGAATATTAAAGAATTATTAGAAAAGCATTAGGTGGTTTTTGTCCCGGAGTTGGTTTCCACCTTAAAAACTGTGTGCATTTGTGTTCCTCTTGTTTGCTACTATCATTGTACAAACACTAATAATAATTGAAGATTAACTGATGCTCTAATTGAAAGGAATATTGATTCACTCCCCCTCTCTCAGTATTTCCAACAATTGGTATCGGAGCTTGTTTCCTTCAATAGCAGTTTAACATCTGGAAGGAGGTCATGGAGCATACCAAGAATGGTGTACCTCTATTCAATGAAAATAATTATGCACTCTAGAAAGGAAGAATGGAGGTCTATCTCTTGGCGCAAGGTTATGAATTATGGGACACTGTCCAAAATGGATTTACATCAACACAGATGAACAAGGTAAGAAGAATTTGGTAAACGATGCAAAAGAAAAGAATATTATTATCAGTGGACTTATTGAATCTGCTTATCATAAGGTGTTGGGTTGTAAAACTGCCAAAAATGTATGGGACAAGCTTGAGAATATATATGCAGGTGACTCAAATGTCAAAGAAGAAAAGCTTCAAATCTATAGAGAAAAAATTGAGCAACTCAGAATGAAAGAAGATTGCAACATTGCTACATACTTCCAATACATTGCTGAAAAAACCAATACTCTGGAAGGATTGGGAGAGCCAGTTGACGAGAAGACTATTATATGGAAGATTCTTAGAATGTTACAAGGGAGATTCAACCCAAAGGTATCAGACTTAGAATACAGTGAAAATCTGGACAAACTCAGCAAAGGGGAATTACATGGAGTTCTCATAGAATATGAAATAAGACTTGATGAAGAAGAGGGCACTTCGCATCTAGAAACTGCATTTGTTGCATCTAAGAAAACCAATAAGGATAAAAAACCTTCAATTGAAAATACATGCACCTGCAAGTGTGAAGAAAAGGGAGATGATGAAGAAGGTCTTTCAGATGAAGAATATGCTTACTTCACGAGAAAAATAAAAGTTGGTAAGGGACAATTCAAAGGTAAACTTCCATTGATATGTTTTAGCTGTAATGAGGTTCAGCATTTTGCAGAAAAATGTCCAAATAGAAGTAATGGAAACTCAAAAGGAAAGAAAGGCTTTAAGAAATTCAACAAGCAAGGATCCAAAAGGAAATTTCTCTCTAAAGAAGATAGCTCATCATCCGATGAAGACAATGACAGTGAAGAAGAAGCCAATGAGAGAGTATTGTTTATGGCCAAGCACAATAAACCCAAGCATAATAAACAAGAGGCATCAAACAACGAAGAATAAGGATGGACCATAGAAGAATTTTATGAGGAAGCAATCAAGCTTATAAAAGATCTCAAGGCAGAGAAGATCCATTCCAATACTCTTGAAGAACAAGTTCAAGGTCTCAAAATTGAAGTTGAAGAACAAAAATTCATTGAAGAGGCACTTCAAAATAAGTTGGAAGAAAACAACCAAGAAAGAGAAGAATTAGAAGCCGAATTAGTCTCGCTGCGTGAGGAAGTGAAGAAAGGAAAAACTATCCAAAACTATGCCAACAGCTTAAGGGCATTGGAAGAACTCATCAACAATCAACGATCTTACAACGAAAAAGCTGGCATCAGTTACAAAGAAGAAGAAGCAGGAACTTCTACAAAAAAATACAATGAACCTATGAGATCTGACATGCATGTAGACTTCATTGGACAAGATTCGCAAGAACAGTCTTGGAAGACAATACCTTGACAAAAATTTCCATCCAGGTACCAACATATTTTTTATGGCTACTATTATTCGTGTGGAAAATTTGGTCATAAAGCTACAGAATGTCGCACGTACCCTAGGAACAAATACAATTCCAGGAGATCTATCAAATATGAACCTCCCAGGGCTCAGCGAAACATCAATAGATTTGAACATTTAAGAAATAATATTTAATGTTACAAATGTCAAAACTTTGGACACATAGCCAAAGACTACAGACTTGTAAATCCTCCACAAGAATCTTCGAAGCCACAGAACGAACGAACATGGAAGAAGAAGAAGAATGATAACTGTGCTCTCACTCTCAAGGCTCAAAAGAACAAAGATGTGTCGTATGTTGATAGCGGTTGCTCAATGCATATGACTGGAGATAGAAATAAATTTGTATATCTGAAAGAGAAGAAGGATGGAACTCTGTCCTTTGGAAATCATGGATCTTCAAATGTTATAGGATCAAGTATTGTCACTCTCAAAAGCAAATATGCTCTAGCCAAGAATGTTCTATTGGTTGAAAACATGAATCACAATCTGCTCAGTGTTGGAAAAATGTGTGATCAAGGACACACAATACTATTCAACTCCACGAAATGTGAAATCAAGAAACGCGTGTATGGAAAAATTGAGGCTACAGCAAGTCGAGCTCCAAATGACATATATGTTCTGGATGAAGCAACTAAATCATGTTTAATAGCTAAAGAGGACGATATAATAATTTGTAGCAATAATGATCGAATAAGTAAGAAGTTTGCTACAAAGGTGCAAAGTGATTTCGAGATGTCTTTACTTGGTGAGTTGACATACTTCTTAGGGCTTCAAATATCTTAGCAAGAGAAAGGAATATTTATATGTCAAGCCAAGCACATCAAGGAAATGCTCAAGAAATTTAAAATGGAAGATTGCAAACCCATCCTTACTCCAATGGTAACAGGTTGCAAATTGAGAATAGACAACTCATCTAAGGATGTGGATCAAAGGTGGTACAGATCTATGATTAGTAGTCTTCTATATGTAATATCCTCCTGACCAGATGTTATGCAAGCAGTTGGACAAGTAGCAAGATTCCAAGCAACATCAAAAGAATCGCATATTAAATATTCACCAGCATTGGAATATCTTCGCCAAAAGCTTGGGATTCTCCCAAGTTCTCATTATATTTTCCTTTTTTAGAATATAAAGGGGGAGAAGAAGTAGATTACAGGTCTGCAGGACGGTTGTGTGTTAGGGGGAGTGGAAGTGTGTACAAGTCCATAGGATGGTTGTGTTTCAGGGGAAGTTACCCTTTGCCATTGATGTCAAAGGGGGAGAGAATGTTGTAGGAAGGGGTGTCATGATCACAGGGGGAGTACTTGTGTTGCCATCAATGCCAAAGGGGAATATTGTTGATCAGCGGTTGTCATTGATGTCAACCCAAGAGATGTTTCCATTGATATATGGCACACCATGTAATTCTTCACAGTTTGAGAGATATTCATGTTTGAAGTTTGTACCCCCGGTTAGTGGGATAAAACCCCATGGGGTTGGGGAATGGGTCATTGAAAAGTCAAAATTAATATTTTTTAATCTCCTAAAATGCCTCCCACATTCACTTGTCGAAGCCCCTCTCAACTTCAGCATTTATATAAATTGTGATCCTCATTTCCTCCTTATGCAAGGGATTCGGCCATCTGAAACAGGTCATAGTGGAATTTTCGCTCTAAATATTTTTCTACGAAGGTTCAGAAGCTGAAATTTTTATGAGGCAAAGCTCAAATCCTGAGGAAGCTACTGTAAAAATTTCAGATGAAGGTGCATAACATTTTTGGGGATATGATCTGTGGAAGTCAGGGATTTTGCAGGATCCTGAAATTCATCTCAAAGAAGTGACCTTGGTAAAATTGTCATAATTCTCTCTCTGTGTATCGGATTGGAATTTTGTAAAAAGAGATAGATATTTCACAGTCTTTTATTTTCTCTCTATCAATTTCAGAGCCAAATGAAGAAACAGTGACACATGGAACGTCGTACAAGTGTGCTATGCTGAAAAAGTCCATAATAAGGGCATTGTGAGAGATTGGGTATAACTCTCTCTTGAAGAATCCAAATTGGTTCAGACCTGTGGCATTGGAAAGTAGACTCAGAGGACTACTACAAGACCAAAAATTAGATATTTAGGATCTAAAATAACAAATATACACTAGATTCAATATCGAGCTCCTAGAAGGCAAGAAAAAGCTAGATCATGTGTTGTCAAGGGTTGCAAAGGACCAGACTTTCTACGGCAGAAAAGAAAAGCAAGGTGCAGCAAAGGGTAGCATGAAAAGAGTAGCAACCAAGGTGCATAACAGCAGCAATAATTTCATCATATGAAGTCTTCAAGTGGGCAGCGCTGCATACAATTATTGTAAAGGTATCATTGAACTTAGTCATTGTAAATACATTATTGTACAAATTTTACTAGTGTCTATCTTCCAAGGGTTGAAGAGGCAATGTTGGGAGGTCTAGGATCATCATTAGGTGGTTGTGTCAAAGTTGGGGTTATGGTCTAGTATATCTTCTTCTTCTGCATCATTCTATATCATTGTAAAGTGGACCATTTTCCCTAGTACGGGATTCCATTCTTCTTTTATTCTTCTATAGGGTGGTAGGGTGGTGCTAGGGTGAGTTGTAGCTCGTTGGGTGTTGGGGCATCCGTTCAGTTGACTACTGAAGAATCTTGGGTGTTGGAGTGTCCATCTAGTGGGAGCTGGAGAAGAATTCTCTTATAGATTCTAGGATGTTGGAGCTTTATTTTCAATTGGAGTTAAATATTAAAGAATTATGAGAAAAGTATTAGGTGGTTTTTGTCCCAAAGTGGGTTTCCACCTTAAAAACCGTGTGCATTTGTGTTCCTCTTGTTTTTACAAATATTGATAATAATTGAAGATTAACTAATGCTCTAATTGAAAGGAATATTAATTCACCCCCCGCCCCCCCCCCCCCGCGCTCAGTATTTCCAACAATTGGTATCAGAGCTTGGTTCCTTCAATAGAAATTTAAGAACTGGAAGGAGGTCATGGAGCATACCAAGAATGGTGTACCTCTATTCAATGATAATAATTATGCACTCTGGAAAGGAAGAATGGAGGTCTATCTCTTGGCACAAGGTTACAAAGTATGGGACACTGTTCAAAATGGATTTACATCAACTACGGATGAACAAGGTAAGAAGAATTTGTAAATGATGCAAAATCAAAGAATATTATTATTAGTGGACTTATTGAATCTGCTTATCATAAGGTATTGGGTTGTAAAACTGCTAAAAAAGTATGGGACAAGCTTGAGAATATATATGCAGGTGAATCAAATGTCAAAGAAGCAAAGCTTCAAATCTATAGAGAAAAATTTGAGCAACTCAGAATGAAATAACATTGCAACATTGTTGCATACTTCCAATATGTTGATGAAATAAACAATACTCTAGAAGGATTGGGAGAGCTAGTTGACGAGAAGACTATTATATGGAAGATTCTTAGAACGTTACTAGGGAGATTCAACCCAAAGGTATAGGTCTTAGACTATAGTGCAAATCTGGACAAACTCAGCAACGAGGAATTACATGGAGTTCTCATAAGATATGAAATAAGACTTGATGAAGAAGAGGGTACTTCGCGCTTCAGAAACCGCATTTTGTTGCATCTAAGAAAACCAATAAGGATAAAAACAACCTTCAATTGAAAATACATGCACCCGCAAGTGTGAAGAGAAGGCAACATGATGAGGAAGGTCTTTCGTATAAAGAAGTTGCTTACTTCAAGAGAAAATAAAAATTGGTAAGGGACAATTCAAAGGTAAACTTCCATTGATATGTTTCAAATTCGTAATGAGTTTGGGCATTTTGCAGCAAAATTTCCAAGCAGAAGTAATGGCAACTCAAAAGGAAAGAAAGGCTTTAAGAAATTAAACAAGCAAGGCAAAAAGAAAGGATCCAAAAGGAACTTTCTCTCTAAAGAAGATAGCTCATCATCCGATGAAGATAGTGACAACAAATAAGAAGCCAATGAGAGAGTATTTTTTATGGCCAAGCACAATAAACAAGAGGTATCAAACAACGAAGAATAAGGGTTGACCATAGAATAATTTTCTGAGGCAATCAAGCTTATAAAATAGCTCAAGGCTGAGAAGATCCGTTCCAATACTCTTGAAGAACAAGTTCTAGGTCTCAAAATTAAAGTTGAAGAACAAAAATGTATTGAAGAGTCACTTCAAAAGAAGTTGGAAGAAAGCAACCAAGAAAGGGAAGAATTAGAAGCCAAAGTAGTCTCGCTGCGTAAGCAAGTGAAGAAGGGAAAAACTGTCCAAAAATATGCCAACAGCTCAAGGGAATTGGAAGAACTCATCAAAAATCAACGATCTTACAATGACAGAACTGGCCTCGGTTACAAAGAAGAAGAAGCAAGACCTTTTACGACAAAATACAATGAACCTATGAGATATGACATTCATGTAGACTTCATTGGACAATATTCGCAAGAACATCCTTGGAAGATGATTCTTCAACAAATATTTCCATCCAGGTACCAACATATTTTTCATGGCTATTGTTATTCATGTGGAAAATTTGGTCATAAAGCTGTAGAATGTCGCACGTATGCTAGGAACCAATACAATTCTAGGAGATCCTTCAAATATGAACCTCCCAAGGCTCAATGAAAAATCAATAGATTTGAGCATTTAAGAAATAATATGGAATGTTACAAATGTGAGAACTTTGGACACATAGACAATGACTGCAGACTTGACAATCCTCTAGAAGGATATTTGAAACCACAGAATGAACGAGCATGGAAGAAGAAGAAGACTGATAATTGTGCTCTTGCTCTCAAGGCTCAAAACAACAAAGATGTGTGGTATGTTGATAGCGGTTGCTCAATCCATATGACCGGGAGATAGAAGAAAATTTGTATCTCCGAAAGAGAAGAAGGATTTTAACCCATTTCCTTCGGGAATGATGGATCTCTCGATGTTATAGGATCAGGTAATCGTCACTTCGAAAGCAAAGATGCTCTAGCCAAGAATGTTCTATTGGTTGAAAACATGAATCACAATCGCTTAGTGTTGGAAAAATGTGATCAAGGACACACAATGTTATTCAACTCCACCGAATGTGAAATCAGAAAGGCATGTATGGTGTAAAAAATATGTATTACACTGTTTAGCTCCAAATGACGTATATGTTCTGGATGAAGAAACTAAAGCATGTCTAATAGCTAAAGAGGATGATACAATAATTGGTAGCGATAATGATCGACTAAGTAAGAAGTTTGCTACAAAGGTGCAAAGTGATTTCGATATGTCTTTACTTGGTGAGCTGACATACTTCTTAGGGCTTCAAATATCTCAACAAGAGAAAGGAATATTTATATGTCAAGCCAAGTACACCAAGGAAATGCTTAAGAAATTTAAAATGGAAGATTGCAAACCCATCCTTACTCCAATGGTAATAGGTTGCAAATTGAGCATAGATGACTCATCTAAGGATGTGGATCAAAGGTTGTATAGATCTATGATTAGTAGTCTTCTATATGTAACAACCTCCTGACTAGATGTTATGCAAGCAATTGGACAAGTAGCAAGATTCCAAGAAGCACCAAAAGAATCACATATTAAATATTCACCAGCATTGGAAGATCTTTGCTATAAGCTTGGGATTCTCCCAAGTTCTCATTAGATTTTCCTTTTTGAGAATACAAAGGGGGAGTGGAAGTAGATTACAGGTCTGCAGGATGGTTGTGTGTCAAGGGGAGTGGAAGTGTCTACAGGTCCACAGGATGGTTGTGTTTCAGGAGGAGTTACCCTTTGCCATTGATGTCAAAGGGGGAGAGAATTTTGTAGGAAGATGTGTCATGATCACATGGGGAGTACTTGTGTTTCCATCAATGCCAAAGGGGGAGATTGTTGATCAGCGGTTGTCATTGATGTCAACAAAAGCAGCACCAGGGGCTAACCCAATATTGAATGTGATTTTAAACTACCAAATTAATATATTCTGGGTCAATAATTATTTTTATGGTTTCTACTTATCAATATGTTTCCGTTGATATATGGCACGCCATGTAATTCTTTACGGTTTTAGAGATATTCATGTTTGAAGTTTGCACCCCAAGTTAGTGGGCTAAAACCCCATGGGGTTGGGGCATGGTTCATTGAAAATTCATAATTAATATTTTTTAAGCTCCTAAAATCCCTCCCACGTTCACTTGTTGAAGCCCCTCTCAACTTAAGCATTTATATAAATTGTGATCCTCATTTCCTCCTTATGCAAGGGATTCGGCCATCTGAAACAGGTCATCGTGGCATTTTAGCTCTAATTTTTTTTCTATGAAGGTTCAGAAGCTGAAATGTTTAAGAGATGAATCCGAAATCCTGAGTAATCTTTTGTAAAAATTTCAGATTAAGGTGTGCAATATTTTAGGAGATATGATATGTGGAAGTCAGGGTTTTTGCAGGTTCCTGAAATTCATCTCAAAGAAGTGACCTTGGTAAAATCGTCATAACTCTCTTTCTGAGTATCGGATTGGAATTTTTTAAAAAGTGGTAGATATTTCATAGTCTCTACTTTTCTCTCTATCAATTTCAGAGCCAAATAAAAAAAACAATGACACATGGCACGTCGTACAATTGTGCTCTGCTGAAACAATTCATAATTAGGGCATTGTGAGAGATTGGGTATAACTCTCTCTTGAAGAGTCCAAATTGGGTTAGACCTGTGGCATTGGAAATATGACTCAGAGGAATACTACATGGCTAAAAATCATATATTAATGATTTGAAATAATAGAGATACACCAGATTCAATATCGAGCTCCTAGAAGGCAAGAAAAATCTAGATCATGTGTTGTCAAGGGTTGCAAAGGACCATACTTTCTACGGTAGAAAAGCAAAGCAAGGTGCAACAGAGGGTAGCATGACAAGAGCAGCAACCAAGGTGCATAACATCAGCAAGAATTTCATCATATGAAGTCTTCAAGTGGGCAACACTGCATATAATTATTGTAAAGGTATCATTGAACTTAGTCATTGTAAATACATTATTGTACAAATTGTACTAGTGTCTATCTGTCAAGGGTTGAAGAGGCAGTGTTGGGAGGTATAGGATCATCATTAGGTGGTTGTGTCAAAGTTGGGGTTATGTTCTAGTATATCTTCTTCTTCTGCATCATTCTATATCATTGTAAAGTGGACCTTTTTCCCTGGTACGAGAGTCCATTATTCTTTTATTCTTCTTTAGGGTGGTAGGGTGAGTTGTAGCTCATTGGGTGTTGGGGCATCTGTTCACTTGACTATTGAAGAATATCGAGCATTGGAGTGTCCATCTAGTGGGAGCTGGAGAAGAATTCTTTTCTAGATTCTATGAATTTGGAGCTTTATTTTCAATTGGAGTTGAATATTAAAGAATTATTAGAAAAGCATTAGGTGGCTTTTGTCCCAGAGTGGGTTTCCACCTTAAAAACTGTGTTCATTTGTGTTCCTCTTGTTTTTTTCTATCATTGTACAAACACTGATAATAATTTAAGATTAACTAATTCTCTAATTGAAAGGAATATTGATTCACCCCCCCCCCCCTCCTCAGTATTTCCAACAATTGGTATCAGAGCTTGGTTCCTTCAATAGCAGTTTAACAACTGGAAGGAGGTCATGGAGCATACCAAGAATGGTGTACCTCTATTCAATGAAAATAATTATGCACTCTGGAAAGGAAGAATGGATATCTATCTCTTGGCGCAAGGCTATGAATTATGGGACAATGTTCAAAATGGATTTACATCAACTACGGAAGAACAAGGTAAGAAGAATTTGGTAAATGATGCAAAATAAAAAAATATTATTATTATTGGACTTATTGAATATTCTTATCATAAGGTATTGGGTTGTAAAACTGCCAAAAATGTATGGGACAAGCTTGAGAATATATATGCAGGTGACTCAAATGTCAAAGAAGGAAAGCTTCAAATCTATAGAGAAACATTTGAGCAACTCATAATGAAAGAAGATTGCAACATTGCTGCATACTTCCAATACGTTGATGAAATAACCAATACTCTGGAAGGATTGGGCGAGCCAGTTGATGAGAATACTATTATATGGAAGATTCTTAGAACTTTACCAGGGAGATTCAACCCAAAGGTATCGGTCTTAGAATATAGTGCAAATCTGGACAAACTCAGCAAAGAGGAATTACATGGAGTTCTCATAGCATATGAAATGAGTCTTGATGAAGAAGAGGTTAATTCGCATCTAGAAAATGCATTCGTTGCATCTAAGAAAACCAATAAGGATAAACAACCTTCAATTGAAAATACATGCACCTGCAAGTGTAAAAAAAAGGGAGATGATGAAGAAGGTCTTTCAGATGAAGAATATGCCTACTTCACGAGAAAACTAAAAATTGGTAAGGGAAAATTCAAAGGTGAACTTTGATGTGCCTCTAGGAGATACATTGCATCTAGTCAGCGCTGTTGATTTGGTCCTGTTGACCTAGTCAATTGATACAGCCTTTTTCCCACTTAAGTGTGTTTATGAAAATAGCTCAGATTTAGCTTTGTTCACATTGAGCATTGATTTATTTTGTTGTTTAGGAGTTTTATTGATCCTCCTTCACAATTTTATTCATGAGATAGAAAAGTAAAAAAAAATTGTATATTCCCATTAGCTTGACTAATTGGAAATATTACAGAAGGGCACCCCTTAAGCCACACTTCCCATTTCTAGGCCTCTCCACCTAGACGCTGCTCTTAGAGGGCCTCTAGCCACTAGATATAGCCTGCAGCCTTGCATAACATCTAGATATGGTTTCGGCGTCCCTTAGACACCATCCAAACAACCTTCAAACAATGTTTTCATGCTCCTTGTCTTCTCAGCCCACAAAACCCTACAGTCCGACCTTGAAATAGAAAACAAACAACCATTAAAACAACCCATTGTCTCCTACATCGCTAGACCTCCACCATAGAAATTCCCACACTGTCCCTTGGCCTCCTTCACACTGCTCCTCAGCCTCCTTATCTAGTTGCAGCTTGCCTTCTATTTCAAAGCTCCTTTGTATGAGTGTTTCTAAAAAATGGATGCCTAAAACACATGTTCTGGCCCTCTATTTATAGACATAATAAGGGGCTTCAACTAATTATGAAGGGACACACCTATTGGAGTTATTTAAATCAAGCCAACATGACTTTACAACCAATAATTAATTAGTAAACGTCAAAAATTCATTTATCTCTAATGAAAACTTAGAATCATATGATTCTCATTGCGTTGGAATTTTCTCGATGAGCACTATCGTCCTCATCCATCACATATCAATTTCTCATCACAATTTTGGCCCAAATCATGATGGGTGAAAAGCCCCACACTTGGGTTCCAAGCCCACAAGTGTCCCTTGTGGTGCTTTGCCCTCCAAAACCTGAACCATCAAGCTTGGAGTACCTCCCAAGCTACACAAATCAACACTCCCTCTTAGCGAGGGAGGTACCTCCAAGGCGAGGAGGTAACTCATCGTCATCATCACTGCTCACAACACTTGCCCAACTCCTAGTGCTCACAATCGCAAAAATCCATGTATGGCAAACTATTACCTTCTAAAAAATGTCACTGTCACTTGAAGCATCTTGCTTCTTCTTCTTATACTATAACGCTTTCCAGTCCCTCCATGATTCCTTCTAGGTAGATGTGGAAGCGCCCTTGCTTCCCACTGAACACGCACTCTTCTTGGGCTACAAACTCTACCTCTGAATGTGCAAGCTCCCTCTAAAACTTGACTCCCTATGGGTCTTTGGAACATGGACCTTATTTTCTATAAAGTATACTTTCTTCTCTAGAATTTTTACCTTCTCCTTTAAAGTCTGCACCTACACCTACACCTAATCCTTCTTCTCTGGAATTTGCACCTGCCCTTGCTTGTTTCCATGATCCTCAGGCTTACCTATCAACCTATAGAGACCATGCTCTCTAACTCTGAGTACAATCCCATCATACTTAGAGCCTCTAGGATAAGTATTTCCTTCCCATCCTATAACAAGACCTCAAACACCTTCCTCTCCATCATCGAGATGAAAATAACACTATATATGAGTCCTGTACAAAAAATACATCGTGGACCCACATTATATGTCCTGTCTTCATCCTGAATGGCACAAATCCTAATCCTCGGATCTCCCACTGACTCTTGTCACCCAACACCATGAGCAACTTCGATTCCCATTCAACTATACTCTCAAAAACTTCATGTGACCCTGTCATATGCTTCGTCACACAACTGTCCACATACCATCCATCCTCCTTGATAGTACCCTGCGATAAATTAGAAATCATAGTAAAGTCCCCCACTCCCAATATCCTAGAGAGAACATCCATCTCAGCTGAAGTGGCAACACCAACAACCTGCTTTCCTTTCCTCTTTTCATCATCTCCCCTCTTCATTAAACATATCAACGAAAAATGACCCATCTTTCCATAGTTGAAACACTTGAATTTACTCAAGTCCTTCTTTGAGTTACCCTTCATTTGTGTTGAAAGTGCCACATCCTCATCTGCCTTCTTTGATGGATGAAGATCCTCGTCTCGCAACTCTTCCAAAATGAATTCATCCCATAATCTATTCAAGTTAGGAAATTTCTCCCTGGCAATGATTCCTTTGATGAAGGTCTTCCATTCCTCAGTAAAACCTTTCAAGTTAATCCTTACCTTATCTGCATCTGAAACTTTGACAACAATGACAGCAAGATCATCTTGAACCTGAGACAACCTCGTTAGATATGAAGTCATTCCTTCAAATTTTATCATCATGGTGGACTTAAAATTATCATGCAATACCAATACTCGGTTCTCGTTCTTATTCTGGAACAAATTCTGAAGAGCCATCCACATCTCATGTGCATTTTTCTTCCTAGAAAAATGAGTTATTAAGGAATCCTTCACACCATCAAGGATGATCAGCCTCACCTTCGTATCCAAATATTTCCGTATATCCAGCTCCTTAGGGTTGGTTTGATGCTTGATCTCTTTCTCTGCAAAATCCTAGATCATGTTGACCTGCAAGACCAAATTTATCCTTTATTTCAAAGTAGTATAGTTGGAAAAGCCTTCCAACCTATCCTCATATTGGAGACTTGCCTACAACTTTGACATTTTAGTGAGCCCTTCACTTACAATGTGACCAACTCCCTCTCATGCTGTAATTCATTGCACGCAACTCTGATTTACTTACTTCCAAAGTAGCTCAGAAATTCTTTGAAACCATGTTGAATTTCCACACATGCACAAATATACATAGTTTTTCACAAAATAGTACAATAATGTAAAACCACCAATATTCATTATATTAAACCAAAATCTGTATAATACAACAATATATGGTATACAAGATACAAAGACAAACTCAATGTTGTATCTCATCCTACCAGTCCTTTGCTTCTATATTTCTCATTAGTAATGACTTAGTCAATCAAGGTCACTGAATATCGAGACTCCAGGAGGGCTACCACCTAACACTACTACAAGTCACATCTGTAGAGTGTACATGGGCTAATCCAATCTTCTCTATAGGTAGGCCTAATTCCTGAGCTCCAACTGCCAGTCTAGCAGCAACTTTAGTCCAGAAAAGTGTTGCACTTCGGCATCAAAATTCACCCAACCTTCAGCTGCTCTTTGTCACATCAATATATCTTGTCTAGGGCTACATTGGGTAGCCAACACACTATCCTCCAACAAACTAATGGCACCCAATCCAATCACTGCAAGATCTAAAACTAAGGAGGCTCTCAATCACCCAATAAATCCTCCAACTTGGCTGCCACAGGCTGCAAATTCATGATTCAATTCTGGTCAACCCTTGACCCAACACTCTCCACAAAATGGTGTTTTCCTCCATGCATTCAACTATTGTCACTACAAATATGATTAGGGCACACAATGCTGCCCGTCCACCCTTCACACAGTCAGAAAATATTTCTTCTATGTTTGCGGTTGATATGAAAGGATTGTATTAGTTTGATGTGCTAAGTTCCTTTTCAGTTATAAAACGTGTGCACACTTGTCTCCATAGTTTTCTTAAGTATTGAGGATTTTAACCATGAAATATAAGTGATTTTAGTGAATTAGAAGCATGAAATAAGAGAAAATAACACTCAAAGACATTGTATAACAAAAAAATAAAACCACACATAACATTTACAGAGCAGGCATGATGAAGCAGTTCAGCCCTCCTGGGCTACAGTTCATACCTCCCGGGCTACATCTGCTGGTCCAACTCCCAATGGCATGTCCATATTTCATTATGATCAAAAATTTGCAAATACATGTATTTACAGGCCTCTATTGGCTGTTTTCTATGCTCCAATGGCTCCAGAATTCTCAAATTAGTCTAGAATGACTTTCCATTCACTCCATTTGCGCAAAAATTGACCCTCCTAGTCATTTTTCCAATAATTCCTTGAAAACCTCCACTAATTGTGGAGAAACCCACCTAACTGCAGTTAAAAATAGCCATTTACACAAATTTGGAGTGTGCTTCTATTTTACCGCCAGTGTTAACAATAAATTTTAATGTTAAGGGGAGGGGATGGCCACATGCCAACCCCCAAAACCCCATGGTCGTATTAACCACCGAACGAAACTCCTTGTGAACTGGGGTTGAAGCCCTTTGGAACCGGAGTCAAACACAGAGTTATCCCTGACCGCACGGAGAATTTTGTTATAACCGCAACATGTGAACTTGTTCATCGACAAAGGTTACGGTTGATAAGCCGTTGGTTAACATATATTGTTGCGGTTTGTTATAGTGGTATGTGGCCACATATCTCGAACCGTCAATGGTCCCAACCTCTGAATGCTAAAGTTTAAAACTTTAAATATAACTTTGAACCATTACATGTTAAGATATATTGCGCAGCTCATGCAGTGTGGTGGGTGGCTATTCTGCCGGATGTTGTGGGGTCAAACCCAGCGGCCTCCATAAAAATTCTCATACTCTGTTCAGGGGACACATGGCGGCCTCAGTGCTAACCAAGTGTCACCCTTCAATTGGCCACCAAAACACAACTCGTACAGCCTTAACCCAATCACATAATTCCACTTGTTAGCCTCTGATTGGCTCTGAGAAAAAGAATATTCTTCAAAATATTTATTTTTGCTGACTATGCACCTGCATGCTGACTGGGCATCCCAGTCAAACCTGTCACAAAATTTAGCTATTTGGAAAATTTATCAGAACACGATATCTCCCTCATACGACATCGGTTTTTCAAACCGTTTGCGGCTCCAGAATCAGGAAGACGAGATCTACCAAAACATCCTAGTTTCAACCCAATACCATAACTTTAAATTTTGAGAAAAAAAATATGAACTCATGATCACACCTCTCCATTGGGAAGCTTTTGGACCCCAAAATACTTTGATTACCTATTCATTAGATGAGGGTACAACTCCCTCACCTTTCCAACCTCCATCCACTTTTCCTTGCTTGGCTTACTTTCTTTGAGCCCAACTCGAAGGTAGTCAACACTTGCCCTCTTGGATGCTCTTTCCCTCTTGTCAAGAATTGTATCTTCCTTGAGCTCATCTAGAAATTATTGCAAGAAATCTTCAATAGAAGGCAGCAGAACATCACTTCCTTGATCATCGATCAAAGGTGGCTCATACAAACGTAAGTTTTCAACATTAACAACTGAATACATTTTCATATATGAAGGCAAGTCAAGTTGAAATGCATTGTTACCAACTTGCTTTATAATCTTGAATGGACCATAGAAAATGGGTTTTTAAGCATTTTACCTTCCCCTTGCATCCTTTCTTTGCTTATGTGCAACCATACATCATCTCCTTTTTGAAACTTGTGATCGACTCTATGTTTTTCATGCCTCTCCTTGTATTTTCTTTGACTTTTCTCAATCTATTCTTGAATTTTTTGATGTATAATCTGAATTTTCTCAATGAAATTTCGAGCCTTGTCAATATCACTATGCCCATCAATTGCAACATCATTCTCAAGATGAAGTCTAATGGAAATTTTGGCAAATACCTAAATCATACTTCAAAAGGTGATGTATTCATAGAAGAGTGCTTTTCCCGGTTGTAAGTTTGTTGAATGTAATGCAGTTTCTCATCCCACAACTTAGGATGTTTGCTGCAATATCCTCTCAATAGATGCACAACGGTTCTATTCACCACCTCTGTTTGGCAGTAATTCTTTTCTTACAGTAGTTTGTTTATCAGTAATGGTTTTCTTACATGACATAAGTATACACATTTTACTGAATCTATCCACAACTACATAAAGATAATCATGTTTTTTTCTTGACATAGTTAGACCTCCAAAAAAGTCCATGGAGAACTCTCCCATGGCCTTGATGGTACTGGTAGTGGTGTGTACAACCCAAGCTTCCTATTGCTAGGCTTGCTTGTTGCACACATAGAACAACCTCTTATAAAACGCGACACACTATCTATCATGCGAGGCCAATAGCAATACCTCTATAGTTGTGCCACTATTTTTCTTACCCCAAAGTGTCCTGTAATAAGAGATGAATGAGACTCTCTCATGACACTCAGCCTCTCTCTTTGTTGTATACACATTTTTCCCAAATGAAACAACAAATTTTTATGTATGTGATAATCATTTTCTTCAACTTGATTCCCTTCACTCAAACTAGTATACACATCTTGAAAATTAACATCATGCGCATATTGTTCTATGTAACTCTCATGTACAATAGGATCATTTCTGAGTAAATTAGAAGCACTTATAATTGGTCTTGAAAGCATATCAACAAATTTATTGAAAATACCTTTCTTTTACCTTATAACCAAGTCAAACTGTTGAAGAAAACCCATCTACCTGAAATGTCATGATTGCCGCAATTTTGTTTGTGACTGCAAGTACTGTAATGGTTGGTGATCGGTATGTATAATCATCTCTTTACCCATCAAGTAGTGTTTCCACATCTTGACGCTTTGTACCAACACATACAACCCTTTTTCATATGTAGGATAATTAGTTACAACACCATTGAATGTTTTAGAATGAAAATCGATAGGCTTACCATGCTGCAAAAGAACTACGCCCATGGCAATGATCACTAGCATCAGTTTGTATCTCAAATGACTGTCTCAAATTAGGTAATGCAAGGATTGGAGCTGAAATAATATTTTATTTTAAAGGTTTGAAAGCTTGTTTTTGTTTTCCTTCCCATTGGAATCCTTTCTTCACACTTGTCACTGCATGCATAGGAGTTGCGATGGAAAAAAAGTTAACAATAAACTTTCTCCAATACTAAGCTGCACCTAAGAAACTTCTTACCTCGGTTACTATTTTGGGAGTGGGTCAACTCACAATTTCTTCCACTTTAGAGGGATCAATTCTCAATTTTCCTCCTCCTATAATGTGTCCCAAATAAACCAAAGAAGTCTTTCCAAACTCACACTTTGACATCTTAAGAAACAATTTATCTTTTCTCAAAACATCAAGCACTCTATTCACATGCAAGACATATTCTTCTTTTCTTTTGCTGAAAATAAATATATCATCTAAATACACGATCACAAAATCATCAAGGAATTGATGCAAAACACTATCCATAACACACATGAAAGTCTACGGTGCATTACACAAACCAAGTGGAATAACCAACCACTCAAGGAGTCCTTGTTTGGTTTTGAATGTAGTTTTCCACACTCACTTTCTGCAATTCTTACTTGATGATATCCACTTCGTAAATATAACTTAGTGAAAAAAATTTCTTCTTTCATTTGATCAAGAAAATCATCTATCAATGAGAGTGGGTATCGATTCTTTACTGTTATCTTGTTCAAAGCTCTGAAGTCTACACACATGCGCCAAGTCCCATCTTTCTTCGAAATCAAGACTATGGGTGATCCGCATGGCGAAGTGCTTGGCCTTATGAGTCCTTTGTCCAACATCTCCTTGATTTTCCTCTTTATTTTAGCATTATCCATTATTGACATGCGATACATGTCGATGTTTGGAAGAGGAAAATCTTGTTGCAACTGAATCTCATGTTGAATCTCCCTTTTTGGAGGCAATATTGTTGGCTCTTGAAACATATCATAATGTGCATCAACTACATCTTATAAATCTGATTTCAACTTAGGATCACAATCCTCAAATTATTCATGATTAAGATCATCTTTAGTCTTAATCATTAGAAGAAAAAAATTCTTACTTGAATTTGCTAGCCTTTTTACCTGTCCAACATTTACCATAACAATATTTGTCTTCTTGCGATGTCCTCTAACAATGTACTCCTTTCCATCTTTGAATAAATGGTATCTTTTCTCATGGCGATGGAATATTTCTTCCCTGTCATACAAGTAAGGACTCCCCAAAAAAATACCTGTTATGTCAAGTGAAACCACATCTAGTTCAATTGTGTCAACAAAATGTGCAGTTATTGCAAATCGCAATATACACTTCTTTGAAACCTATAAATTTGCATCCTTATAAATCCAACCAAGTGGATATTGTTTTGGATGTGGAATAGTCTCAAGATTAAGTTTCTTGGCCAAGTCTTCAGAGATTAATTTTACTTGTGACCCACTGTCAAACAATGTGTCAATATTAGTATGTTTGGATATGAACCTCACATGGAACAGTTCAATTCTCTCTTCTTCATTTGGAGCATATATGTGACAGTTTGATGTACTAGTACTGGGTTTAGTTTCAATTTCTTTCCCCTTAATGTTCTTCAATCCCATGGCTGTAATTTGAGATTCATCACCTGAATCCTCTCCTAAATCATGTTGAGTTGTAGCTGTAGTTTTTTGTTTCCCTTTTTTGTTGAAATATTTGGGCCTCTTTTCAGGATGTAATTTCCAACATTGATTTTCATTATGGCCTTATTTTGAAAAATGTTTACAAACCACTTTTTCTCCCTCTTTCTTAATAGATGAATTCTTTTTTCTTTTACCTTTTTAGGTCTTCTCCTTGTTTTTCCCCTTAAAAGGTTTGTTCCTACCCTCATCAGAAATGTTTTTCCCTCTAGCTTCTAAATGTGTGGCATGAACACATACCTCATCTAGACTTGTGGGGTTAAACATGTGAATATTATGTTTAAGGTAGCTATGTAAGCCTCCTATGTACTTGAGCAAAGTATCTTGGCTCTGAAAATTGACCCCTAATAAGAGAGCTCTTCTCCTAAATTCTTGGGTGTATTCTTGCACATTCTGTCATTTCAATTGTCTAAAGTTTTTCCAGTTAATTATGGATTTCTGCATATGAGCTAATGGATAAAACTTCCATTTTATTTCAAAAATGAGATCATTCCATGATAGAATAATCTTACCATGCTTATTGATCTCCTCCTTTGTATTGGCTTCCCACCAAACAAGTGTTGCACCTTCCATTCTCAACAAAGCTAATTAGATTTTGGTATCATCATCTTGAAGGTTATGGATTCTCAAATAGACCTCCATTTTCCTAATCCAATTATCAATATTTTCTGCATTGACTTCACCATTAAACATTGGAAATTCAAACTTAACATCAAGTTTTAGAAAAGGAATTTTACCAGTGTTCTTTGACTTGTGTGACTGATGTACTGAAAATGAAGTAGAGGATGATGATAATGAGGGTGAGGATGGTGACTTTCCACTACCTGCATTTCATCCATTGCCCTTATTTGACTTATCTTCAGCATTGTTACCTCATGATGATCCATGTCCTTCCTTGTGAAGTTTGGATCCTTCTCCTTCTAGTTTCTCATTCCTTTCTTGATAAAGGATTCTAACCATCTTAGTCATGTCAAGGAATTATTTCCTGAACACTCATTCTTCCTCTTTGGGATCCACTTCTTCATGGATTTGTTCTTCCTCTGAAGGCATGCTAAATGTTGCTTCTGCTTCCTTAGGAAGTGAACTAGGTGGTGGAGATTGTGGCAATATTGCTCTCCTTTGTTGTGGCTCACTTTGAGACCCTCTTGCTTCCACCAAGTTGTCTTCTCCTCTCTTGAGCTTGAGCCTAGTAAGCATGTGAAAACTTGCAAACAGTTAAACAAATCTTTGCACAAAACAACACCAGAGAATAAACTCTAGCTCTAATACCAACTGGATCTGAAAGGTCTGATTTAGTTTGTTGTGCTAAGTGTATTTTCAGTTATAAAACATGTGCATACTTGTCTCCATAGTTTTCTTAAGTATTGAGGATTTTAGCCATGAAATATAAGTTATTTTAGTGAATTAGAAGCATGAAATAAGAGAAAATAACACTAAAAAATAGTGTATAATAGAGAAATTAAACCACACATAACATTTACAAAGCAGGCATGATTCAAGTGAAATTCTCCCCTCCAGGGCTACATCTGTTGGTCCAGTTCCCAATGGCATTTCCATCCTTCATATGCTCAAAAATTTGCAAATACATGTGTTTACAGGCCTCTAATGGATGTTTTCTCTGCTCCAATGGCTCTAGAATGCTCCAATTATTCTAGAATTACTTTCCATTCACTCCATTTGGGCGAAAATTGACCCTCCTAGTCATTTTTCCAATAACTCCTAGAAATCATCCACTAATTTTGGAGAAACCCTCCTAACTAGAGTTAAAAATAGCTATTTTCGCAAACTTGGAGTGCGCCTCTATTTCTCCGCCAATTTTAACAATAAATTTTAATGTTAAGCGGAGGGGGTGGCCACATGCCAACCCCTGAAACCTCGCAGTCGTATTAACTGCCAAACGGAACTCCACGTGAACTGGGGTTGAAGCCCTTTGGAACTGGAGTCAAACACAGATTTATCCTTGACAGCGCGGAGAATTTTGTTATAACCGTAGCATGTGAACTTGTCCATCGACGAAGGTTACAATTAATAAGCTGCCGGTTAACATATATGGTTGCAGTTTGTTATAGTGGTATGTGACCACATATCTTGGACCGCCGATGGGTTGGGACTGCTAGAGGTCCCAACCTCCGAATGCTAAAGTTTAAAAATTTAAATATAACTTTGAACCATTACATGTTAAGATCTATTGCACAGCTCATGTAGTGTGGCGGGTCGTTGTTCTACCGGAGGTTGGGAGGTCGAACCCAGTAGCCTCCATAAAAGTTTTCATACACTGTTCAGGGGACACGTGGTGGCCTCAGGGATGGCCACATGTCACCCTTCAATTGGCCACGAAAAAAAAACTTGTACGACCTTAACCCAATCACATAATGCCACTTTTCAGCCTCTTACTGGCTTTGAGAAAAGGAATATTCTTCAAAATATTATTTTTTGCTGATTGTACACCTGCATGCTGACTGTGCATCCCAGTTAAACCTATCGCAACATTTAGTTGTTTATAAAATTGATTAGAACACGATATATCCCTCATACGGCATCAGTTTTTCAAACCATTCACGACACCAGAATCAGGAAGAAGAGATCTACGTAACCATCCTGGTTTCAACCCAATCTTGTAACTTTCAATTTTGAGAAAAATTTATGAACTCCTGATCACACCTCCCCATTGGGAAGATTTTCGACCGCAAAATACTTTTATTACCTATTCAGTAGATGAGGGTACAACTACCTCACCTTTCCAACCTCCATCGACTAATCCTTGCTTGGCTTACTGCCTTTGATCCCAACTCGAAGGTAGTCAACACTTCCCCTCTTGGATGCTCTTGTCCTCCTGTCAAGAATTGTATCTTCCTTGAGCTCATCCCGAAATTATGGCAAGAAATATTCAATAGAAGGAAACTGAACATCACTTCCTTGATCATCGATCAAAGGTGGCTCATAAAAACGTAAGTTTTCAACATTAACAACTGAATACATTTGCATATATGAAGGCAAGTCAAGTTGAAATGCATTGTTACCAACTTGCTTTATGATCTTGAATGGACCATAGCAAATGGGTTTCAGCTTTTTATCTTCCCCTTGCATCCTTTCTTTGCTTATGTGAAACCATTCCTCATACCCTTCTTGAAACTTGTGATCAACACTATGTTTGTCATGCCTCTCCTTCTTTTTTCTTTGACTTTTCTCAAGTTGTTCTTGAACTTGTTGATGTATAATCTAAATTTTCCCAATGAACTTTCGAGCCTTTTCAATATCACTATGCCCATTGATTGCAACATTCCTCTTAAATATGAAGTCTAATGGTAATTTTGGAAAATACCCAAAGCATACTTCAAAAGGTGATGTATTTGTAGAAGAGTTATTTGCTTGGTTGTAAGCGTGTTGAATGTAATGCAGTTGCTCATCCCACAACTTAGGATATTTGTTGCAATATCCTCTCAATAGATGCACAACAGTTTTGTTCACCACCTATGTTTGGCCATCAATTTGCGGATGAAAAGCAATACTCTTTTTCAACTTTGTGTCCATCATACTAAAAATATTGGACCAAAAATTCCCAATGAACCTGGAATCCCTGTCACTAACAATAGAATTAGGCAATCCATAATGAACCCATACATGTTGAAAATAAAATTCAGCAGTTTTTCAGCAGCAATGGTTTTCTTACATGGCATAAGTGTACACATTCTACTGAATCTATCCACAACTACATAAAGATAATAATGTTGTTTTATTGACATTGGTAGAACTCCAACAAAGTCCATGGAGACACTCTCCCATGGCCTTGATGGTACCGGTAGTGGCGTGTACAACCCAAGCTTCCTATTTCTAGGATTGCTTGTTGCACACATAGAACAACCTCTTATAAAACGCAACACACTATCTATCATGCGAGGCCAATAACAATACCTATGTAGATGCACCACTGTTTTTCTTATCCCAAAGTGTCCAACAATAAGAGATGAACGAGCCTCTCTCCTTGTGGTATACACAATTTTCCCAAATGAAACAACAAATTTTTATGCATGTGATAATCATTTTATTCAACTTGATTGCCTTCACTCAAAATAGCATACACATCTTGAAAATCAACATCATGTGCATATTGTTCTATGTAACTCTCATGTACAATAGCATCATTTTTGAGTAAATGAGAAGCACTTATAATTGGTCTTGAAAGAATATTAGTAACTTTATTGAAAATCCTTTCTTGTACCTTATAACCAAGTGAAACTATTGAAAAAAACCCATCCATCTGAAATGACATGATTGATGCAATTTTGTTTGCAACTACAAGTACTGTAATGGTTGGTGATCGGTATGTATAATTGTCTCTTTACCCATCAAGTAGTGTTTCCACTTCTTGACACTTTGTATCAATGCATATAGCTCTTTTTCATATGTAGGATAATTATTTATAGCACCATTGAATGTTTCAGAATGAAAAGCGATAGGCTTACTATTGAGCTAATTTATGTTCCTAAACTAACACAATTATTTATTATCAATCCGGGTTGTTTATGCTTTGAGGCAAGTTCACTATATGTGAAGATCTAATATAATCAAACCTTGAAAGATAATTTATTCAAAAACAATACATCCTACAACTCTAATTCAACTTGTTCAAAGTAGAGGAAAATATTGAGATGGTTCTTGACTCAAGAAGTCCACCTTTGCCTCAACTATCACTTAATGAATCAGAGATTAAAATCAAGAACTTAAGATGGATAAATTGTTACTGAAAGAAGCTCTTAACTTAAGAGACAAATAAAGTATTTCATCATAATTTATTCATCTCATTACTCAAAATCACAATAAGAAACTACTTGCATGCAAACCAAAGAAACTAGTTGTGATTCATCATTTTAGTAGAAGGGATGCTCAACTTGAACACCTGTTTTTCCAAATTGATAAAGTGATGAATAAAATATAAACTAATAAAATAAATCATTATGCATGAACCATTAAGCAATCTGAAATAAAGCTTTGAAAAACCAGTTCTACAATCATCAGATTTACAAGGAAATAAAACTAGTTAACAAGAAAGTGTACTTAGCTTGGAATGGGGGCCCTTCCACCCTTGCCTTGCACACTTGATAAATGATCTCAGAAGCTTAAATTCAGTCACACATCCATAACATTGAACAGAAAAATGATAACAGAACAAGTCTTCAAATTAACTCCTCAATCCAAAGTTGTCACAATATAAAAGTATATAAGTCAATAATAATCATCATACATAAGCCATCAAAGCTTTGGCTTTAAATAAGAAGTCTCATGAAAAAAACTGATCTATTTTTACTCAAACAAACCCATCTAATTCTCATCCACCTATCTAAGTCGAATTCATTATTCTTATCCCAAGAAATATGGCCAATCCCATAGAATCTCAAAACTGCCCTATTTCTATGGGATTTCTGAATGACTAGTCATGATTGACTAGAACTAAATGGGCCTAATAAAGCTTGTTCTGTTCGAACTAAGCATAGGTGGCTTAGTCATAGTTTCCAAGCTGTCCATCCATGCATTCAATTCGTGCCCAAGTGTCCTGCAACCACATCAACCATAGAGCTATTACGGGAATTTCTGAATCTGCCAATTTTGCACTAAAAACCAAACTTTCATAAAAACTTTAGAAATTGAAAAATTAAAATTAAATACCTGAATAGATATCAAATATATATCAAAATTGAATAAATGAATGGAAAATGGATGGGAAATAGATGGATTAGTAAGTTTCTTTGAGCAAAATAAGACCAAAACTAAGGCCCAACATCTCTCCCTTGCTTATCATCAAGCATGTCCCCATGCTTGCCTGTTCCTCTTTGACCTTCTTCTTTCTGAAGTAGATGTTGTACCTGTCGATGCTTCCTGTTGTGCTGCCCTCGCCAAACAATCTAAACCTGTGTCATGTCTTTCTTTGAACATAGCTGCTTTAACCTTCTGCTTTTCATACTTGGCCTGCCACATGTTCTTTTCCTTCAACCATTTAAATGCTTGTTTAGAAATTAGATCATTCTTCCTTTTCAATCTCCCCAACTCTTCTTTCAATTTTTCATTTGTTTTGACCAATTTAGCATTTTCTTTTCTGTTTGCTTTGTTCTCCTCTTTTAACTGTTTTTCCACAATTTTACTAATTTCTAATTGATCAGTTAAATCCCTGATTTTCCCATCATTAATTTCTTTTTCAAAATCATGAGTTGTTTTCATTAATGATGCATCTGCTTCATCATCATAGGCAGAATCCCTATCAAATTCTTCTTGTGGAACATTATTTTCTTCTTGTGGTCTTGGAAAATATGTTTCTTCTTCCCTGTCTAAATTGATGGGACTTTTATTTGTAAATCTTTTGGGAATAGACATCACAGATATTTCATAATCCATGGCCATATTATTTTTCTGTTTGGCTCTTGTTCTAGGATATAAGGGTGAATTCATCACTCCTTTACTTTCCTGCTCTGTTTTCTCTTGCACCTCTGTAATCTGTTCAGTAAAATGATTTTTAACCATGAATTCTCTCCAAACTATGCCCTGCAATCTCACTTGATACTCAACTAGGATTTTAATCAATCCTTGATGATACATCTGTCCTGCCTTAAGCCTGTTTTCATGTCTTGCTGTTTCAATCATTCTTAAGAGGCTTTTATATAGGAAATAAGGTAAATTAATCCTATCTTCTCCCTTAATGTGTTGTAGAAGTTTAACATGATATAAATGGGCAACACTATATCCTCGGTCACAAGTCAAGAATTTTTGGATGATCAAGACCAATTCTCCCCATGGTTCATTAAACCATTCCCTGGGTATCCCTTTTGTCCTATCAAATGTCCCCTTCCGGTTTTTCTCAAGGAAGAAAGTCCATGCTTTCTCCTTGAAGTGTAGCCCTTTGTAATACTTTTCCCCTATCATTGGCAAATCTAAGGCTTTGGACAAGTATTCTTGGGTTACTGGGACAATGATTTCTCCTACTCGAGTCTGGTCTTGACTGAAATTTTTTATAAAATCTTTGGTTATCTCCTCAGAATGGCCATTAAATTTCTGTAAGAAGCCTATCATCCCTGCCTGATAAAGTTTTTCTATAGTCTCTTTTCCCCAGCTTTCTATCTGAAATTTTGGCTCTACCCTGTTTGTCATTGTTTCTGTAAACCAATCAATGTAGGCCTCTGCTGTCACTAACTTCATTTTAATAAAAATTTATGACTATCGTTTTTTTTTTAAATGAAATTCAGTAAGCAAAGAAGCTTACCTTCCTCTTCTGACTCAATTCTGCCTTTTTTTTTAACCTCTGATATATTCCCTTGCAATAGCACTATCTGAATTCCCTGTTTAATGCAAACAACACCTGTATACTTCTGTTAATACACTGGTCTCTGTTTTTTTTAAATTAAATACACACGCAGCAATAACCATGTTTACTCATCACACAAAAAAAAACATGATTTACTGTGTATATATAAAATAAAAAAAACTAAAGAGTGCTCTCGGCCTCATCAAAATTTCCAAAATGTTTTCGGCTTAAGCAAGGGCATTTGCAAAAATTTCTGCTTGCAGACTCAGCATAAAAACCATAAAAATGCAAAAAGGCTCTCGGCCTCAACCAAATATAAACACGGCTTCAGCAACCCGACTCCCTTTGGCAACCAACAGTTCATTTTGACAATCCGACATTCGATCCCCTGTTTTAGTCAAAAACAAAAATGCAGTGGCAGCAAGTGTTTATAGCGTTTTTCGTTTTCATGTTAACTGTTTGTTAGAATATTAATGCGCACAATTCACTCAGCAGAACACGGTTCAGTGCGCATTTAGTCAACAACCACCGCCATGTCATAACAACTCTGTTCTCAGCATTCCGTTAAAATTCCTAACGTGTTATCCATGCACTGAGCTTTCATTAAAATGCTGCTCATCAAAATCTTATCAACATATCTGTCAACTGGAGATAATCACGGATTTGTAGTTACCTGACTGTCAACGAGCGCATGGAGTGTAACCGGGCGCTCCAAATCCCTATTACTTCGGTTAATTGAGCTGGTGGCAAAGCAAAGGATCTAACAGTTAATGGCAAGCAATATCCCATAATCGCTGAGCGTAAATAAACTTCACTGTTACCTGACTTAATCCTGAAAATCTGTTATCTCTGATCGTTGAACCCGGAGCGATTTCCTTTCTTAAATCAGCCTTCTTGCTTTTCCGGAGTGATTTTCACTATTTTGCTGCTTCAAACGCCTTCTCTCTTCTCCAGAATGATGTTTTGTTTCAAAATGCCTTCTTTCTGAGCTCTGGCAATGAGGAATGAGGTCTAAACGGTCATGAATTGACCGAGTTCATGGTTGTACCGTGCCTATTGGTGTTATGATGCGCAGTTGGTATGGCTTTCCTCTTTGACCAGTCGCCCGACTGTGTCATGAGGATGCCAAATCATCATTTTGTTTTGAATATTATTGCCACCGCCGTGTGCTATGCACGTATGATTTCCATTGTCGTGTGCTATTTTTTGAATGATATGCACGTATCATTGCCACCATCGTGTTTTATTTTGAATGATATACCCATATCATTGCCACCGTCATGTGTTATTTTGAATGATATGCAGAACTATTACCATCGCCGTGTGTTTATACGTGCAATGATACTCCTGCATTGTATATGCAATTATCATTTCACCATACCCTGTCAATTATACAAGCCTGCCAGATCATAACAATCGTGCCATATGGCCGTCCTTCATTTTGTATGCGCCCTTTCCTATCATATACCTTCGCTTATCCTTATGCCATATGCGCGTTGATTTTATATACCATATGTATTATCCTTATATCTTTTGCGTTGAATTTTATATAGATGGTTTTAACGCATTCCTTATTTGAACTATGGTATATAGTTTAATATAGCGCATTATTTGTTTTGCTTTATATGCACACCTTTATGATTTTAAAATGACCATCTTAGGTCATGTTTAAAATCATCACCATACTAATGCTTGATTTGTTTGTGCAGGTGGAAGAAGTTGTCCTACCTTGGTCTTTTGCTTCTAAAGAAAAATACTTAGGATTATAGGGAATATGTATAGGGAATGTGTATAAATGAAATGGAATATGTATAGGGGCATTATGAATATAGGATATGTATAAGGAATAATGAATATCCTCAGGTACTAACTTTAACTTAACAAAAACTAAAAATTCCTAAGAAAAATTTGAATTTCAAGCACAAAATGACTATACATATACTCCCCTGGATGATGTTTGTAGATGAATCAAAAAGTAAATTTTATTGCTGCTCCTTGTTCTTCATGCTCTGGTTCTTGAATTGAAAAATCAGGTCCCTTTGTAATGATTCTTTGTTTCAGGTCCCTCTGCACTGCTTACATAATATGCACATGTTATTTTGACATTGGCAGGTCTCTCAGGTCCCTCTGTATTTATTTCTTCTTTCAGGTCCCTCTGTTGACAATACAAGTTCCTTCTATACTTCAGCTTTCCAGCTAAAGATCTAATACAAGTCTCCCCCTTGTTTAAGATATGACTTGTCCTCAAGTCAGTTGTTGATGGAGAGTACCTGTATTGAAATTATGTGAGAACAGTAGAACAAGAAAAGGAATTCATAGAGTCCAAGTTGCCTTGGTTTTCCCCTATGAATTCGTGTTTGCATAGTGCCAGTTGCCTGGTTTTCACTAGCAAACAAATTATTATTTTTTATGTTTTTTTTATATTTTTTATATATTTTTATATTTTTTATTTTTTATTTTTATATTATTTTTTATTCAACTACAGGACTGGAATATGGCTGAGCCTGGTGTGCCATGACTTCCAGTTCTGTATCTTCTGTCAGTTGTTTCATAAATGCTTCTTTACTGATAGGCCTATTATAAACTTTGAGCCTATGTCCATTCACTATAAAGGAGGTGGAGTCCTCGTCGATTGTTTTGATCTTGACTGCTCCATTGTCGAAGATTTCATCAATTTCATATGGGCCTAGCCAGTGTGTTGTGAACTTTGCTTTGAAATCTTTGAACTTGGAGTCAAAAAGTAATGCCCAATCTCCCTTGCGAAATGTCTTTGTTTTGATATATCTGTCATGCCACTTCATTCTTTGTTGTTGCACCAATGTAGTATGTTCTATGGCTTGTTGACGATGCTCATCCAACTGATTCAGTTCCATGATCCGCTGATGTTGTGCTTCTGTCAGGTCTAGTCCTAATTCAGCTGCTAGTCTGTATGTTTGTATTTGAAACTCTATAGGCAATAAGGCCTCTTTTCCATATACTAACTGGTATGGACTAAAACCAGTTGTATTCTTCCATGTAATTCTATAGGCCCATAGCGCATCTTGTAATTTTTCAGACCAATCTTTTCTGTTCAGCTGTACTGTTTTTGTCATGATATTTTCTAGGACTTTATTTGTTGATTCAACCTGTCCATTTGCTTGAGGATGATATGGTGTAGATTTCCTATGTTTGATCTTGTATTTCTCTGTTAGATCTCGTACCAGCTTTGATGTGAATTGTGTTCCTTGATCTGTTACAATTTGTCTAGGTACTCCATATCTGACAAAGATTTCCTCAAAAAGAAAGGTGACCACTGTATCTTCTGTTGCTCTATTCACTGCTTTAGCCTCTGCCCACTTGGTTACATAATCTGTACATACTAAGATGTACTTCTTTCCATTTGATGGTGGATTGATGGGTCCAACAAAGTCAAGTGCCCATTGCTCAAATGGTTCTATGAGGACCTGTGGCTTCAGCGGCATCTCATCTCTTGTAATTGGTCTCCCTATTCTCTGGCAACTGTCACATTGCTTGACATATTTCTTAGAGTCCTTGAAGATGGATGGCCAATAATAGCCCAATTGCAGCACCTTATATGCTGTTCGTTTATCTGCAAAATGGCCACCACATGGTTCATCATGACATGCCCTTAGAATATCTAATATTTCATCTTCTCGCACACATTTTCTAATTATCAAATCTGAACCAGTATAAAATAAATCACCATTTACCCAACTATACCTAGAACTCTCTCTAACAATTTTGTGTCTTTGCTTTTTAGTGAATTGGGTTGGTAACTTTCCAGAAGATAAATAGTTTGCAATGTCTGCAAACCATGGTGTTCTTACTGTGATAGCAAATAGGTGCTCATTGGGAAAGTTATCTGCAACTGGATTTGGATCATTGGGTGAATGTATGCGGGACAGAAAGTCAGCCACTTGATTTTCCTTGCCTGGCCGGTCTTGTATTGTGATATTAAATTCTTGCAATAACAGTAACCATCTTGTTATTCTTCCATTAGTTATGGGTTTATTCATCAAGTATTTGATTGCTGAATGATCTGTATGAATGAAAACTTGATATCCTATTATATAATGTCTGAATTTGTTTACTGCATGTATAACGGCTAACATTTCTTTCTCGGTGACTGTATAGTTCAACTCTGCAGGTGTTAGATTCTTGCTTATAAAGTATATTGCATAATTGAACAAGTTCTCTTTCTGTCCAAGGGAGGCACCTATTGCAGTATCAGATGCATCAGTTGATATATGAAATGGCAAAGACCAATTTGGCCCACGGAGAATGGGTGCAACTGATAATTTTTCTTTCAGATTTTGAAATGCATTTTGACAGTCATTTGTCCAGTGAAATTCAATATCTTTTGCTAATAGTTTAAACAGAGGTTGGGCTATTTTACTAAAGTTTTCAATGAATCTTCTATAATAGCCTGCATAACCTAAGAAACTTCTTACCTCTTTTTGTGTTGTAGGAGGTATTAAGTTTACTAGGACTTGAATTTTTGCTGGATCTACTTTAATTCCTGAAGCAGAAATATGGTGTCCCAGAACTATTCCTTCTGTTAACATTATATAGCATTTCTCATTGCTTAATGACAAATTTGTTTCAATGCATTGTTTCAGCATTTTCTCAAGATTATTTAGGCAATCATTATATGTGTTCCCATAAACTGTAAAGTCATCCATATAAACCTCTACACATTCATGAATTAGATCAGCAAAAATTGCAAGCACTGCTCGTTGAAAAGTTGCAGGTGCATTACATAAACCAAATGGCAAAACATTATATGCATAGGTTCCCCATGGGCAAGTGAATGTTGTCTTGTCTTAGTCTTCTGTTGCTATTCTAATCTGGTTGTACCCGCTAAACCCATCCAAGAAAGAGAAGAATTTCTTTCCAGCTAATGAATCTAACACTTGATCAATAAATGGTAGAGGAAAATGATCCTTTAGTGTAGCTTTGTTTAGTTCTCGATAATCCACACATACCCTCCACTTTCCATTTTTCTTTGGAACAATAACCAGTGGAGAAACCCATTGACTATCTGAAATAGGATAGATGAATCCAACATTTAACAATTTTTGCAGTTCATCTTTCACTATTTCTTTCATCATGGGATTCATTCGTCTTTGAGGTTGTCTTACAGGTTTGATTTGATCATCTGTATAGATGTGGTGGACACATGTGTTAGGATGGATTCCTTGCATGTCAGTATAATCCTAGGCAAAAGCTTTTGAATATTTCTGTAATAATGCAATTAGCTCTTGCTCTTGTGCTGATTGCAACTCATTTCCAATGTTTAAATGTTTTCCAGGACTTACCTCAATTGTTTTTATTGTTGGATTGGAGATTGTGTTTACAGGAAAGATGTCTATAAAAGAATTCCGCAAAGTTTGAACAGTACCGGTTTCCTGAAAACATTGATTCAAAACGTTATTTGCAACTTCATATTGAACTTCTCTAAGCTGCTCTGAAATACTTGGTTCTGAAATGAAAAGATCCATTAAGTCTTCATTCTCTTCTTCTTCTCTTAAATAAAAGAATTTATTTATACTTAAAACTGATTTAGTTTGATGTTTTTCTTGAGCTTCAAGTACTGATTCTAAAGAAGTTGATTGTGCAGGTGAATAAAGAGCGATGTGTTTCTTTTCATCTCCATGTGAAATAATCATGCTTCCTGATCTGCAACCTATAAAGGCATCAGCGGTAGCTAACCATGGTCTGCCTAAGATTAGAGGATGTCCTCCCAAATTTGTTTTTGGTTGTAAGATAAGGAAGTCAACAGGATACTCCCATGAATCCAAAGAGACTATGATATCTTCCAATATTCCTTCAGGAACAACTTTAGATCTATCTGCTAACTCTAAGATTGTAGAGGTTGATCTAATGTTGTTCAAATGCAAAGTTTTCATTGTCTCCATTGTCATTACATTTATAGCTGCTCCCAAGTCTATTAATGTGTTTGGTACTGAGAAATTATTTATTGATATAGTAACCATAGGGATACCAAGATCAATATATTTTTCTACCATGGTTTGTGTAGACATGAGACTTGCTAGTTTACCAATGACTTGGATTGTAGTAGGATCCTTCTTCTTTTTCTGTGATTTCTTAATGCACAATTCCTTTATTGTTTTAGCATATATTGGTATTTCTTTAATTGCCTTCAACAAAGGAATTTTTACATAAGCATTTTTTAATTCATCTAAAATATCAAATTCAGGAAGGGTTATTTATTTTTGTTGTTCCACTAACCTTTCATGATAAGGTGGTGTTTGTGTTGTAATGTTTGTTCCTTTCTGAATTTGTATCTTAGTTTGTGATGTTTCAGGTGATTCTCCTTGTTCAGTTGGTTCTTCTATGATTGGAGGAGAATCCTTTTTAAGCACTTTTCCAGACCTTAGATGGACTTCACTAAGAGGAAGAATTGAATATGTGGGAAAACATGTTGCTTCCTCTACAGTGTATGCAGCTTTGTCCACCTTATTATTTGGATTTGCAATTGGTTGGGCTGGTAATTGAGTTGGTCTGGGTTGATTTGTGGGTAGCTGTAACTGTTGTGGTTGGGTCAACAACTGTGGAGGATTCTGCTGCGGATATGGGATGGATTGTGGATATGCAGAATGTTGTTGTTGAAATGGTATGGATTGTGGATATTGTGGATATGTAAATGGCTGTTGGTATTGTTGCCGGTATTGTTGTTGATACTGTTGAGGTGGCTGGTTTCCATAACCATATCCTCTCCAACCTTGTGCAGGTTGTTGTGGATATTGTTGTGGAGGCCAAGCTTGCCATGGCATTGGAGGGGTCCAAGGATTTTGAGGTGGATAAAGGTAATTTTGTTGAGGGAATTGTTGCTGATTTTGTTGAGGCATCCTAGGTTGCCATGGTCTTCGTGGTGCTACATAATAAAAACCTTCCATTCATGGCACTTCTTCCATTGAATTCATTTGTAATTCTTTCAATTTTAGACAATTTTCTGTGGAATGCTTTTCTGTACAAAGACCACAAACCTGAACACTCTGAACACTATCCAAAGGACATTCTCTCAATGGATGTTTCTTTCTACATTTGGGACAAAAGATTGCTAGAGCTTGTTCTTGTTCTTCTTTCCTCTTATTTGTCTTTAGCACATCTACTTGTGTCCCTAATGTACTCAAGAGATCTGTTTTAAAATTCTCCAATAAACTTCCTATTTCAGCTCTTGTTATCCCTCCTGCAACTGACTTTGCTGCTTTTGAACTTACTTCTCTTTTTCCTGTTTTTGCTCTTCCTCTAGAATATTTTTGACATAAATCAACAATTTCATCGAATGGTAGGTTTGAAATGTCTCCTTTACCCATCACATTCAAGATGTCAAGGTATTCATCCCTTATACCCTTGAGAAAGATTTTTCGAATGGTTTCTTGATTTAGAGAGTGTTGTTTAGATTTCTGTAGATTATACAAAAATCTTTCCAAATATTCTTCTAAACTTTCATCTTCTTGTTGTGTCATTCTAAAAATATCTTCCTTTGAATCTCTAGATCTACAATAAGCTTGATATTTTTTAAGGAAGACTGATCTCATATCATCCCAAGAAGCTATTGTTTGTTCTCCTAAACCCATAAACCATTTCAAAGTTGCTGCTTTTAATGTTGCAGGGAAAAGACGAAGTTTATGAATGTCATCAGTGTATCCATATGTTCTACATAGAATATCAAATTCAAACATAAATGCATCATGATCTTCCGTGGACATTCCATAAAAATTTGGCAATACAGAAGGTGGAATATTTTTCATTTTCACTTCTTCTCCTAATATTGCACTTGTGTCTATTATTGGAAAGCCAAAAGTAGTCTCATCTTCTTGTCTTTTTCGATCATTTTCTATTTTTCTATCATTTTCTTGTTTTGCATCCTCCTCTCTTTTTCTTCTCCATTCTGCTTGTTGTCTTTCATATGCAGCTCGTTGTTCAGGAGTAAGAATAACAGATCCATGTCCCTCTTCTGCCATTGGTTGATTTGTTTCAATTCTAAATGGAGTTTCAGGTTGGTCGAAGATAAGAGGATTTATGGATGGAAATAAAGATTGTTTTCCTTTGATAATTTCTTTTTGTTTTCCAGAAGTTGAAGATTGTTTTTTCTTTGCTTCCCAAGCTAACAAAGTTTGCCTCTCAATCAAAGTTAATCTTTGTCCACTTCTTTGTTTTTCTGCCAATTCCTCAATGATTGGATTACCAGTAACTGGGGTGTTTGATGATCCTATCTCAATTTGTGGGGGGTTTTTAATAAATCTACCATGAGGATCTCTATGTCTAGGCATAAAGAAACATAACTAAAAAGTATAACTACTGTTTTTGTGTTTTTTTTATTTTTTCTCTCTATTGACTATGCCGATATTTGCCTCCCCGGCAACGGCGCCAAAATGTTGAGCTAATTTATGTACCTAAACTAACACAATTATTTATTATCAATCCGGGTTGTTTATGCTTTGAGGCAAATTCACTATATGTGAAGATCAGATATAATCAAACCTTGAAAGATGATTTATTCAAAAGCAATACATCCTACAACTCTAATTCAACTTGTTCAAAGTAGAGGAAAAATATTGAGATGGTTCTTGACTCAAGAAGTCCACCTTTGCCTCAACTATCACTTAATGAATTAGAGATTAAAAATCAAGAACTTAAGATGGATAAATTGTTAATGAAAGAAGCTCTTAACTTAAGAGACACATAAAGTATTTCATCATAATTTATTCATCTCAATACTCAAAATCACAATAAGAAACTACTTGCATGCAAACCAAAGAAACCAGTTGTAATTCATCATTTTAGTAGAAGGGATGCTCAACTTGAACACCTGTTTTTCCAACTTGATAAAGTGATGAATAAACTATAAACTAATGAAATCAATCATTATGCATGAACCATTAAGCAATCTGAAATAAAGCTTTGAAAAACCAGTTCTACAATCATCTGATTACAAGGAAATAAAACTAGTTAACAAGAAAGTGTACTTAGCTTGGAATGGGGGCCCTTCCACCCTTGCCTTGCACACTTGATAAATGATCTCAGAAGCTTAACTTCAGTCACACATCCATAACATTGAACAGCAAAATGATAACAGCACAAGTCTTCAAATTAACTCCTCAATCCAAAGTTGTCACAATATAAAAGTATATAAGTCAATAATAATCATCATACATAAGCCATCAAAGCTTTGGCTTTAAATAAGAAGTCTCATGAAACAAACTGATCTATTTTTACTCAAAAAAACCCATCTACTTCTCATCCACCTATCTAAGTCGAATTCATTATTCTTATCCCAAGAAATATGGCCAATCCCATAGAATCTCAAAACTGCCCTATTTCTATGGGATTTCTGAATGACTAGTCATGATTGACTAGAACTAAATGGGCCTAATAAAGCTTGTTCTGTTCGAACTAAGCATAGGTGGCTTAGTCCTAGTTGCCAAGCTGTCCATCCATGCATTCAATTCATTCCCAAGTGTCCTGCAACCACATCAACCATAGAGCTATTACGGGAATTTCTGAATCTGCCAATTTTGCACTAAAACCAAATTTTCATAAAAACTTTAGAATTTGAAAAATTAAAATTAAATACCTGAATAGATATCAAATATATATCAAAATGGAATAAATGAATGGAAAATGGATGGAAAATAGATGTATTAGTAAGTTTCTTTGAGCAAAATAAGACCAAAACTAAGGCCCAACACTTACCATGCTGCAAAATAACTACGCCCATGGCAATGATCACTAGCATCAGTTTGTATCTTGAATGGTTGTCTTAAATTTGGTAATGCAAGGACTAGATCTGAAATGATCTTTTCTTTTAAAGCTTCGAAAGCTTGTTATTTTTTTCCTCCCCATTGGAAGCCTTTCTTCACACTTGTCACTCCATTCATAGGAGTTGTGATGGCAGAAAAGTTAGCAATAAACTTTCTCCAATACTGAGTCACACCTAAGAAAATTCTTACCTCGGTTACTATTTTGGGAGTGGGCCAATTCACAATGGATTCCACTTTATAGGGATCAATTCTCAATTCACCTCCTCCTACAATGTGTCCCAAATAAACCAAAGAAGTCTATCCAAACTCACACTTTGGCATCTTAAGAAACAATTTCTCTTTTCTCAAAACATCAGGCACCCTATTCACATGCAAGACATGTTCTTCTCTTGTTTTACTAAAAATCAATATGTCATATAAATACACAATCACAAATTCATCAAGGAATGGATGCAAAACACTATCCATAATACGCGTGAAAGTTGTCGGTGCATTACACAAACCAAATGGCATAACCAACCACTCAAAGAGTCCTTCTTTGGTTTTGAATGTTGTTTTCCATACATCACTTTATGCAATTCTTACTTGATGATATCCACTTCGTAAATCTAACTAAGTGAAAAACTTTACTTCTTTTAGCTGATCAAGAAAATAATCTATCCTTTCAAGTGGGTATCGATTCTCTACCGTTATCTTGTTCACAGCTCTGAAGTCTACACACATGCGCCAAGTCCCATCTTTCTTCGGAATCAAGAATATGGGTGATCCACATGGCGAAGTGCTTGGCCTTATGAGTCATTTGCACAACATCTCCTTGATTTTCCTCTTTATTTAGACATTCTCCATTATCGACATGTGATACATGCTAATGTTTGGAAGAGGACAATCTTGCTGCAACTGAATCTCATGTTTAATCTCCCTTTTTGGAGGCAATCCTATTGGCTCTTGAAACATCTCATGATGTGCATCAACTACATAATATAAATCTAATTTCAACTTAGGATCACAATCCTCAAATGATTCATGATTAACATTATCTTTAGGCTTAATTATTAGAAGAACAAAATTCTTACTTGAACTTACCAGCCTTTTTACCTGTCCAACATTTACCATAGAAATATTTGTCATCTTGCGATGTGCTCTAACAATGTACTCCTTTCCATATTTGAATAAATGTTGTTTTTTCTCATGGTGATGGAAGATTGCTTCCCTACCATACAAGTAAGGACTCCCCAACACAATGCATGTTATGTCAAGTGGAACCACATCTAATTCAACTGTGTCAACAAAATGTGCAGTTATTGCAAACTGCAATATACACTTCTTTGAAACCTGTAAATTTGCATCCTTACAAAGCCAACCAAGTGGATATGGTTTTGGATGTGGAATTGTCTCAAGATTAATTTTCTTGACCAAGTCTTCAGAGATAAATTTTTCTTGTGACCCACTGTCAAACAATGTGCCAATATTAGTATGTTTGGATATGACCCTCACATGAAACAGTTCAATTCTCTCTTCTTCATTTGGAGCATGTATGTGATAGTTTGATGTACTAGTACTGGGTTTAGTTTCAACTTATTTCCCCTTCATGTTCTTCAATCCCATGGCTGTAATTTTAGATTCATCACCTGAATCCTCTCCTAAATCATGTTGAGTTGTAGTTGCAATTTTCTATTTCCCTTTGTTGTTGAAATATTTGGGCCTCCTTTCAAGATGTAATTTCCAACATTGATTTTCATTATGGCCTTCTTTTGAACAATGTTTACAAACCAATTTTTATCCATCTTTCTTAACAGATGCATTCTTTTTTCTTTTACCTTTTTAGGTCTTCTCCTTGTTTTTCCCCTTAAAAGGTTTGTTCCTACCCTCATCAGAAATGTTTTTCCCTCTAGCTTCTATATGTGTGGCATGAACACATACCTCATCCAGAGTTGTGGGGTTAAACATGAGATAAGCATGTTTAAGGTAGCTATATAAGCCTTTTATGTACTTAATCAAAGTATCTTGGCTCTGCAAATTGACCCCTAATAAGAGATCTCTTCTCCTAAATTCTTGGGTGTATTCTTGCACATTCTATCATTTCAATTGTATAAAGTTTTTCCAATTAATTATGGCTTTCTGCATATGAGCTAATGGATAAAACTGTCATTTTATTTCAAAAATGAGATCATTCCATGATAGAATAATCTTACCATGCTTATTGATCTCCTCCTTTGTATTGGCTTCCCACCAAACAAGTGCTGCACCTTCCATTCTAAACAAAGATAATTAGATTTTTGTATCATCATCTTGAAGGTTATGGATTCTCAAATAGACCTCCATTTTCCTAATCCAATTATCAAGATTTTCTACATTTACTTCACCATTAAACATGGGTAATTCAAACTTAACATCAAGTTTTAGAAAAGGAATTTTACCAGTGTTCTTTGAATTGTGTGACTGATGTACTGAAAATGAAGTAGAGGATGATGATGATGAGGGTGAGGATGGTGACTTTCCACTACCTCCATTTCCTCCATTGCCCTTCTTTGACTTATCTTCATCATTGTGACCTCCTAATGATACATTTCCTTCCTTGTGAAGTTTGGATCCTTCTCCTTCTATTTTCTCATTCCTTTCTTGATAAAGGATTCTAACCATCTCAGTCATGTCAAGGAATCATTTCTTGAACACTCTTTCTTCCTCTTTTGGATCCACTTCTTCATGGATTTATTATTCCTTTGAAGGCATGCTTAATGTTGCTTTTGCTTCCTTAGAAAGTGAAATAGGTGGTGGAGATTGTGGTAATCTTGCTCTCCTTTTTTGTGGCTCACTTTGAGACCTTCTTGCTTCCACTAATTTTCCTTCTCCTCTCTTGAGCTTGAGCCTAGTAAGCATGTGAAAAATTGCAAACAGTTAAACAAATATTTGCACAAAAAAACACCAAATAATAAACTCTAGCTCTGATACCAACCTGATCTAAAAGGACTATATTATTTTTCTGTGCTAAGTTTATTTTCAGTTACAAAACATGTGCATACTTGTCTCCATAGTTTTCTTAAGTATAGAGAATTTTAACCATGAAATATAAGTGATTTTAGTGAATTAGAAGCATGAAATAAGAGAAAATAACACTGAACAACAGTGTATAACAGAGAAATAAAACCACACATAACATTTACAGAGCAAGCATGATGAAGAATTTCACTCTTCCTGGGCTACATCTGTTGGTCCAACTCCAAATGCCATGTCCATCTTTCATTATGCTCAAAACTTTTCAAATAAATATTTTTACAGGTTTCTAATTTCTATTTTCTCTTCTCCAATGGCTCTAGAATTCTCCAATTAGTCCATAATGACTTTCAATTCACTCCATTTGGGAAAAAATTGACCCTCCTAGTCATTTTTCCAATAAGTCCTAGAAAACCTCCACTAATTGTGGAGAAACCCACCTAACCGGAGTTAAAAATAGCCATTTCCGCAAATTTGGAGTGCACCTCTATTTCTCTGCCAGCATTAACAATAAATTTTAATGTTAAGGGGAAGGGGGTGGCCACATGCCAACCCCCGAAACCCCACGGTCATATTAATCACCGAACAGAACTCTGAGTGAACTGGGGTTGAAGCCCTTTGGAACCGGAGTCAAACACAGATTTATCCCTAACCGCGCAGAGAATTTTGTTATAACCACATCATGTGCACTTGTTCATCAACGAAGGTTACGGTTAGTAAGTCGTCGGTTACATATATGGTTGCAGTTTGTTACAATGATATGTGACCACATATCTCGGACCGCGGACGGTCCCAACCTCTGAATGCTAAATTTTAAAACTTTAAATTTAACTTTGAACCATTACATGTTAAGATCTATTGTGCAGCTCATGTAGTGTGGTGGGTGGATTTTCTACCAAAGGTTGTGGGGTTGAAACCAGTGGCCTCCATAAAAATTTTCATACATTGTTCAGGGGACATGTGGCAGCCTCAGGGCTGGCCACATGTCACCCTTCAATTGGCCACCAAAACACAAATCGTACAACCTTAACCCAATCACATAATGCCACTTTTCAGCCTCTGACTGGATCTGAGAAAATGAATATTCTTTGAAATATTCCCTTTTATTTACTGTGCACCTGCATGCTGACTAGACATCCCAATCAAACCTGTCACAAAATTTAGCTATATGGAAAATCGATTTGAATGTGATATCTCCCTCATATGACATCGGTTTTTCAAACCATTCATGACACCGAAATTAGGAAGACAAGATCTACACAACCATCCTAGTTTCAACCCAATCCTGTAACTTTCAATTTTGAGCAAAATTTATGAACTCCTGATCAGCGGTCCTCTAAGGAAGGACACCCCTTAAGCCACACTTCCCCTTGCTAGGCATATCCACCTATATGTTTCCCATAAAGGACCTCTAGCTAATGGTTATGGCTTATGGCTTAGCACAACAGCTGGCTATGGCGATGACTTCCCTTAGACACCACCCAAAAAACCTCCAAACATCGTTGTCAGGTTATTTGTCTCCTTGGCCCACACAACCTTGCAATATGACCTTGAAATAGCAAAAAAAAAAAAATTGATGTATCCTACAACACCTAACCTCCACCACATAAATTCCCACACTGTCCCTTGGCCTCCTTCATGCCACTCCTTAGCCTTTTTATCTAGCTACGACTTGCCTTCTATTTCATAGCTCCTTTGTATGAGTGTTGCTAAAAAATGGATGCCTAAAACACATGTTCTCACCCTCTATTTATATACATAATGAGGGTCTTCAACGAATTATGAAGAGACACATCTATTGGAGTTATTTACATCAAGCCTACATGACTTGGCAACCAATAATTAATTAGTCAAGTTCAAAAATTCATTCCTCTCTAACGACAACTTGAAATTGGATGATTATCATTTCGTTGGAATTGTCTCACTGATCACTGTCATACTCATCCATCACATGTCGATTTATCATCATAGTTTTGACCCAAATCGTGATGGGTGCAAAACCCCACACTTGGGTTCCAAGCCAACAAGCTGCCCTTGTGGTGCTTTTCCCTCCAAACCCTGAATCCTCGATTATGGGGTACCTCCCAAGATATCCAAGAAGAGGAGGTAACTCATCATCATCATCACTGCTCGCAACACTTGTCAAACTCCTGGCACTCACAATCGCAGCAATCCCTATACGGTGAACTACGCCCTTCTCGGAAGTGTCACTATCACTAGAAGCATCTTGCTTCTTCTTCTTCTCATGTAATGCTTTCTAGTCCCTCCATGATTCCTTCTGGGTAGATGTGGAAGAACTCTTGTTTCCCACTGACCACACACTCTTCTTGGGCTGCAAAGTATCCCTCTAAATATGGAAGCTCCCTCTAAATCTGCAAGCTCCCTCTAGAACTTGAATCCCTTTAAAGTCTCTGGAACCTAGACCTTCTTTTCTGGAAAGTGTACCTTCTTCTCGGGAACTTGTACCTTCTCCTCTAAAGGTTGCACCTGCACTTGCACTTCCTCCTTCTTCTCTAGAACTTCTACCTTCCCCTACTTCTCTCCATGATCCTTAGGCTTTCCTGTCAACCTATAGAGACCATTCTTGCTAACTCTGAGTACAATCCCTTCAGACTTAGATCCTCTAGGCATGATTCTTGCCTTCCCATCCTGGAACAAGACCTAAAACCCATTCCTCTCCATCATCGAGATGGAAATCACACTATATATGAGTCATGGTACAAATAATACATCCTAGACCCACATCATATGTCTTGTATCCATCCTGAATGGCACAACTCCTGATCCTCGAATCTCCAACTGACTCTTGTATCTCAGCACCATGTGAAAATTTGAGTCCCATTCAACTAGAGTCTCAAAAATCTCTTGTGACCATGTCATATGCTTCGTCGCACCATTTTCCACGTACCATCCATCCTCCTTGATAGTACCCTGCGAGAAATGAGAAATCATAGCAAAGTCCAACTCTTCAAATCTCTTGAAGAGATCATCCATCTCAGTTGAAGTGGCAACATCGACAAATTTCTTTCCTTTCCTCTTTTCATCATCTCCCCTCTTCATCAGACATCTCGACGAAAAATCACCCATCTCACCACAGTTAAAATACTTGACTTTACTCAAATCCTTCTTTGGCTTACCCTTCATTCGCGCTGCAAGTTCCACATCACATTTACCTTCTTTGATGGATGAATATCCTCGTCTCGCAACTCTTCTTGAATGAATTCATCCCATAGTCTATTCCAGTATGGAAATTTCTCATTGGCAACGATTCCTTTGATGAAGGCCTTCCATTCCTCAGTGAACCCTTTAAAGGAAATCCTTACCATATTTGCATCTAAAAATTTGACACCGATGACAACAAGCTCATCTCAAACCTGAGACAACCTCATCAGATAAGAAGTCATTCCTTCACCCTTTATCATCTTGGTGGAATTCAACTTATCTTGCAATACTAATACCCATTTCTCATTCTTATTCTGGAAAAACTTTGAAGAGTCATCCACATCTCATGTGAATTTTTCTTCCTGGACAAATGAGATATTAAGTAATCCTTCACACCATCAAGGATTTTCAACCTTTCCTTCATATCCAAATCTTCCCATATATCCAACTCCTTAGGTTTGGTTGGATACTTGATTTCTTTCTCGGAAAAATCCTAGGTCCTGTTGACCTGCAAGACCAACTTGATCCTTTCATTCCAAGGAGTATAGTTGGAGAAACCTTCCAACCTGTCCTCATATTGGAGACATTCCTACAACTTCAACATTGTAGTGATCCCTTCACTTATAATGTGACCAAATCCCTCTCACACTGTACTTCACTTTGAACAACTCTGATTTACTTACTTCCAAAGTAGCTCAAAAATAATCTGAAACCATGTTGAATTTCCATGACTTTGGGTCGAGGCTAGGGTTTTAAAATAAATGATGCTACCAAACATATAATCTCAACCATAAACTAATATGCACAATGGAAATCTAAAGTAGTAGATCACACATGCACAAATATACACATTTTTTCACAAAATTATACAATAATGTACAATCACCAATCTATGGTATACAAGATACAATGACAAATTTGATGTTTTATCTTGTCCTGCCAGTCCTTTGCTTCTGTAATGCTCACTAGTAGTGCCTTATTCCATCAAGGTCACTACACATCGAGACTCCGGAAGGGCTACCACCTAACACTGTTGTAAGTGACATATGTAGAGTGTAAACAAGATAATTCAATATGATATCTGGGTAGGCCTAATTCCCAAGCTCCAAATTCCAGGCTAGCAGCAAATTTAGTCCATCAAAGTGTTGCACTGTGGTACCAAAATTCACCCAACCTTCAGCTGTTCTTTGTCACGTCAAGATAACTTGTCTAGGGCTACTTTGGGTAGCCAACACACTGCGCTCCAATAGACCAATGGCACCCAATCCAATCACTGCAAGATATGCACCTAAGGAGGCTCTCGATCACCCAATCAAGCCTCCAACTTGGATCCCACAGGATGTAATGTCACGATCCAATTCTGGTCAACCCTTGAACCAACACTCCTCCACAAAATGATGCTATCCTCAATGCTTGCTATTGTTGTCACAAATATTTTGGTAATGGCACACAATGCTGCCCCTCCACCCTTCACAAAGTCAGCAACTAAGCCTTCTATGGTTGCGGTCCTCCAAGGAAGGACACCCATTAAGCCATGTTTCCCCTTGCTAGGCTTTTCCACCTAGAAGTTTCCCTTAAAGGGCCTCTAGCTGCTAGCTATGGCCTACGGAATACCACAAAATCTAGCTGTGTCTGTGGCCTCCCTTAAACACCACCCATACAACCTCCAAACAACATTTTAATTCTCCTTGTCTCCTTAGCCCAAAAAACCCTGAAATCCAAACTTGAAACTGTAAGAAAAAACCCACTGTCTCCTACAATACTCGACCTCCACCACAGAAATTCTCACGTTGTCTCTTGGCCTCCTTAATGCCGCTCCTCGACCTCCTTATCTAGATGCATATTTCCCTATATATCAAAGCTCCTTTGTATGAGTTTTTATAAAAAATGGATGCCTAAAACAAATGTTCTCACCCTCTATTTATAGACATAATGAGGGGCTTCAATGAATTATGAAGATACACACGTATTGGATATATTTACATCAAGCCTACATGACTTGACAACCAGTAATTAATTATTCATCTTCAAAAACTCATTTCTCTCTACCGAAAAATTGAGCTCGAATGATTATTTTTGTGTTGGAATCATATCACTAAGAACTATCATCCTCATCCACCACATGTCAATTTATCATCATGGTTTTGGCACAAATCATGATGGGTGCAAAAAGCCACACTTGGCTTCCAAGCCCACAAGCTTCCCTTGTGGTGATTTCTCGTCCAAACCCTGAACCCTCTTTCTTGGATTACCTCCAAATATACACAAATCAACACTTCCTCTTAGCATGGGAGGTACCTCCAAGATGAGGAGGTAACTCATCATCATCATCACTACTCGCAACACTTTCCAAACTCCTGACACTCACAAACACAACAATCCCTATACATTGAACTATGCCCTTCTCGGAAGTGTCGTTTTCACTGGAAGCATCCTTATTCCTCTTCTTCTCTTGTAATGCTTTTCAGTCTCTCTGTGATTCCTTTTGGGTAGATGTGGAAACACCCTTGCTACCCACTAACAATGCGCTCTTCTTGGGTTGAAAAGTCTCCCTATGAATATGCAAGCTCCCTCTAGAACTTAACTCCTTTTTAGTATCTAGAACTTAGACCTTATTTTCTATAAAGTGTACCTTCTTCTTGGGAACCTTTACCTTCTCCTCTGAAGCCTACACCTACTCTTGATTCTTTGGAACCTATACCACCCTTACTTCTTTCCATGATCCCCATGCTTTCCTTTCAACCTATAGAGACCATGCTCTCTGACTCTGAGTACAATCCGATCGGACTTAGAAGCTCTAGGCCCGAGTCTTGCCTTCCCACCCTAGAACAAGACCTCAAACCCCTTCCCCTCCATAATCCAGATGAAAATCACACTATATATGAGTCTTGGTACAAACAATACATCCTAGAATCACACCATACATCCTGTCTCCATCCCAAATGGCACAAATCTCGATCCTCTGATCTCCAACTGACTCTTGTCTCCCAACACCATGTGAAACTTCAAGTCCCATTTATCTAGAGTCTCAAAAACCTCCTATGACCCTATCATATGCTTTTTCGCATGACTGTCCATCTACTATCCATCCTCTTTTATAGTATGTTGTGAGAAATGAGAAATCATAGCAGAGTCCTCCTCTTCCAATCTCCTTTAGAGATCATCCATCTTAGATTAAGTGGCAACATTGACTACCTACTTTCCTTTCCTCTTTTCATCATGTATCCTATTCATCAAACATCTCGATGAAAAATGACCCATCTCGCCACTCTTAAAACACTTGAATTTAATCAATTCCTTCTTAGGCTTACCCTTGATTCACGCTGAAAGTGCCACATCCTCATCTTCCTTATTAGATGGATGAATATCCTTGTCTTGAAACTATTCCTAAATGAAGTCATCCCATATTATATTCGAGTCTAGCATGTTATCCCTCACAATGATTCCTTTGATGAATGACTTCCATTCCTCAGTGAACCCTTTCAAGGAAATCCTTACCATATCTGCATCTAAAACTTTGACACTAAAAATAACAAGCTCATCTCGAACATAAGACAACCTCATCAGATATGAAGTCATTAATTCACCCTTTATCATCTTGGTGGACATCAAGTTATCCTGCAATACCAATACCTGGTTCTCGTTCTTATTCTAGAACAAATTCTGAAGAGCCATCCACATCTCATGTTCATTTTTCTTCCCAGAAAAATGAGATATTAAGGAATCCTTCACACCATAAAGGATGATAAACCTTGCCTTTGTATCTAAATCTTCCCATATATTCAGTTCCTTAGGGTCAGTTGGTTGCTTGATCTCTTTCTCAAAAAATCCCAGATCCTGTTGACCTGCAAGACCAACTTGACCCTTTCCTTCCAAGGACTATAGTTGGACAACCCTTCCAAATTTTCCTCATATCGGAGACCTACATCCAACTTCGACATTGTAGTGACCCCTTGACTTACAATGTGACCAACTCCCTCCCACGCTGTACTTCTCTGCACACAAATCTAATTTAATTACTTCCAAAATAGCTCAAAAATGCTCTGAAACAATGTTGAATTTCCATGACCTTGGCTCTAGGTTAGAGTATTAAAATAACTAACACTACCAAACCCCGAATCTCAACCATAAACTATTTTTCACAATGGAAATATAAAGTAGTAAATCACACATGCAAAAATATACACAACTTTTCACAAAATTGTACAATAATGTACAATCACTAATCTTCATTTTATTAAACAAAAATCTAAATAATATGATAGTATATGGTATACAAGATAAAATGAAAAAATTGATATCATATCTCATCATGTTGTTCCTTTGCAATATTCCAAATTCTCCATCAGCTAATTGGAATATTAGAGTTCTTACTTTTCTTATTTATTTAAGTAAATAAAAGGGTGGAGGGTGTTGGGGTTCCCATGTTTTGGCCAAATTGGCAAGACCAAAAGATGAGACAACATCAGAACCACTTTGGGGTCCTAGGATCTATCCCTCCTGGACCCAGAGAGGGATCTCTCCAATAAAACAAAGAATGATATATATTTGAAAGCTCAAAATGAGAAGTTAGGCTAGTTATGAAGCACAAATGGGGGTTTTAAAGTGATTTGGTTGGTTGGTTGCTGGGTTGGTCATGAGATCATAGACTGAAAAAGTGATGGAAGGAAAAGAACAAAACAGCAAGATGCTTTAGCAAAGAGGGTAGGTCAAGAAAGTGCCATCCATTGGGTTATGGAGTCATGAAAGGAGAATTACTCGCAACAACTAGCCAAGGCTTTTAGAGGGAAGGTCATCTACACTAAAGGATCTTTTTAGATAGATGATGAAATGGAACATTAAGGAAAGAAAGTGAAAGAAGGAAAGCAACCTATTTTCTATCTATAGATCAGATCAGAGGTCATTTAACTCCAGACCTGCTTGGACATACTCAGAGGCAGCTTTCGATGGAGGGACAAAGGGGCAGCTTATATATCGAACCAGAGGTCATCTAACTCCAGGTCAGCTTTAGCATGCTCCAAGAGGAAAAACAGAGATATCTTAACAAAGCTAGAATCTATAGATCAGAGAAGGACTTTGAACCTTCAATTCTTTGACACCAACAAGAAACATCCAAGTAGAAAACTCCATAATTCATACATCAGCTAGAAGCATATGGAACTACTACACTGGTTAAATTAACTGAATTTACTCTTAGATAACACATACATCAAAAAAAATTAAGGCAAGGAGAGCAGAAACATAGGGTGCCTAACAAGGGAAAATCCTATGCCAGATTTCTGATGGAAGCCAGAAGACCAATGAACAACATGAAAATGTAATAAACAGAGTTAGGAAAACATCACCAATAGTAATAGACCAGGATACTATGAAATGTGCTTGATTAATTATGCAAAACCAGTCATATACATCAGAGCTCGATGGCTGAAAAACAATCCAAATTTCTCCTCCCAGCCTACTTCTTAACAACTACTCTGTAACTCCCTCCCAAGATTGTTCTAACAGTCAGAATGAATCCCTCTAACTACAACAGCAGCAACTGGACAACCACCTTTACAATATCGTTCTTGGGGAATCATATAGGAGAATGGAAAAACAAAAGTAGATTGAACATTAAATGGATCTCTTCAAGGCAGACCGATGGAAGTGTTCACGCCCATACTGCTTAATGGCTCAGCAGCGATGTGTGTACTCATGGTATGGCCTGGGAGCCTCTGTCAGGTCAAGATTGACCTCTGTTGTTACTTTGGAGTTTTTCGGATGTCCGGCATTCTATGGTAGCCTTCTGAATAAGCAACCTGGACGGAAGGATCCACAGGCCACTCCATACTCCATAACTACGACCTGACAGTCTTTTATGAAGCTCCTATCAGCGTGCTTAATTTTCATGGGCTCGAGGGAGTACGGAGGGCACTGTAGGAATGGTGTACTGTCTAGGGAAAATGTTCTGCTGACACTGCGCCTGGCTTTCCATTTGATGTTTTGAAGAAAACTGCCTTTTTCTTATAAATGCCGTTGAAATAAAACTGAAACTGAAATATGCATGCGTGAAGGGAAGAACAGTGAATAGGAAAGAAGGGAGAGGAGGCGGGACCCATATAAAACACAATCACAAGTCGGACGAGAGAGGAGGGGCACGATTGAAAACTCTACACAAAAGCTCCGATGCAATGGCGAAGGGGCCTTTGTAAAAATAAAACCAACGAATTTTTGACCTTTACAAAGGAAAACTGAGTTTTATAAGAAATGGGCGGAAAGACCGTATGGTGGGACTGGGGGTTTAATCGCAATCGCAAATTGCAATCGGGAGATGGAGCATGGTGGAGTGGTGCAGCACAAAACTTCTGATGCGATTGGGGAAAACCCTTTGTAAACTGAAAATAATACGAATTTCCAATCTACAAAGGGAAAACCCCTTTATTATATGAACGAGGCGGAAGGGTGGTACGGTGGGCTCGGAAGGTCTAATCACAATCGGAGATCGGGAGTGGGCGGCAATCGCATCGCATGTTACAAAGGTTGCGATGTGATCAATTGGAGGGGAAACGCGATCAGAGGATCGGAGGGAATGGAGCGATCGGAGGTCAGAGGAAAGGACGTGTGATCGGGCGAATTGGAGGATGGTGTGATTGGAGAAATTGGAGGACGAGACTTGCGATTATGCGATCAAGCGGAGGTGCAATCGGAGGATCGGAAGGAATGGAGCGATCGGGGATCGGAGGAATGGACTTGCGATTATGCGATCGGGTGGAAGGTGCGATCGGAGTTAAGTCCCGATTAATCGCATCGCAAATATTGCGACGTGATCAATCACATCACAAATATTTGTGATGAGCCGATCGGAGGACTGCACACAAACATTGCGATTGTGATTGAAAAGATAGTGCGATTGCGATTGTTATGCGACAGGGTTATATGTAATACAAAACTTTATAATAAAGTCTTATGCAATGCATGGCGGTGTATGGAAAGGGGAAGTGGTTAAGGGGGCGGGGACTTTTAATAAACGTTGATATTTGTTTATTATAAGGCTCTATGGGTATGGTCGGGAAAGTGGTTTATACAACGGCGAATTTATAATATAAAGTTTTATTATAAAGTGCTACGGGTCATGGAGGGGAAGTGGTTATATAAATCGCGTATTTTTGTTTTAACATGATTTACAAAGCGATTTATAATCGGAAATGGGGAAAAGGGGTATAATACTTTAATAAAACAAAGTTTAAGGGTAAAAGTGGGGAGATAGGGGGTATAAGGGCTTTTACTTCACTTAGGCATAAAATTCACTTCAGAAGTCAGTTTTGGGAGTGTAGCATACCGTTGGAAAGCTCTTTTCAGGATCTTTCTGATGGGTCTACTTGGAAGATGATCTGGTGCTGAATATGCTGCAGAAAACTTATCTGAAGACAGGGACATCAGAAGGCACAAGGAGGCTTCAAGGATGATGTGTTTTTGGAGGAAATGCATTCCTTGAAGGCTCAGAAACATTTTAGCCCCCTGTTTGCTTGTCAAAAAATTTATAGGGGGCTAACAGTGACTCCACATGGAGATGGATTCTTCTTGAAGGAGTCAAGAATTCAAAGGATAATCTTTGGTGTAGGCCAGATGCCTGGTACTTGACTCATTCTTATCTATCTTTGATCAGCTGCCACCAACCATGAAGACATCATATCAGCAGTAAAATTTTCCCAAACAACTACCTACCCAAACTATAGTCCTAACATTTTTCTTTTGGGTGCATTTGGACTTGCAGACCCTTTACATCATCAATTTTTACAAACAAGAAAATAAACCTATTCTACTTCTACCCTTATTACTCCATGAGACCAGATTAGACTGTTGGTATCATATGTTTCTCTACCTAATCTGATATCTGCTGGGGTTAAACTGTCCAGCAGATTTCTTCTCTACATTCTAAGACAAAAATTGAAAAAATAGTCAAACTAGGATTAGATAGTCTAGTTTGCTGAACATTTGCAGAAATTAAAACAACTAACTACATGCTCATAGGCTAAGCTTTATTTAATACTTCCTACCTACCCTACTCTAACTGGAAATCTCTAATGCTCTAGGTGATACGATAATGCCAGCGCAGCCAGTCAAGCAGTAACAAAAAAGGATATGAGCACTGAATGCCTGTCAGAGATAACCACATGGTGCTCTGCATGTGGTTCTTCAAAATTGAGGTCACCATCAATGGTTCCCTCTCTTGATGAATCTAGCTCTTGCATAGGATTGATGCTTGAGGAGCTGAGCCAATCATGGCCTCCATGTATTCTGCCACAGGATCAACAAAAATATGGTATATACTTTCCTTTTTAAGGCCTTCCATGACTGGTAGGTTGTCTGTGTCTCGGGCAACTTCGATCACTGCATCTGTAGTGAGGCCTTTGTAATCACACTCCTCCTCTTCCTGGTTGGGAGTATTTGGCATATGGGCATCAACCAGGAATATCTCTTCTTCCGCTGGATCTAGATGAAGATGTCTGTGGGAAATAATGTCTCGCTCATCTTCAATGTAGCCTGAGCTAGAGGATTCATTATATTCTACAGTGCTGCCCTCTAGTAACGCAGGCTGGTTCTGTTGAAACAGACTGAACTCTGTGAAAAAATTAACATATTCTTGAGCGGGGGTTTCTTTGATTACCTTAATCCTTTCGGGAGAAGCCTTAGGATATTCGTTCTGCTCAATATTTTCTTCATTTCTTTCCTCCTTGTCCTTTTCACTGAAGAGCTGCCGACTTCCATCCTCTTGGCAAGTATAAATGATGTTTGCATATAAAACAGAGAGAAGATTCAATGAATCTTCGTCTACTATCATGCTTTCAATGCTTTCTCCATCAGTATCATAGATAGCCTGCATTGACACATCATTTTCTTGACGTTGATGGTCATAATTTTCCTCCCATGAATCTACTGATGATGGCCCTGCAAGCTCAGTTTCCCCTTGGAAAAAATTATCATCATACAGATCAACATCAGAGAAATCATAATCATAATTATAAGCATTGTCACCAATAAAGTATTCAGGACTCTCAGCGGGTCTTTCTTCAAAATAGTCTGCAAGTTCATTTCCCGATTCAAGCTCTAGTTCATCGTGTGTGTTTGGCATGTGGCTTTTGTCTTGCAGTGATCTGGTTTGTCTTTCTTGAGGACAAGGAGCAGGTCTTTTCCAATCATCATTTCTAGTTTCGGCCTCATATTCTTCCTCTTCTATGTTTAGCAAGGAGTTGGCAGTCTCTATCAGTCTTTCCAGCTTGTTCTCTAAAGAGATCTACGTTATTTGCTATGTTCGGTCCTTCCTTGCTGCTTTTAACCTTTCCTCCCAACACTTTATCTTGTATTCGACAGTGATTGCTATATTTTTCATTTCCTCCAGGCTCGACGGTTCTCTTTCTCTTATATGGAATTCCACCTCAGGGTCAAAAGAATTTGGATAGTGCAATAAAGCCCATCCCAAGGGTGGTTTTATATCTGAAGGTATTGCATCATATACCTTATTAAACCTGGCTAAAAAATTCTGCATTGTCTCTCCTGACTGCCTTCTCAAATTCTGATATTCTTTTAGGATGAGGAGAGCATTCTTCGGGGCTACCCACCTATCAAGGAAAACTTGAGAAAATTGATGAAAGCTGAAAATTCTTGCCACTGGAAGGCCTTTGAACCAACTCTTAACATTTCCTTGTAATGACAAGGCAAACATTCAGATGCACACATCATCTTCTTCTATTTCATACAACTCAAGTAAATCCTCAAGTTTTTGAACATGTTCTTCAGTAGTGGCCCCTTTATTTTCTCCATCAAAATGAGGCAGTTGGTTTATAAGTTCTGAAGGAAGGGGTTGGAAGATAAGAGGTAAAACCAGAGGCTTATATCTTTCTATGACCTTTGTAGGTGTAGGTGGTGTAACAATGGGCTCATGGCTGCTTGAAGCTTCTTTAAGGGTGGGAGATACAACATGAGCTTCTTGTTCCACCAAGTTTTTCACAGGCGTACATGTCTACTCATGACCTGAAGGCTGAGGCTTGAGATCTTTCCCATACTCAATGTGGGTCTCTTCTTGGTGCACTTGGTCAGACTTGAAGTAGGATAGAGCATAGTGATAGAAAAAAACAATGAATTCTTTAACCCAAATCCAACCCATATGTTCTACCCTTCTATGAGGTCTGGCCATCTTTCAGGTTCTTCCTCCAGAGGAGTCTTTGAGGATTATGGAGTGTGGAGTCACCAGGTGGATGAATTTGACTGTCTGAAGCAGGCTACTGTCCACCATCAGCAATGAATGCCAATATAACCAGAGATCTTGGGTCTTTGAGTGCCTAAGAATGTTTAAGGTGAAATGCACTCAGTTCCCCAGCGGAGTCGCCATTATGTTGGGGTTCCCATGTTTTGGCTAGATTGGCAAGACCAAAATATGAGACAACATCAGAACCGCTTTGGGGTCCTAGGATCTAGCCCTCCTGGACCCGGAGAGGGATCTCTCCAATAAAACAAAGAATGATATATCTTTGAAAGCTCAAAATGAGATGTTAGGATAGTTATGAAGCACAAATGGGGGTTTTAAAGTGATTTGGTTGGTTGGTTGCTGGGTTGGTCATGAGATCATAGACTGAGAAAGTGATGGAAGGAAAAGAACAAAACAGCAGTATGCTTCAGCAAAGAGGGTAGGTCAAGAAAGTGCCATCCATTGGGCTATGGAGTCATGAAAGGAGAATTACTCGTAAAAACTAGCCAAGGCTTTCAGAGGGCAAGTCATCTACACTAAAGGATATTTTTAGATAGATGATGGAATGGAACATTAAGGAAAGAAAGTGAAAGAAGGAAAGCAACCTATTTTCTGTCTATAGATCAGATCAGAGGTCATTTAACTCTAGACCTGCTTGGACATACTCAGAGGCAGCTTTCTATGGAGGGACAAAGGGGCAGCTTATAGATCGGACCAGAGGTCATCTAACTCCAAGTCAGCTTTAGCATGCTCCAAGAGGAAAAACAGAGATAAGTTAACAAAGCTCGAATCTATAGATTAGAGAAGGACTTTGAACCTTCAATGCTTTGACACTAGCAAGAAACATCCAAGTAGAAAACTCCATAATTCATACATCAGATAGTTGCATATGGAACTACTACAATGGTTAATTTACTCTTAGATAACACATACAATAGAAAACATTAAGGCAAGGAGAGCAGAAACATAGGGTTCCTACCAAGGGCAAATCCTATGCCAGATTTTTGATGCAAGCCAGAAGACTAATGAACAGCATGAAAATGTAATAAACAGAGTTAGGAAAACATCACTAATAGTAATAGACTAGGATCCTATGAAATGTGCTTGATTAATGATGCAAAACCAGTCATATAGATCAGAGCTCAATGGCTGAAAAACAATCCAAATTTCTCCTCCCAGCCTACTACTTAACAACTACTCTACAACTCCCTCCCAAGATTGTTCTAACAGTCAGACTGAATCCCTCTAACTACAACAACAGCAAATGGACAACCACCTTTACAATATCGTTCTTGGGGAATCATATAGGAGAATGGAAAAACATAAGTAGATTGAACATTAAATGGATCTCTTTAAGGCAGACCGGGGGAAGTGTTCACGCCCATAATGCTTAATGGCTCAGCAGCGCTGTGTGTACTCGTGGTATGGCCTGGGAGCCTTTGTCAGGTCAAGATTGACCTCTGCTATTTTTTTGGAGTTTTTCTGTTGTCCAACATTCTGTGGTAGCCTTCTGAATAAGCGAATTGTACAGAAGGATCCTCAGGCCACTCCATACTCCATAACTACGACCTGACAGTCTTTTATGAAGCTCCTGTCAGCGTGCTTAATTTTCCTGGGCTCAAGGGAGAATGGAGGGCACTGTAGGAATGGTGTACTGTCTGGGGAAAACGTTCTGCTGACACTGCGCCTGGCTTTCCATTTGACGTTTTGAATAAAACTGGCTTTTGCCTATAAATGCTGTTGAAATAAAACTGAAACTGAAATATGCCTACATGAAGGGAAGAACAGTGAATAGGAAAGAAGGGAGAGGAGGCGGGACCCATATAAAACGCAATCGAAAGTCAGACGGGAGCGGAGGGGCGTGATTCAAAACTCTACACAAAAGCTCCGATGCGATGGTGAAGGGGCCTTTCTAAAAATAAAACCAACGAATTTTCGACCTTTACAAAGGAAAATCGAGTTTTATAAGGAATGGCCGGAAAGACCATATGGTGGGACCGGGGGTCTAATCGCAATCGAAAATTGCAATCGGGAGATGGAGCATGGTGGAGTGGTGCAACACAAAACTTTCGATGCGATTGGGGAAAACCCTTTGTAAACCGAAAATAATACGAATTTCCAATCTACAAAGGGAAAACCCCTTTATTATATGAACAAGGCCGAAGGGTGGTATGGTGGGCCCAGTAGGTCTATTCGCAATCGGAGATCGGGAGCGGGCGGAAATCGCATCGCGTGTTACAAAGGTTGCGATGCGATCAATCGGAGGGGAAACACGATCGGAGGATCGGAGGGAATGGAGTGATCAGAGGTCTGAGGAAAGGACGTACGATCGGGAAAATCAGAGGATGGTATGATTGGAACAATTGGAGGACGAGACTTGTGATTGTGCAATCGGGCGGAGGTGCGATCGGAGGATCGGAGGGAATGGAGCGATCGGGGATCGGAGGAATGGACTTGCGATTATGCGTTCGGGTGGAAGGTGCGATCGGAGTTAAGTCACGATCAATCGCATTGAAAATATTTGCGACGCGATCAATCACATCGCAAATATTTGCGATGAGCCGATTAGAGGACTGCGCACAAACATTGTGATTCCGATTGAAAATATAGTGGATGCGACGGGGTTATATGTAATACAAAACTTTATAATAAAGTCTTATGCAATGCATGGCGGGGTATGGAAAGGGGAAGTGGTTAAGGGGGTGGGGACTTTTAATAAACGTTGATATTTGTTTATTATAAGGCTCTACTGGTATGGTCGGGGAAGTGGTTTATACAACGGTGACTTTATAATATAAATTTTTATTACAAAGTGCTACGGGTCGTGGAGGGGAAGTGGTTATATAAATCGCGTATTTTTGTTTTAACATGATTTACAAAGCGATTTATAATCGAAAATGGGGAAAAGGGGTATAAGACTTTAATAAAACAAAGTTTAAGGGTAAAAGTGGGGAGATAGGGGGTATAAGGGCTTTTACTTCACTTAGGCATAAAATTCACTTCAGAAGTCAGTTTTGGGAGTGTAGCATACCGTTGGAAATCTCTTTTCAGGATCTTTCTGATGGGTTTGCTTGGAAGATGATCTGGCGCTGAACATGCTGCGGAAAAATTCTCTGAAGGCAGGGACATCAGAAGGCACAAGGAGGCTTCAAGGATGATGTGTTTTTGGAGGAAATGCATTCCTTGAAGGCTCAGAAACATTTTAGCCCCCTGTTTTCTTGTCAAAAAATTTATAGGGGGCTAACAGAGGGACCCATAAACCCAGTAGATTAATAAAATCTACTTCTATAGTGTGAATGTAGGTTAATTGAGTAGTGGAGTAGCATTATGGAGTAGTGGAGTAGCATAATAATGAAGAAAGAGTGGATGGCATAGAGCATTAATGAGGAAGATGATGGAGATAGTGGAGGAATAAATGAAAGATGATGGAGGTAGTGGAGAAGCAATTGCGGAGATGATGGAGGAAGTGGAGAGTAAGTGAAATAGTGATGGAGATCATGGAGGACAATGCAGTATTTATGGATGCTAGTGGCCACATGTGCAACGCAGTTATGAGGTGGGCCAAGGCTAGGGAAAGCTCACAACCATAAAAGGAATATGAGGGCAACAAAATAGGGTAGTCAAGATTTTTATTGTTGAGTGTCGTAAGACATTTCTTTGCACGCTTTAGTTGTTTAGCTAAGTCTGATGTGCTATTTAGCACTGGGTGTTCCCAAGCGGGAATCCCACCCTTACCCACTGGGGACTTCGAGTGCCTACTTTGGAAGCTTTTCTTGGGCACCATTCATCATTCAACAATCAGTGCCACTTTTAGTCACTCTCATCTACACTTCCAACTACAGGAATTACGCATTCCTGAACTTGGGTTTGAGAGTTGGAAGGTAGTTCTAAGTACTTCAGCCGATAAATCCATGGAGGGATCAACCCTTCACACTGTGGATTCATTGTAGCCTTCTGGGAGTTTCATTGTCATATTCGGAAATAGGTCATCCATCTATTCTCCTATGCAGCAACATTTCTTGCAGGAATTGCGTAATTCTGTAGTGAGGGTTTAAGGAGAAGAGGAAGTTCCAAGAAAATCAGCTTGGAATCCTATGAGGGATTGATCCTTCACTCTAGGGATCACTTCAGCAACCTAAGATCAATATTGTATTATCTATCAGCATGCTACATCATCAGCCCTCCTAAACCGCGCAGTATTTCCCAGCAGTTGTGCATGCAACAACTGCATATTCATGGGGAGGAGCTAGATCTCAAGTTTTGAGGTGGGGAATCGGGAGAAGGGACCAGCCCTTCAGTTAGTGAGATGAGTGGGTGTTTTTGCAGCAGATAGATAATTCTTTCAGATAATGTGCAACTCAAAAAGGGCCGAAATTCCAAAATCAAAATATGGCCAAACCATTTATGGGTTTTTTTTGGTTTTTCGAGTAGAATCCGTGGTTAAAATCCTAGATATTTTTTAGCACTCCATCAGTCTCTCGTACATATATCTTATTCCTAGCAATAATAGTTTCCAATAGCAGCAATAGTTTTTACTTTCAAGTGCTAGGATCTAGATTTGTTTCAACCTTCTTTGGATGGATTGAGTGCATTATTTTTAGAGCATTGTGTTAATATTCATTTGCTATGATTATAATGATATGGCTCAAATATTTCTACTCCTATGCATGATGTCTTAATGTATTCCAACATTTTTCTTTTTCTACATGTTTCATTCTTATTTTTACCATAGTTGGAATTATGCATATGTTCTATATTCCTGTCTTTCCCATTTTGGGATATTAAAGTAGTATCAAAGCATGATATTTGGCTCAGATTGTGGGCATTTCATGACATCAAAATAATAATAAGAAGAAGCAGAAAAAGAAGAAGTCTATAATGGCGAAAGGATTGATTTTTTCCACACTTCTCTTCAGATCTATGCATGATCTAACCATGGAGATCAAAGAAATCAGAAGGTAAAGACAAAAGGAAACCTCAATAGGGTTTCAAAATGGAGAAGGTCTGATTACTTCCTATCAGTGGTATAAGCAAACGGTGGTGAAAAAAGTTCCACAACACCATACTATGTCCACTTTCCTTGCATAAGGAAATGAATGGCATGGAGATGGAGGATATTTGGAGCATGGGACTCTGAGTGATTATCTTGCAAAGTAAAAATATCAATCTAGATCATTCAAATATAATCTAACTTGCCAGCAGTTTTTCTAGATTAAAGAGAACCGGAGGCCCCGTAGCAGTAATAGAAGAATAGGGCATATGAAAAATAGATACTTTTTGCCTACATTCAATGTGTTATCCAGAAGCACGGAAAAGGCTTGGATGGAGAAGTTAGATGATTTCTTCCAGCTACACCCAATAGAGGAAATGGAAGCCACTGAGATTGCAACACTGCACCTTGAGGGTGAAGCAAATGTTTGGTGGTTTGGCAGATTGAAACATGCAGGAGTGACTGTGTATGCAGAGTTCAATCAAATATTGGTAAAGAGGTTTGACAAAAGAAAATAGGAGGCAATTTCCACTGAGAAATTTTCCAAAATTTATGATGAAGTATATGAGGAGAAAAAAGAAGATGTCAGCACTGATACTCCGGGAGAAGAGAAACTACCACCACCACCAGCTGCAGTATAGGTACTTGCATCAGTGGGAGGAGCACTTGCATATTTGCAAGATGGTCTCAAGCATTTGACATTGAGAGTCCCAGTCATGATTCAGGAAGTACATGATGAAGAGGAAGCAGATATCAGCGCTAGTGCAGCAGTAGAGGAGCAACCATCACCATGACCAGTAGTTGGAGAAGCAATTGCACTGGTTGGAGGAAATCTTGTAGCTTTGCAAAATGTTCCCAAGCATCAACTAATCCAAGGTACGCAAACATGTCCACCCCATATTACTTCAACACATCAGATTGAGATTTGTGGGGTCATGCCATCAGGGCAATTGCATGACCAAGGGTTAGACCACATTGCTTAATTGGAACAACAAACTAACACTGCACAAAGGACCCTTGACTAGTTTAAGGAGAAGATGTATAGCTATCCTAGTTTGACATTGGTGAGTTTCACACAACAATTTGTGTTGGAGTGTGGAGTTTCTGAGGGTGGGATTAGCATAGTCCTAATGCAGGGAAGCTATACAATAACTTTTGGGAACTGAAATTTATTGTCGCATGAGTTGTCGTATTCTATTTACGAAAAAGAGATATTGGCCATTATGCATGCATTGGTAAAATTATGGAATTTTTTGATTGGTAGTAGATTTCTGGTGAAGACCAACCAACATAATCTTCGACATCTTTTTGAGGAGGAGCAGGAGCTGCAGAGGAGGAAACAATGATGGATCAGTACAATGTAGGACTATGAGTTCAGCATTATGTATGGAGAGGGCCATGTGCCAACAAATGCACTATCATGGATATCAACAACGTTGTCACTAAGGAGCAGTGATGATTTGGGGACCCAGTTATTATTTGAACATTTCGATGATCGCTTCACTTATGAAGCTTTGGATGGGAATATGGTAGATGGTAGACATCATGTGATGGATAACATCTTCCATTATCAGAACTGAGCCTTCTTTGTTGTGAAACCAACTCCAAAAAGAGAACAAAAGAGATATCAACGCCTTAGAAATAAGCCACTTCGAGGGGGCAACCTCCAATACATTATATGAATGAACAATTCTTGGATGATACAAATTACAAAACCTCCTTTCTATATATAGGAGTCCATGGGGCCACAATGTAATCCTAGAAGACCTAACAATAATAATGTAAGGGCACAATAATAACAATATGGGGGTTACATGGGTACAACAATAACAATAATGGGGGCTACAATAACATAATAAGGGACTTAACATGCCCCTCTCCTTCAAACAAGTGTTGTCCTCAACGCTTGATTATTTTTTGATGCTTCTGTATAAAATTCTCATCCTCACATGTGGAATCTTCTACAGGAAAGTTATTCCACTTGATGAGATACTTTGAAATTGGTCATACTTGTCAAGTTCTTGTTTATGTGACTGCTTCAGAACTTCTTTCGATGTGATGTTGATCTTCTTGTTGTTTCATTAGATTCTGCACCAAAGTTAGGTTATACTTTGAGAGTTGGAGAACTTGTTGTTGATGCTCGATGTGATCTTCCACTAATTTATCATTCATATTAGCTATTATTTTATCCTTCAAACCATCCAACTTAGCCTCCATTTCTGCTTTTAGACCATCTATGTCATCTTCAGTTGCTCTTCGTAAGATCAAAATTTGTTGCACTTGGTACTATAATTTTGATATCTCATACTACAAGTCTTCCTCTTCATGCGTCATAGTATATATTTTTGAGGGCTTAATGAGTATGGAATTATTTTTTGGAGGCATTATAGAATCCAATACTAATAAAAATTCTAAAATATTCCCTTGGAATCACTTCAAACTGCTTTTTCAAACAAATGTTATGAAATTTTAAAAACCAAATACATACCTTTTTCTTGCTTTTAAGGAGCTCAATATTGAAATTAAATTATCTCTATAATTTTGGATCCTCAATATCTGAAATTCAGCCCTGTAGTAGCCCTCTTAAGCTTATTTAAAATGCCACAGGTCTAATCTGATTTGGATTCTTCAAGGCATAGTTATTTCCAATCTTCCACAATGACCCAATTTTGGAATGGTTCAGTAGAGCGAACTTGTATGAATTTCCACGTGTCATTTTTTCCTCCTTTGGCTCTGAAATTGATATACCGAAAACTACAGTCTATGTACTTGTGGCCACTTTTTAAGGTATTCCAATCTGATTCTCACAGAGAGAGCTATGAATATTTTCCCATCATCACCTCTTTGAGATGAAATTGAGAAGCCTCAAACATCCCTAACTTCCACGGATCATATCTCTGAAAATATTGTGAAACAATATTTGAAATTTTGCGATGATGTTCCTCAGGATTGTAGCTTTGCACTCTAAAACATTTAGCTTCTGAACCTTTGTAGAAAAAAATTTATTACGAAAATACCACAATGACCTATTTATGTTAAATTCAGGAGCCTGCAAAATGACCTAACTTGCACAGGTCATATCTCTGAAAATATTACGAACCAAGATCTAAATTTTGCGACAATGTTCCTCAGGATTTTGGCTTCATACTCTAAAAATTTCAGATACTGAACCTTCGTAGAAGAAAATTTATAGCGAAAATTCCATGATGACCTGTTTGGAGCAGCGAAACCCTAGAATATCAAAGCTCTGATACCAAATGTTGTGAAACCAGCTCCAAAAAGAGAAGAAAAGAGATATCAATGCCTTAGAAATAAGCCACTTTGAGGGGACAACCTCCAATACATTACATGAATGAACAATTCTTGGATGATACAAATTACAAAACCTCCTTTCTATATATAAGATTCCATGTGGCCACAATGTAATCCTAGCTGACCTAACAATAATAATGTAAGGGCACAATAATAACAATATGGGGGTTACAGGTGTACAACAATAATAATAATGGGGGATAAAATAACATAATAAGGGACTACACTATTAACATAGGGACTTAACATTCTTGATGAGCACCTCACAGTTCAAAGAGAAATTTCTACATGTAGCATATTCAGAACCTCATAGGTTCTACCAGGCCATCGGAGAGAGGTTCTCATGGAGAGACCTCAAGGAGGATGCACTTCGACATATCATGAAGTGAAAATATTGACATAATATTGTGGAGGATGGTATTCTCAACATTTCTCCGCTGTCGAGGTATGCATATTGCTTCGACATTTTCACACAGTACATCTCTTCACCCATGATCGGATTATATTTATGGGATGTCTTCATGCTTGATGGTCTTCCCAAGGCCATAGATAGTGATGGGGACAGTTATTATATGAGAATGTTTTGGTGGGAGCTTCTCCATTGGGTGGATACTGAGCTGGTGCATGATATGAGTCATCACCCATAGTTGGATTGATGGATGGAGATGATGAGCAAGTGGCTGGAAATCTACTTGCAACTCTATGACATAGGGCAACAAGAAGCATGGCCGTGTTGACTACTCTTGGGTGAGTATGGTTACCACTCAACATTTCAGATTGGTATGTTCCATGCCTCACATAGTACTAAGGTGATGCATCAGCAAGAGGCATGGTTGTGCTGGCTAATATTGGGAGAGTATGGCCAAGACATTGCATTTTATATGTCCATTGGTATATCATTATTTCCTACCTTGCGTCATAGTGATGAGACGCAACAGCTGGAGGCATGGTTTTGCTGGTTACTTTTGAGAGAGTTCGGCCATCACATGACATATCACATGCCAATGGGTATGTTATTGTTTGGGACTTTGCATGATACTCATATGATGTGGAAGCAAGAGGCCTTGTTGCATTGGTTTCTCTTGAGAGAGTATGGCTACCATACTTGGTATGATAATAATGTGGTATGGCAGCAAGAGGCATTGTTGCGGTGGTTGCTATTGGGAGAGTATGGTTCGGCATTTCACATGTCAATCCATATGTCTCTATTTCCTAATTTGCACAGTGTTGAGATGATGCTTAGAGCAAGCAAGGCCACCAAGGCCAAGGATTGGAGAATGGAGAGACACAACCTGCTCCATGTAGCATGGGTTGGAGAGATAGTTTATGAGTTGGGACTTTCCACTTGGGGAAGAAACCACTACACTTCACATATCTCATGCAGTAAAGAGGCTTTTAGATAGCATATGGTTGCCACTTTGGGACTCATTGATGAGGAAAGGCATCTAGCTACACAATTGGAGGCCATTCTAGACATGCTAGATAGGAAACTATGGAGCTGGGCATTCATAACACATTGGAGAAAATGGGGAAACCTTCCATATGAGGATGCCACTTAGGAGGGAGATGGATTTTTGCGGAATCCACTTTTTCAGTTGCTTGAGGACAAACAAAATTTTGGCGGGGAGGACTGTAATATTCCAAATTTTCCATTAGCTAATTGAAATATTAGAGTTCTTAATTTTCTTATTTAGTTAAGTAAATGAAAGGGTGGAGGGACCCATAAACCCAGTAGATGAATAAAATCCTTTTCTATAGTATGAATGTGGGTTAATTGAGTAGTGGAGTAACATTATAGAGTAGTGGAGTAGCATAATAATGAAGAAAGAGTGGAGGTCATAGAGCATTAATGAGGAAGATGATGGAGATAGTGGAGGAATAAATGCAAGATGATGGAGGTAGTGAAGAAGCAATTGCAGAGATGATGGAGGAAGCGGTGCATTAAACGCACACATGATGGAGGAAGTGGAGAGTAATTGTAGCAATGATGGAGATCATGGAGGACATCATAGTCTTTATGGAGGTTGGTGGCCACATCTGCAGTGTAGTTATGAGGTGGGCCAAGGCTAGGGAAGGCTCACAACCATAAAAGGAATATGAGGGAAACAAAGGAGGGGAGTCGAGATTTCTTTGCACGCTTCAGCTGTTTAGCTAAGTCTGCTATGCTATTTAGCACCGGGTGTTCCCGAGAGGGAAATCCACCCTTACTCATAGGGGACTTCGAGTTCCTACTCTGGGAATGTTTTATTGGGTAGCATTCATCATCCGGCAATCGATGCCACTTTCAGCCACTCTGATATGCACTTCCAACTATAGGAATTACGCATTCGTAAACTTGGGTTTGAGAGTTGGAAGGTAGTTCACAATACTTCAGTTGAGAAACATGTGGAGGGACCAACCCTTCACACTGTGGATTCATCACAGTCTTTTATATGTTTCATTGACATATCTGGCATCAGGTCATCCATCTATTCTCCTATGCAGCAAAATTTCTTACGGGAATTTCATAATTCTGCAGTGAGGGTTTGAGGAGAAGAGGAAGTTCTAAGTAACTTGGCTTGGAATCCTGTGAGGGATTAATCCTTCACTCTGGGGATCAATTCAATAGCCTGAGATCAATATTATATTATCTATAATCAGGCTACATCATCATCCCTCCAAGACAGTGCAGTATTTCCTAGTAGTTGTGCATGCAGTAGCTGCATATTCAGGGGAGGAGCTATATCTCAAGTTTTGAGCTTGGGAATCGAGATAAGGGAGCGACACTTCAGTTAGTGAGCTGAGTGGGTGATGTTTCAGAAGATATATCATTATTTCAGCCCTAGATCAGTAGTTGCCTCCAGGGAGTGCATAACTCATCCAACAGGGGTGTAGTGTGTAACCCAAAAAGGGTCAAAATTACAAACTCAAAATCTGGCCAAAACATTTTTGGGTTGTACTGGGTTTTTTGAGTAGAATCCGTGGTTAAAATCTCAGATATTTTTTAGCACTCCAATAGCCTCTTGCACATATATATTCTTCCTAGTAGCAACAGTTCCCAACAACAATAGTTTCCTGCAGCAATATTTTCCAGCAACAACAATATTTTTGCTTTCGAGTGCTAGGATTTAGAGTTGTTTCAACCATCTTTGGATGCCTTGAGTGCATTATTTTTAGAGCACTATGTATATTCATTTGTTGTGATTATAATGATATGGCTCAATTGTTTCTGCTCCTATGTATGGTGTCTTAATGTATTCCAATATTTTTCCATTTCTACATGTTTTATTCTTATTGTACTGTAGTTGGAATTATGCATATGTTCTATATTCCTGTATTTCCCATTTTGGGATATTACATCGTTCGATTACAAACTACTCACTAGTGGTGCCTTAGTCCATCAAGGTTTTTGGCTTGATGGGGCATAGATATAGGTTTGATGTGACTACGTAGTCCAAGAAAAACCACTATTAATGGACTTTTGGAAATGACCTACTTGCGAGATCGAAGTCTCACGCGAGGCAATATAGGGGGATGATAGAACTAGGTTTCTTCATCTAGAGGGAATTAGGATCATGGCCTAAGGTATTTTCCTTCTTCACAGAGCTTCACAGATCAGATTTATCAATAATACAAGCGATGTTCAACACATCTGTTGAACTTACTAATAGACCGCATGATCTTACTTATTCATGTATTAAACAAAGTAAACAACCGTAAAACAAACTTCTCTATGAAATAGCATATCAAAATCCCTTACTTAGAAGAGATAAACATAAACAATAGTAAAGCGAAACATATCAACAGAAACTCATATCTATGTGATACTTCTTTCGTTAATTTCTCTGATCTTTGTCATACATTCATTTTCCACCCTGCAGACACAGCTGTAGTGCCCTGCACACACAACTGCAGGGGTATGTGCGCATAGCTATAGACTTCCTAAGGTCTCTACGCACATAGCTGCAGAAGCATTTCCTCTAAAAAAAAACACAGACTCTGACTTAAAACAATCTTACATCCAAATGCATCTCATTAAATCTATCGATTAAGCTTATCCTTTGACCTCTATCTAGACTCATTATTTAGGTTTGTAATTTACAATACAGTGGTACAAAACCATGGGCGGAGTCCAATATTCACATGATAATCCCCATCCCATTACATAATAAGGGGCTTTGAGCCACCCAAAATCCCCTAAGACTCAAAATAGACTTTGCATTGCATGCTCTGCTCCTCGATTTGCAGAGTCTTTCTCTGCTACTCACATCATAGGGATCCCATCTCCAAAAGGCCCACAACACATAACTATGACGTCCTGAGTCACAAAGGTGGTATGCCTACTATCTTCGCTTTGATGTCATGCAAGGTGTTGTACCTCAATAAACAATCCCTTGGCTATGGTAAGGAATCAGTGCTCGAGACATTTATAAATGTATGTCACAATATTAAGATATCAGATATTCTTCGTTAAGTACCTTTTGGAATTAATATTTATAACCCTCAATTATCTGATATAATGAAAGATTTCACAATGCCATAATCCGCTGATATTACTTGAAATGGAAGGAAGAAAATGGAATGGAAACTTAAAATGATATGTTATATAACAGAATCTATCATTATAAATCTCAGAAAGAACTTTATAGAGAGAAAATAGTTGGAGTGAAGGAGCGCACATTAAGTACATAACTCTTACTTACAAATTGTAAAAAAGGGACCTGCAGCTACATTACTTCACTTCATTCACAGAAGAATAAACACATAATGAAACTAAAAAATGCATCAACATCAACAGGTGCCAGAAACTTTATCTTCTTTCATTAATTTTCAGAAAATTCAGTACAAAATTGTAGTTCTCCAAAGGTCCAAAAACACGGACCCCACTACCCCTCTTCTTGCCTCTGCTTTTATATCTGCCATCTAATCTTACTTCCTAACTACTATGATCAGTTTTAAAACTGATTCTTGAAGTAGTTGAGGAAATTTTGGAATTAATTAAATTTACAAAATAGTTGTTATATATATATATATAATATAAAACCAAAATAGAACCTCACCCTAATGCAATTTAAAGAAGGACGAATAGTACATTTTGGGTCCCACTGTTATATCCGTATGCATTATTGGAAAAATCACACATGGTTTGTGAAAACCAATTACTACCTACAGAAGCACCTGTAGCAGTTTCTTAAGAAGGGGCTAAGTGATGCCACATTGCATCATAGTCGTCGATTAGCGAACATTGGTTTAGATCAAACCATTCTGTGGGGGCACTGCATCTCATAAGTTCCGAGCAGTTTGTGATGCCGCAAAACCATTGGATCTGGACTGGATGATCCAAGTTGTTCATTTATGTTGAACGATAAATTATTTTCTTGAGGCATATTACTTTCATATTATATGTGTTTGATTACAGGTAGTGATGCCTCTGTTTTCATTGTAGATTCAGTGAACAATGACTCCAGATTATTTTCTGTTGTGTACTGTCTTGTTGATCTTGTTGATCTTAAAATTATGAACTGGCTTTCCACCCGCTGGCTTGTTATCTTCCAGCATCAATCCGTTGCGCAAGTATTGACCAGACAATTTCTTATATCTTGAGACTTTTCTGTAATTGGATTGCAAGTTCAAATGCTAACATACGGTCATCAAATTATATAGGAACATTAGTGTGGAGGTTGATTGTAATGCGATCACATAGATGCTCTTGTATAGATCCTTTCACATTGCCAAATTCTTCTGAAATAGTATAACTCAGAGTATAAATTCCTATATCAAAAAACCAATAATAAAAATAATCTTAATCCTTCAGGTCTTCTTCTGAGACTGAACTTGTGATCAGACAAATCGAATTCTAGCATAACAGAGTCATCCCCAATTTTCACAACGTTTTTTAATAAAATTGGTGTTTGAAGGAACCCAAAAAATCCCTGAAACCGCTTCAAATTTTTGGAAATATCCCATGTTAGAGTCAATTGGGGTCACTCTGCAAAAAACCCATGTCATGGATTTTTAAAATTGTTTTCTGTTTGCCCACAATATGAAATCGAAATTAACTGCCTTGACGGTGTGTGCGTTTTCAAAACTTTGACTTTTCATTTACATCAGTATATTTGCTCAGACTTTTAATTTTAAACTCATATGTAAATATTATTTCCCATAGATCATATGTGGTTACTTATATATTTTTTTCGTTGCATTCTCATATTTTCAAATTTCTACAGCCTTTTGCTATATAGCAAGTTTGCAATATCATTAATTCTTGAGCAATCAACCCACTGAAGAACTTGTAATTGTGTACATTACTTCCAATATAGTGTAGACTCCTTTCTATAATTTTATATAAGATGTGTAATAGAAATTCCTTTATTAAGATATAGAATCAACCCATATCTTTTAAAGCTTAATTTGTGAAATTTATACACTATAATTACAAATAATTTGAAGCAATGCAACCCTGAACTATTATCAGCAATCCAACATCATAAACAAAATCACAATCCAGGGTTAATTTTTCAAGAGAGTGAAAATGAAATCCAACAAATTCTATAGTCTTATCAGTTATCCTTGCACATGTTTCAATGCCAAATTCAGTGTCTTTTAATAGCCAATTTCTAGTGATGTCATACCTCTATCTGTTAAACCCTCACAAAACCAAGATAACAATCCTCAAGTTGTTTGCTTGCACTCTCCAGCTGATACCATCTCTTTAAAAAATAGCACAATAAACCATATCTGACTTTTTTCCATCTAAATGTATCAACAACCTTGAATTTCTCAGACCCTCTCTTGACTTTTAGCTGAGTTGAATTAGGCTACAACATCTGGCTCCAATTGGGGACAGCAATTTGGTAGCAAAATGCTGAGAACTTGTAGATCAGTAGCCTTTATTGGGCATGGAGTCAAGTCAAACTTAATTTTCTCCCAATCCAAAATCTCTAAAAATTTCAAATTTCTCTGAAACCTCTCTATTCTAGGATTTTTTTTCTTGAACTAAAAATGCTAAACTAGAAATACTGCAACTAGGAATACTCAACTCCTGAGCTTATTTATGAACTTAATAAAGTGAATTCAACCTTCCAACGACACCAATCTAACATCTTCTTGTTAGATTTAATACCTTCATACTGCTGAAATTTAAAAATCAAAACAGGAATGTACCATGAAAATTTTTCATATACAAAACTTTGTACATACTCTTGCATAAAATCTTGTTGCTGACCAAAGAAATCTGTCAGATACTCAGCAACTAGATCATAGAAATCATGAGACAAAATTTCGGCTGCCTCCTTTTCTTGAAAATTTTGCTGATGTAGATTTCTTTGAACAAGGCAACTTCCTTCATTGTTTGACTCCTCAATTGGGAGTTGTGTGCGAGGCACTTGATTGCCATTTTTTGTAGGTAGGAATTTAGGCTGAAAAGAAAAATCCAAGGTTTTTTCCCCATAATGCTTATGTTCTTTGTATAATGTCAATTCTTGAAAAAAATCTTCCTCCTCCTACAAACATATCTGAGAAGCTCCATTAATTTCCCCTCTATTCACAAAATCATTAAAATTATAAAAAATGTAATGATATTCCAAGCTTTTATCATGTAGTTCAATTGTTGCAACGAATATTTGACCAGAATCTTCAAACCACTTAGATTCTTGTGCTTGAACAATACATGAATCCTCTGACACTTTTCGGAATTCCTCGTTCATCTCTGTATTTGCATTCCTTTGTAAATAAATTCCAATGTTTTCTTGACAGGCCCTCTTTCCTTTAGCAAAACTTGTTCTTTCAACATGACATTGAAAATTTCTACAAGCCCACACATTATCTTCAATTTCCTATGTATAAAGAAACATCAACTTCAGAGTGCAAGGCTTTCTCTCCTTGAGATAAAAAGCCAAGACAATAGAAAGAGCCCTCAAATAGCAAACCATAGTTGTTGCTTCAGGAGGTTGAATTTCTTTGGCATGCTGAAATAATTGTTTTGAAACCTCCTATTAAACTCATTGATTGATTCATTTCTTTGCCTCTGGATAGAATATAATTCCAAAAGGTGTTTTTCATATGACTTACATTCGCCCCAATCTCTAAGAAAGATATCTTGAAAACCTTGCCATGAACTAATTGAACTTGCTTTCAAACACTGGAACCAATGCTAAGCACCTTGATTTAATGAATGAAAAAACATTATTAAAGCCACGTCTTCATAAATAATTTGAAATTTGTCCAAAAAGTACTCAAATTCCAAGATATGTTGTTCAGCTAAGATATCCTCATCCTCTCCAAAGAAACTTGGCAAAAATTTGAATCCTTTTGAAGGATACTGATGAAGAATTGTGGGCAGCTTCAGGGGTTTAAATATTTCTTTGTTTTTGAGCTGAAAAATAGTCAATTTCTTGTGAGGAAGAATATTATCATCCAAAGATGACGAATCAACACCTTTATGCCTAGACTATGACTAATTATATTTAGGAATTGTAATGCAACAGTCATTTCTCCTTTCATATTCAGGAGATAAATTTGTGTCAAGATCAATAATACAAGCAGAAGAAAAATCATCTTTCTCCAATCAAGAATGTACTTTTTGGACTTTACAATATTCTGAGAATATAAAGTAAGAAAAAATATTCTTGATATATAAGGGAAAATAGACCACTAAATTGATAGTAAAAAATAGAACCTCCTTTAAAAAATTGAAACTATGATACATGTTTTTTCCACGATGCTTTCTCATTTTTTTGCCAGCAAAATTCTTCATCTAATGAAAATTTCATCAGTGGAGTTGCTAGGTGAATAATAAACAACCAAAATCTAAATCTAAATCTTCTTCACCATCAAGAGTAAGGGATTATGAGACCCTCTGTTGTGAGTTATTTGATCTCGTGTGAAGCCTTTTGAAAGCCAAAATTATGAAAAAGAATTAACACAACCAAATATTTCCTCCTCATTGAACAACCAGAGGAAATTGAAAGAAAACCCAGGGAAATGAAATTCACCTCTTCGATCCCCAGCAACAACGCCAAAAAATGTTGTAGCTCAAGAAACAATCCCTTGGCTGTGGTAAGGAATCAACGCTCCAGACATTTATAAATGTATGTCACAATATTAAGATATCAAATAGTCTTCGTTAAGTACCTTTGGGAAGTAATATTTATAACCCTCAATTATCTGATATAATGAAAGATTTCATAATGCCATAATCTGTTGATATTACTTGAAATGGAAGGAAGAAAATGGAATGGAAACTTAAAATGATATGCTGTATAACAGAATCTATCATTATAAATCTCGGAAAGAACTTTATAGAGAGAAAATAGTTGGAGTGAAGGAGCGCACATTAAGGACATTTAACTCTTACTTATGAATTGTAAAAAGGGACCCACAGCTACATTACTTCACTTCATTCATAGAAGAATAAACACATAATGAAACTGAAAAACACATCAACATCAACAAGTGCTAGAAACTTGATCTTATTTCATTAATTTTCATAAAATTCAGTACAAAATTGCAGTTCTCCAAAGGTCCAAAAACTCGGACCCCGCTACCCCTCTTCTTGCCTCTGCTTTTATATCTGCCATCTAATCTTACTTCCTAACTACTATGATCAGTTTTAAAACTGATTCTTGTAGTTTAGGAAATTTTGGAATTAATTAAATTTACAAAATAGTTGTTTTAATATTATATATATAATATATAATATAAAACAAAAATAGAACCTCACCCTACTGCAATTTAAAGAAGGACGAATAGTACATTTTGGGTCCCACCGTTATATCCATATGCATTATTGGCAAAATCACACATGGTTTTTGAAAACCAATTACGGCCTACGAAAGCACCTGTAGCAGTTTCTTGAGAAAGGGCTGAGTGATGCCGCATTGCATCGTAGTTGTCGATTAGCGAACATTGGTTTAGATCAAAACATTCTGCGAGGGCACTGCATCTCATAAGTTCCAAGTAGTTTGTGATGCCACAAAACCATTGGATCTAGGCCGGATGATCCAAATCGTTCATTTATGTAGAACGATAAATTATTTTCTTGAGGCATATTACTTTCATATTATATGTGTTTGATTACAGGTAGTGATGCCTCTATTTTCATTGCAGATTCAGTGAAAAATGACTCCAAATTCTTTTCTGTTGCGTACTGTCTTGTTGATCTTAAAATTATGAACTGGCTTTGCATCTGCTGGCTTGTTATCTTCCAGCATCAATCTGTTACGCAAGTATTGACCAGACAATTGCTTATATCTAGAGAATTTTTCTAGAATTGGATTGCAATATCAACTGCTAACATACGGTCATCAAATTCTATGGGAACATCAGCCTATAGGTTTATTGTAATTCGATCACATAGATGCTCTCGTACAGAGCCTTTCACATTGTCAAATTCTTCTGACATAGTATAACTCAGAGTATAAATGCCTATATCAAAAAACCAATAATAACAATAATCTTAATCCTTCAGGTCTTCTTCTGAGACTAAAATTGCGATCAAACAAATCGAATTCCAGCAGAACAGACTCATCCCCAATTTTCACAACGTTTTTTAATAAAGTTGGTGTTTGAAGGAACCCAAAAAATCCCTAAAACTGCTTCAAATTTTTGGAAATTTCCTGCGTTTGAGTCAATTGGGGTCACTCTGCAAAAAACCCATGTCACGGATTTTTAAAATTGTTTTCCGCTTGCCCACAATATGAAATCAAAATTCACTGCCTTGAGGATGTGTGCATTTTCAAAAATTTGACTTTTCATTTACATCAATATATTTGCTCAGACTTTTAATTTTAAACGCATATGTAAATATGATTTCCCACAGATCATATGTGGTTACTTATATATTTTCTTCACTGCATTCTCATATTTTCAAATTTCTACAGCATTTTGTTGTATAGCAAGTTTGCAGTATCATTAATTCTTGAGCAATCAACCCACTAAAGAACTTGTAATTGTGTACATTACTTCCAATCTCTTACAAACTCTTCTCTATAATTTTATAGAAGATGTGTAATATAAATTCCTTTATTGAGATTCAAAATTGACCCATAGCTTTTAAAGCTTTTTCTGTGAAATTTATACACTATAAGTGCAAATAATTTGAAGCAATGCAACCCTGAACTATTATCAGCAATCCAACATCATAAACAGAGTCACAATCCAGGGTTATTTTTTCAAGAGAGTGACAATGAAATCCAAAAAATTATATAGTATTATCAGTTATCCTTGCACACGTTTCAATGCCAATTTCAGTGTCTTTTAATAGCCAATTTCTAGTGATGTCATACCTCTATCTGTTAAACCCTCACAAAACTGAGATAACAATCCTCAAGTTGCTTGCTTTCACTCTCCAGCTGATACCATCTCTTTAAAAAATAGCACAATAAACCATATCTGACTTTTTTCCATCTAAATGTATCAGCAACCTTGAATTTCTTAGACCCTCTCTTGACTTTTAGCTGAGTTGAATTAGGCTACAACATAAGGCATCCTTCAACGGTGGAACTGCTTCGGCGCATTTTTTCTCAAATTCACTGATTTCTCTAAGCACCGTCTATGTGACCTTCTTGGCTAGCTTGTGCAATCAGCAAGGAATTCAATACATAAATATCCTACCCAGTTGTATACAACATCCTTTAAGGCTATTATGGGCAGAGAAGCCTCCTCTCCACGACTTTTCCTCATAATCTTTCCTACAAGAATGTGTGAGGCAAAGCACATAGTTCTATCCGAAATGTAGTTAATTAAATAACATGGGTTCCCTTCGTCAGATCATAATCCTTATTCATCTTATCCACAAGCTTCTTGTCCTGGATTTTGCCAAAAAAAGCCTCTGTGGAGTTCGACCTAAGACAAGGAAGGGTCGTAATTATTCTTATGAGCATCTCGGTAATGAGGATATTCTTCCCCAACAATAAACAATTGTCATACACCAAGGCCAACAGTTGGTGCACACAAATAGTGTTGATAGGACTTTTCCTGAAGTGTGGCACATAGAGCATGTTGAGTATCCTTTCCTACTAGATACCCTTCACCCATTTCATCGGCTCTAATCTTGTCACTTTGCATGCATAAGCCTGCTAGTGCATATATCTACTAGGCTCAAACTATGGGTATTTTCTCTTATCATTAAAATCCCAATCCTCCATTCTTAGCTGATGCACTTTGGCCAGTAAGTCTCCTTCAACTGACACCTCATCTGGAATCAATGGTGTAAAAACCTTGTACTTCACTGTGTCGGGGTCCTTCACCGGCTTCTTAGCCTCTAGCTTCCAAGTAGGAATATATGGAGGCAACCTAGAGATAGGTTTAACCTCCTCAACATTTATTTATTCGGGGACTTCTTCTACTTCATCATCACCTAATTCTATCTCCATGGCATTTTTTTTCCGATCTTGAGCTCCCTTACTCCGATGTTCCTTCAGGAGTTTCTTCCAGCGTGACAAACTTAACATTGGTTTCTTCGGCTTAGCAGACAATGTTGTGCCCGAAATCGGATGTTGCCTGGGTGAACTCAACCTTGTGGTAGTTACTGGTAGTGTATCCATCATGGCACGGTTTAAACCTTGTCAGATCATGTGGCTAAGTCCTGCCTTGATCAATTCTTCTCTGAATGTTGCAAAACTGTAATCCAACATGAAATAGCTTGCTCAGTTATCTTACAAAAAACAAATCTCACTTCTAAGTCTTAGCGCGCAAAGTGTTCGAATGTGGAGTGGGATCCCTGATTTATAGCGAAATTCGAATTAAAATCCCATCATCGCCCTTATATTGTGGTCATAAATGCCGATTTGGTGGAAAATCTACCCATATATGTCCATTAATTGCATCCCTCTCACACATTTTAATAGCCATATCATTGTCCAATCAACTTTTATTATTCCAATGGTCATATTTTGGATGAACTCTGCGAGACTCACCCCCTTAGCAAAGTCTTGCCTTCCTCAGCACAGTAACCTCCAACTGTGCCTACATTTAGTCTACTATGCAGTACTATGACTGTGATGAAGCCACCCTCCAATAAAATAATTTTGTGTTTTTTCACCTCGACACCCACAGATCTCATACCCCAACAAAAAATTGTTAGTTGGGTTTGCCCAAGTGGACAGTTTAGAACATTCTTGGGTTTGTTCCAACTGCGTGGCTCAATCAGGTTGTACATACATTCTTGGATTCTTATTAAATCAAAACACTCATGCCTTAACTTCTTGAAGAGCCTCATTAATGCACTTACAACCATCAAAAAAACTATAGGTTAATAAGAAACCTTTGATCATCCCATCCCAATCCATGGTTCCATGGCATAGCTCCGTTTCAAGATACCATTTATGAGGTGTCACTTCCAAAGAATGAAAGAACATGTGCACCCATTCTGGCTAAGAGTCTAGACCCCAAGCTGTAGTCCAGTGAGCTAAATGCTCACAAGGATCTTTCTGACCGTCATACAATTCGCGATATTCGTATCAACATGACCAAACCTCAGCCTGATCAACTTGAAAAACTCCTTCTATCCTCCTAAACTTTCTCTTTGCACGCCCCACCATCAGGCTAGAGTAGACCTCAGTGTGAAGTCCAAAGCTTCGCATCTCTGGTCGTCAAGCACCTTTTGCTCAAATTCTTCCAAAAATAAGACAACATTCCCCGTTCCATCATAAAAAGGCAAGTTGCATACTTTTGATTAGACACAACGTATATATTTGGTAACCCTATTACAACGCTTGGTCATTACTTCATGCAAACGATTCTGTGAGTGATACAACTCCTCATCATAATCTGAAACACATGAAATATCACGCTCCTAACATATTCTGCCATCCGCGGTGGGATTAATCCAATATTTGTCCTGCGTAGTGAGATTACAGATCTGATCGATATTAGGATCCCCATACTGATGCTAGACAAACTCTGTATAGTGTGCACCTTCTGAAGGATCCAGTGGTACTACAACTCGGGTACCATCCTTTTCAAACACCATATGCCTATTTTTCAAGTTGATTATAACATCTGTGTCACTAGCCTAATCAATTCCAAACAACTCTGGATAAGGATTATTATCATCAACAATATCGACGAATTCAAATTCGACCAATATGAATGCACCACCAATATTTATGCTAACTCCCTGCAATCGCCCCATAGAAATGATCTTCAGCTGATTTTCCATCCTCATCTGAATTTGCGACCATTGTAGCTTACGCCTTCCCATTCATTCCCATGTACGATTTGAGAGAACACTAGCATCTGACCCTATATCCATAATGACTTGATCCATCTCATAATCTATGATCTGTGCAGTCAATCGCATCTCTCAACCAACTATTTTCTTGTTCTTGTACACTTTATTTACTGCACGTTGTTCTAGTTGTAGCTTTTCCTTACCAACGAAGTTATCTATTAGTTCCTGTAATCCTTCTACGACCTTTTGGTCCCTTAGAAATTTCATACACATCTGGGAAAAGGACACCAATATAGACTGATCAAATTCCTTTACATTGAAATTCTCCTCAGGCTTATTCTTCAATGGAAACAATTTTCTCTGTGGTAGGTGGCGAAGCTTTAGGAGTCAAAAATTCCTACCTTGATTCCATGAATGTCTCTTTCTCATGTTGTAAATTAAATCAAATATTCTTATCTTTTTATTTCCTTACCTAGGTCTCTGTCACAATTTTTTTTCCTTCTACGTGTCCTCCTCCGGTATTCACACCACTGCGTGTTACTATTTTAACGCTTCGATCTGCTTGGTGCAGATTATCCCTCATCATTTGTATATTCTGAGTCAGCTTCTGGCTGTGATTCTTCTGCATTTTAGCTGAAAAAATGCAACATTCTTCTATTTCATGACCAAATTCTTTACAGTACTTACAGGAAGCTATAGTAGGATTATGACAATCCCTAGAAAAATGTCCAGTCTGTCCACAGTTGTAACATATGACCTATCCTCATCCATGACCAGCGTTTCTTCCTCAGCCAAACTCTCACCCTTGGAAACCTCCTTATACCTGCATTCGATATGAACCAGGACTATTCTACATCATCAGATCATAGATCTTACAATGTTTCTCATCATGTACCACTAAACTACAAAAATTACAGAAAAAATTCTTCGGCGATCTCACAAAATTTTTCGGTAGGTGACAATAATCCGTAGAATTATGGCCTGCAACTTCACATATGCTACTCCATACATGGGGCCCTATACTTGTCCCAACACTCGATCTAGGCTTCGATGGACTCAACAGCCCAGTACTCAAATAATATCTATAAACAGGGCACTTTTCTTTATTGTGACCCTCCACTTTGTATTTGATACAATAGACCTCCATCCTTATATTACATCGAAACTCCTTTCCCTTCTTTATATCCTGTAGCTTCATATGCAAGCTCACCAACTGAGTTTGAATATTTTTCACTCCTATGCTTGTATCAACTACTAGCAATGCTTCAAGCTTCATCATGATCTCCAACGCTTCAGCTTGAGTTGCAATATTTTGTTGTGACAATGGCAGTCTGATATGAGGCAACAACACAACAATAAACCATTATATATGTTTTTCATTCGGGATTTTGAAACTAATTTGGCTCAATAGTGTCTTAAATCTCTAATCTATCTCCCACATGGTCTCAATAGCCAGCTTCTTAATCTGTTTTATTTATGTGTTACACTGGGACTGTGACTTTAGTTTCTTGAATTCAACATTCCACGTAGTATTTTTCTCAACCAAAGAATAATTTGCATTTGTCATAACATAATTCATGTACTAGGACGATGCTCTATCTTGCAATGTTGTAATCAACTACGCTTTCTTCATATTTTCATCTGTAATGTGAAATCCATATTGCTTCGAACACAAACTAGAACTGTTTAGGATCATCTTTTCCTTTGAAAACATGCATCTTTGGTGGTTGGGCCATAGTGAATGGGTGAGGTGGAGGTGGAGGAGAAAAATGGGATGGAGTGATGATGGCGATGGAAGGTTGGTGAATTTCCTCAACACTTTACTGACTTTTAAATCTCAGCAAAAAGCTTCTCGGGGTAGTGGGGTTGCTTTCTTTTTCTCTTTCTCTTTCTTTAGACCCAAACAACGGTCTATATTCAGTTTCATGTAAGTACCCCAATTTGTGCTGAATATTTTACCACTCCACGTAGCACCAAGTTCTATTTTGGTAAATATCAATCTGATCGTGTCTAAAGTACACCCTTTTCACATAATAGAATTTTAATCCAAAACATCAGTGAATTAAGGTACTTACCTCTAGGGCCTCTGAAGAACTTTCGCTCTTCTTTGCTATAAGAGACATAAGCATTGATTGCAAAATTAGTTATAAACCCTCCAAGGATACTGTTTATCCAATAATAAACAACCAATTAGGGGAATTTTGAGGTCTAAAATGGGCCTCCTAAGGAAATTATAAAATAATAGTTCAAACAATAAAATAATATTTGATTACATCATTAAATTTTAGAGGGAAAAAAGAAAAAACTATTTTTTTAACTTGTATTTTGAACTTATCTCCCTAAGGTTTTACTCAAATTTAGAGTGGGAATACTCATTGGATGCAAAAATTAATTTCTCATCCAATGAGTAACCATGTTGCATACTTTTGATGGACTCTTTGACACGAAAAATGAGAAATACATTTAAAACGTGATTGCAATCATGTTTTTTCATGTATTTCTCATTTTTCGTGTAGCAAGATTCATCAAAATGCAACATGGGTACTCCAATGAGTATTCCCACTCGAAATTTGAGTAAAACCTTAGGGAGATAAGTTTAAAATATGAGTTGAAAAAGTAGTTTTATTATTTTATTATTTTTTGATTTTTTTACTTTTTTACTCCAAAAATGGTGAATCATCCCCCATGCTTGACATCATAATATTGAATCCTATTGGTTCTTAGGAGGCCCATTTCAGACCTCGAAATTCACCTAAGGAGGCTCTCGATCACCTAATTGAGCCTCCGACTTGGCTCCCACAGGATGCAAAGTCACGATCCAATTTTGGTCAACCCTTGACCCAACACTCCTCTACAAAATGTTGTTTTCCTCCATGCTTGAAATTGTTGTGACTGAAAATTTGGTTAGGGCACACAACTTTTCCCCTCCACCCTTCACACAGTCAACAACTAAGTATTCTATGGTTTTTTTCCTCCTAGGAAGGACACCCCTTAAGCCACGCTACCCGTTGCTAGGAATGTCCACCTAAACGCTTCCCTTAAAGGGCCCCTACCTGCTGTCTATGGCCTATGGCCTAGCACAATAGCTAGCTATGGTTGTGGCCTCCCTTAGAAACCACCCAAATAACCTCCAAATAGTGCTATCATGCTGCTTGTATCTTCGCCCCACACAACCTTGAAATCCAGCCTTCAAACTGTAAACAAAAAACCCTTGAAACAACCTGTTGTCCCCTACAACACTCAGACTACACCACAAAAATTCCCATGCTATCCCTTAGCCTCCTTCACACTGCTCCTCGACCTCCTTATCTAGCTATGGCTTGCCTTCTGTTAGGTTCCTACAATAATAGGGTTCATAATTTTTTAATTGACTTTGATAGTCTTGTAAATATGTACATACCTTGCTTTCTGCAAGTTGTTTTCCCATATTTTGAAAATAATAAACAAATGAAAAGAGAGTAAAGTCCTAAAAAAAATCAAAGGACTTAGAAAAAGAATAAACCCCAAAAGAAAAAGAGATAAAAATAAGACCTGAAAGTGAGCAAGTCAAAATGCCACTACTATTTACTTTTACTACAAGAATAATTATTATGTGTAGATTGTCAATAAATGCCATAATCCATTATCAGTTAAATAGTTTAATCTTAACTTTTCATGCTTTAAATTTCATGTTTTAGATAGAGAATAAAGATATGTCAAATAGTTTAAACTTGACATATCGGTAGATAGTTAGAGAATAAATGAGGAGCTCAATAGTTTAATCTGAGCCCTTGGATGAAATAAGGTTAGACTTAGATAGTTTTTATGCTTTGAAAATAAAATGGATTTAGAGTTGAAAGCTCAAATGCACCTATGAAAATGAAGTAAAAAATGTTAGAAATAATGATGGGTAGGTAGAAAGCAGTTGTGCAAGACATGTAATAAAGCATTATCAGGCAGAAATTACTAATTTCCCTTCCCCACAATCATTATTTATTATAAACTTTCAGTTAAAGAGGCTCAGAGCATTTCTCTGACTTCTATTCGGACCGGACCCACAGCTTAGTAACTGATTGGTTAAAAATATTAGATTCCCTACATAAAACCCATTCATCAACATATTCACCCTTTTCCAAGATTATGATCCCTTTTCCTAAGTAAAACACCTTTTTTACTTAGAAAAGTAAAACCCCCCTTGATTAATTTCATTTTCATTCAAAAAACACCCAAAAACCCATAAAATGCATTTTATCCTAAGTTTATATGTAAAGAATAAAAAATGGGACAAACTATGATTTATTACCTATTTTTTACACTTTAATTAGTTTTAAACTATGTATTTTAATTCATTTCATACAATACATCTTAATTTCATATTAACTACTAACCTAAGATATTAAATCCCTATATTACATTCCTCCCATATTTATTAAATCCTTTATATGTAAATAACCCCCAAAAACCCATTATTTAAAGTTTTAACCTATGGTTATATATCCCATGTGATGAAAATAAACCCTCCCTTTCTCTCCATAGGTTTAAACATATCAAATATAAAAATATCCCACCCCCTATGGTCTTTAAACACCCGTTAAAGGTTTATTTGCCATATAAAATCATATCCGTGCCAATTTTATTGAAATATTTGTTAATGTTTTAATTAAAAAACATATAACATTACAACACCTGCCAAATCACATAATGTAAAGTTTTAAAGTTAAAAATACATATTTATAAAGTTAAAACTTATCCTGTCACATTTATAAACCACTAACCCCACCTTTGAATGCCAAGCAATTTCCACAACCAATCCTAGTTGTTCGCATCAAAGCTCCCAGATCCAACAACCATAAGGCCATATCGCAAATAAAGTTGCGCAACTATAAATTTTTCCATTCCACGCGAAATAGGTTGTTTCAGACTTTTCTCTCTCCTCCACGTGGCCCAGTTCCATTGGATCGCATCTGATCCAACTGAAACCACTTACTAATCAAAACGAACATGATAACCACTCACGGTTTTTCTCCTTTGAAGGTCGAAAAACGCCCATCGACCGATGTGACCGCCATTAATTGCAGGTAATTTTAAGCCTAAAATGCCTAATAAACCCCCAAATGACTCCATTGATCCCTCTTCTGCATTTTCCGACTGTATTGCTCCTCCCGATTAAAGAAAGCCAAGCTTGTGCTTCGTTTTCAAGCCCAGAACCAGTGAAAATATCGCCTATTGTTGATTGAAGTTTGTTGGAAGTCCTGAATTGCTTCCAGAAGATACCATAGACCTGTCAAAATGCCTCGGAGCCTATTTCAAAGATCCATACCTACGTAAAACAGGTATTTCCCGAAAAAAATTGAGCCTGTTATCAATTTGAAAGGACATTTGAAACTTGTATAAAGCATATTTACTCCAAGAAAGCCTTTAAATTGTCCAAAAAGAGGCAAAACCCTGTCAAAATTTCCATAAAACCCTGTTATATACTGCATTCAGTTTATAAAGGAAAATATTGAGTTTGTTAGTTTTTCTAGACTATATAAAACTCTAAATCAAGCCCAGAAATCCTTTGAAGGTAACCTGACCCTCTATGCTTGATTTCAAACAATTTTAAGCCCAATTATCCACTGAAAAGTAAAAGAAACCCCTGTTTCTTATTTCATGACCAATAAGAATATGAAATACATTTTGAAGATTGAAATTGAAAGATAAATTCAAAGGATAGAACCATATTCTGCTTATTTTATCTAATAACCTCTGTCAAAGCCAAAAATACTTCTGTAAACCATTTAACCTTACAAAAGAAACCAGAAAGCCTAAAAAATAGAGTTTTAGCAATCCAGAAAGCCTAAAAATTCCTAAATCTACTCCAGTTGTGTCCTCCAAGACTGTTATCATTGTGAATCCTCTACAACCTCCTGTTGTAGACATTGAGCACATCCCCTTAGCAAATGTTGACAATAAAATAGCAGATCCTGTTGTTAAATTTAGTTTATTAGACCTCCACTACTGGAGCTATGAAAAATCTTTAGATTAGGTTGAAGAAGTCTAGATTTGGGAATCAAACCTTCCCAAATATGTTGTTCCAGTCACTTATCAATGCCCAGAGGTTATTACGTTGTGTCAAAGTTACTATTCACCTAAAAATAGGGCAATGATCAATGCAAACAAAGAGGTACTGTTTACAATTACTGCTGCATCCATAAACCAGATGTTACAACTCAAACTAGATCCTAAGGCAATTCCTTTGTCAATAGAGGCACTTACAAAGTTATACATTGGCCTTGATTTTCCCAAAAGGTTTCAGATATTTCAAATCTTTATGCCTTTACATGTTGAAATTTCTCAAATCAATCCTCCATATTCTACTTAAAAATTTCCAGAGGGGTCTAGACATGTCATTTCCATGTTATCATTTATCCTAGGATACTTTACAGATGAGTATACTGATGAGTCCATCTTAGGGTTCCTATCTACTTTTGCACCAAGACAGCCTCCCTCTGTAATTTTCAATTATGCTGAGTACATTTCTGACAATATCCATGATCAACTGATCAAGTTGCCAACTGAAGGAGTGTTCAGATACACATCTTTTCTCTTCGAAATTTTTTTGTATTTTCAAGCAGATAAGTTCCCTATAACTCTCCAGAAGCTTGATATAGAATAAAATCCACTTTCAGTCATCTTTTGGACTTAATTAATCAGAAAAGAGTCCTCAAAATTCACTTTTACAGAGTTTACAGATAATTTTGTGCATCCATTGATCAATATGTTGACCAACACTGAACAACCAAGGATCAATGATTAAATGAAAAAAATTCTACAGCTATCTAAACAAAATAGAACTGGAGATTGGTATTTGTATGAAAAACACACAGAAATCAGAGTTTTTGGATCTAATTTATTACCCTACAAACTACCCAAATATGTACCAATGAGGGTTTTTGCCTTGGAATATATCAGGAAAATCTTGAATTCTGATTCTATTAACTTCCTAGCAGCTAAGAAGAACACCCAGTTTAAGTTAATGAATTAGGTGGGGCCATTTATTTGTAATCACAGAGATGCAAAACAAGAAGTAGCCAAATAGTTACTAGAGTACAGATTTGAAGAGAGTTTCTCCTGGAACTATGATCCACAAGGAATACTAAGTAAGATGAGGGTTAAGTGCAAACTAACACCCTACATTCACAAGAAAAAACCATAGATTGAGAAGTATTTCAATCAGACTGAGTGGATAGTGTTAGTCATTAGTAATTTTTTTGCCTTTATAGATGACTAAATGTCTATCTTAGATTTCTAGAAACAAAATTCATGAATCTTGTGAGTTCTAGAAATCTCACTGCCTTCATTATCCTTAAGATAATTTTTTACTATTTCATCATTCCATCATGTCAAGCCCTACTTCCCAGTCTCAGAAAACCCATTAGAGGCTTGTGTCACTCATTTTGTCTATATTTTGTTACATTTGGCCCAAATCCTCTGTTTTTTTTTGCCTAAACCCCCCACTGCTACCTAAAGCCACCAATCAAATAGCTCTGCTATCTCTCCCCAAAATACCTCAAGCATTGATGATCTCAAACTATCTCTGTAGGCTCTTTAGATGAATCAAGTACATTGGATTTTGGATCTTCAATACATCAGTTTATCCATTAGGGGAATTATGAGGTCTAAAATGAGCCTCCTAAGAAAAATGTACAAAAAAAATAAAATTTATAAGAACCAATAAGATTCAAGATGACGATGTCAACCATGGGGGATGATTCACCATTTTTGGAGTAAAAAAGTAAAAATATTAAAAAATAATAAAATAATAAAACTACTTTTTCAACTCGTATTTTCAGCTTATCTCTCTAATTTTTTACTCAAAATTCGAGCAAGAGTACTTGTTGGATGCAAAATTTAATTCCTCATCCAAGGAGTACCCATGTTGCATACTTTCGATGGACCCTACTACACGAAAAATGAGAAATACATGAAAAAACGCGTTTATAATCACGTTTTTCATGTATTTCTCATTTTTCATGTAGTAGTGTCCATCAAAAGTATGCAACATGAGTACTCCTTTGATGGGAAATCAAATTCTGCATCCAACGAATGTTTCTTCTCAAAATCTAAGTAAACCCATAGGGAGATAAGTGTAAAATACGAGTTGAAAAAATAGTTTTTCCTTTTTTCCCTCTAAAATTTGATGATGTAATCAAATATTATTTTATTATTTCCACTATTATTTTATAATTTCCTTAGGAGGCTCATTTTAGACCTCAAAATTCCCCTAATGATAAACTCTATCTTACACTTAATGACCCGAAATTCTAAGTTTCGGTCCAAAAGACAAGTCCAAGGAACCTTCCACTAGGTCACCTACTGTTTCACAAAGTCATAGGGTGGATTTGGTATCCTAAAAACTTTGTTTTTCCTATATGAAGAAATTGCATTCAAAGAAGAAAGGGACAAGTGATTTTGTCCAAAACTCATCAAAGAGGTCATTCAAGGAGGGCCTTTTCACCTAAAACATGAATCTTGCAGGGGGGCAGCTGCCCCTTGCTCACATTTCTGCAAGAGAATCATATGGTCATCAACCTAGCAAGAGGAAAGGTAAAGGGGAAAACCATCACAAGAAGACCATCCACAGCAAAGAAGAAAGCAGCAGGCATATGTTTGAAGAGAATCAGGGTTGGTGACTGCGTTGGCCAAATAAGGAATCAGTACTAGGGCTACAAGGAAAAAGGTCACCTCCACTCCATCAGTGCACAATTGAAGGTCTTTAGAAATAATAAATGATGATTGAAAGGTTTTAGAGAACTTAGAAGACAACACTATTTACTTTTTCCTAACAGCCCTAAAACCTAGGAGTTTGGGAAGAATGCCAAACAGGTCAAATGATGATGATAAAGCCTCCTTCATAACATCAAATGGAATTCAAAGGGTATCATTACAAAGGCCCCTCAAAAAGGATCAAAGGAAAGCAAGCATGAGGTAAAATTTCCCTAGAAGGTAATTATGATAAGCATAGGCTCACTGTTGAAGAAAATAGGTGTCAAACTCTAAAAGGACAGTGATCAAAGGTAAGGTTTGTGTAGGCACGTGAAAAAACATAAGTGGCCAGGGGAGACACAAAATGGTTTCAAAAACTGCTAACCTTTCCCACCAAAGATATAGCACTGGAAAACTGATCAAAAGAACAAATTTTTAATTGGTCTAAAAAGCAGAGAAAGCCTCCAACAAGGTTTCCTTGTCCAGAGTATATTATGCAAAAGATAGTTTTCCCATGTTAAATCATTCCTGCAAGAATGTTTTAGGATGGTTATCAGCAGAACAAATGTAAAGTGAGAAGTCTAAATTACAAATGACATCTAGAGCAGAAGAGGAATTCATGCCCAAGTAAAAAGAGTATCATTGGTTTTGAAATTGTTTAGCACAATAAGGTGTTAACCAACAAGAGATCTATGTCAAAAGGTAAAAAGGACAGAGATGCATCAGCACCATCAAACAAAAAACCATTTTTCTATGGTTCTGCCACCTACAAGACAAAAGACCAAAAAAGACAGTAAAAAGTAAGAAGAGAAATAAACATTACAAAGTGGGTTTTAATCACGAATTAATTTTCAAAAAGGAGTATAAATCTCTCCTTTCCCTCTCTTCCACTTCATATTTTTCATTGCAAAAGAAGAGCAGAGCCGTTGAAAGCTGTTTTTTAGGGTTTTATGCAAGTTTGGTTGAAATTTCTAGGTGTTATGCATCGATGGAGGTGCTACGCACCGGGCCTTCGACAATGCGCACAGAGGAGGCAGCTGCAGTGTTAAAATACACTGCGCTGCGCACCAGAGGGCAAGCGCTACGCACCGGTGAAGGTGTTGCGCACAGGCCCAAGTTCGGCCCAACTACCCGCCTTTCAATGGCACTACGCACAGGACTCTCAACGCCCGACCCGACCTAGCGCTACGCACAGAAAGGCCCGACAAGAACAGCATGTCAGGTGGCGCTACGCACAAAGTAGATTTTGGTCAAATTGCTAAAAAAAAGTTTCCAAAATCACCTTTTTCTCCTCTGATTTGTCTCCAAGCTCCCGCACAAACTTTGAAAAGGTTGGTGGTTTTTCTGCCTTGCCCTCCAAGTGATATTTTTCATAATCAATAAAATTATTAAAAACCTAATTTTCCCAAACCCTAATCTTCATGAAAATCAAATATGTGACCTCCTAGGGCAGGGTTTGCAAATTGGAGAGTTGTCATTTGTGTAAAGACACTCAATACCAACAAGCCTCCTCCTAAAGCTTTGAAAACTTTCCTAGAACTACTTCATTTTTCTTTCCATTTACTCAAATTTTTCCCTCACCATCCCTCATTTTGTCCTCCTTAGACATAAAGTTCCCATCAAGAAAAAAAACCATTTGTTCAAGAAAATAATCAGTCACCATGTCTGAGGGAGAAATCAGTACCAGCAGTGATGAAGGTCAAAGGCCTATCAAGACAAAACACAAGGGAGGAAAGGTTAATAGGTTTGAGCCTTTAGACACCATGCAAATCACCTCTTCTCCCATGATCCTCGTATGTTTTCAAGATGTTGGATGCTATCATTTTTGTGAGAGGGTTAAACAGGTCCAAAGCCACTTAGATTTGACTAGGTTGTTCATTCTCAGCCTACAAAACCACCAAGTCAACCTAGCAGGAGTAAATTTTGAACTCTCATCTGAATCCATTTCTAAAGCCACGGGAATGCTAGATATTGGTGAGACATGTTTCAAGCAGAAAAAGTTGGCCTTAAGCTACTATGAGCCCTTCCTCAAGCCTAGTTGTCAATAAGGCTGCAATATTGTTTTCCCCTTCTCTCACTTGCTAGAGAGGTATGCCCTACTAATGAGACATATCATCAAGTACTTCACTTGTGAGGGGAGATACTCCGGGATTTATTCATATCACATAAGGTTTCTAATGCACTTCATCAGGGTTAAATTGCTAAACCTACCATACTATATCTACCGAAGCATTGTCAAGATGACTTCAATGGTCAGGAAAATAAGTTATGCCCATCAAATGTAGAGCCTTTTTCACCACTCCTTGGTTAAGATGATTGTTTTGCACCAGCTGGAGCAGCAGGGAATCCCTTGGGAAGCTTTTATCTCACATGATGTATTTGCAAATCCCCAAGCCTTCATTCAACAAAATTTCCCTTCCACTTCCCATTCACTTACCTCCACTCCTCCATTTCCTCCACCTATGCCTTCTCCAAAAATAAACTTACCTCTTTCTTCTTCTCCTGATGCATCAAGTGAAGATGATGACAGTGGTAATGATGGGCAAGGGGGTGTCAGTGGCAATGAAGAACAAGAAGATGAAAGTGGGAAGGAGAAAAACAGTGAGGCAAAAACATAATTAAATGAGGAACAAGGAAGTGACAACAGCAATGAAGAACATGAAGATAATGAAGAAAGTGATGAAATAAGTGGAGCAGAGGCACAATTTAATGAGGAAAAAGATGATGACAACAGTACTGAGGAAGAAGGTGATGGCAGTAGCCATGAAGAATAAGAAAGTGATAGTGGAGAAGAGGAAAATAGTGAGCGCTATGAGGGAGACAGTGATAGTGATGATACACATAAATCACTCCCAAGTACAGAAAAGGGTGATGCTAATGAACAAGATGAAGATCAAGAAGATAATGATGAATATGACAGTCAGCAAGAAAGTGCACAGAAAAACCAAGAGAAGAATGTACATGAGCATGACAGTGAGCACAATAATGGTGCAAACAGTGATGAAATAAATGAAGATGATGAATCTGAAGAAACAAAGGGAGATGATGAGGAAATAGAAGATCAAGAACAAGAAGATAATGAGGCTAAAACAGATTTTGAAAAGATAGGCAGTGACCAAGAAAATGAATAAGGGGATGACCCCACAGAAAATGAAAATGCCTCTAACAATGACCCCATAGAAAATGAAAATGGTAACAGCCCTGGTGCAGAGGTAGACTTTGATGATCAAAATAATGAAAGTGAAGAAGAAGATCATGCCAGTGCTCATGAACAAGGCAATGATAAAGAGACATAATTTGAAGGTAAGGACAGTGGGCCAAATGATGAAGAAAAATACTTTCATGAGGAACAGGGTCAAAGTGAGGAAAGTGAAGAAGGTAATGATCAATTTGAAGGCCAAAGTGACAGTATAGAAAATAGTGAGGAAGACAATAATGATGATGATGCCAAACATCAAGAAAGCAGTGACCTAATGGAGCATGAGGTGACTCATGGAAGCCATGACAAAGATGAAAGATTTGGTGACAACACCACAGGTCATAGCAATGATGGAAACACTATCAAAACTACCATTATCACTCCTCTCACATGCACATATCACAAAGGAAAAAGAGATGTGTTTGCTGCCTCAAAAAGGCAAAGGGCCATCTCTTCTTAAGCTAGCAAGCCGTTGGACAAAGGCAAGGAAAATATGGAAAGGGGTGAGCAGCAAGTAAAGGTGATGAGGAGCAAGAGGATCAGGAAAACCCATCAAGAGCCTCAATTCATTGATCTAGACAGTAACAATGAGGACAAGGAGATGAGCACCAAATTGCTACTCTTGACCAAAGATGCACATCTTAGGGAGTGGGAAAGAGATTTTGAGATGGCACAACGTGTCATTCAGTATTACAAAGAGGAGCACAAGCATTTCAAGAAGGTAAAGATAGGCCTTGCTCTCAAGAAAATGACCAAGCACTATGCAAAGAAAAACATGCTTGCTTGTGCCAAAGTGAAGGAGGCCCTCATGGAGCTAGAAAACCTAAAAAGGGAAAAAGTGCATGACAGCCTTGTATTTTTGGCTGAGGCTTTTCAACAGGTGTCCAATACCTCTTGAGGGACCTCTTCACCAATTTTGAGCCAAATTGGACAAAATTTTGTTTTTTTTGAAATTTTGAGGCCTTTGTGCGCAACACCCTAGGCGCTACTCACAAATTTGGTGCATCCTCAGCTTTCCAAATTTACATTTTTGGATTCCTCACATCACCAGTAGTCTTCTCACAAAATTTCAGATCATTTGGAGCAGTTTTGACCCCCCAAAAGGTCAACAAACATCAAAATTTTGACCTTTCTTACTCATTTTCAGACCAGGTGCTGCACATAGAGCAATGTTAGGAGAATTAGTTTTTGGACATGAAAATGGCACTCATTCAGAAAAATAAAGCTATATTTGGAAATTATACTTCAAGAAATTTCCAACGAGCCATCACGGAGCCTTTTTCGACATCGGGAAGGCCTCCAAATCACTGCTTCAAGAAGACCCATTTTTGTTGTCTCTGTGCTACACTTCTGTGGCTGAAAAGTCAAAATGTGCGTTTAGCAAGTTTTCAGAGGCTTGTCAGGGCCTAAGAGTCAATTTAATTGCTATAAGTAGCCAAAAAAGATATTTATTTTTAGATATTTTATGCCTTGGGCCTTGCAAGGCCTCAAGGACAATAGAGATACTTTTGTTTAACCAATGGACTTATAGATACTCTCTTAGATCTTTTTTCTCCATGCATGATAAATAGAGCATGGAGACTCATTGTAAAATGTTGGCATCTGATGAGATTTCAAGAGAAATGCATGGTTTTATCAGTTTGGAGAACAAATTTCTCTTGTGAAGATTGGTGAATGGCTTCCTTGGACTGATAATGGAGAGACTTGTTTACAGGATTCCTTAGCTTGGTGAATGGTGATGTCTTCTTAATTTGTTTAAGTTTTCTTGTTCTCATTATGCTTCATCCTTCTTGGTTGCTATAAATCAAAAAAGTATAGGTTGAGACATGCTCTTTGAGGCACCTCACTCCTCCTGTTTGTTATAACCTTGATTTTTTATACTGTGTGGTCATCTTAAGGAATTCTTGATTTCTCCTTAGGCCCACCTAAAATTGTTTGTTTCATGTATGGATTAGTATGCTAGTTTAGAATTATGATTCACGGTATGCCCTGCTTACTTGAAGCTGTTCAAATTCTGTCTTGAAACCTCTCTTTGGAATATTGTTTGATAGGTTAAGTCAAAGAGGTCTCGTTCGATCTTGCCCTTTGTCCATGTTTACCTACTTATTTCAGAGTTATTTATAGCTTTATTTATGATGTTTAGGATTCCCATCTTCATAGATTAAGTTAGTGTGCTATCTTATATGTTTTCCAAAATTCTGAAGGTGAATTTACTAAAGTTAGAAGCTCTTATGGTTTCTATGTTTCACTGGAATGTTTATCTTGGATATCTATCAGTTTAAGTATTGTTCATTGAGCTTAATGGTTTTCCCTACCTCATGAGTTATATCTTTTAACTATATGTATTTAAGACCTCTTAGTTTCTCCCAAATTTGATGTTCACACCACCTCACACATTACCCTAAGGATCCATTTACCTTGCTAGATTGGCCCTGCAACACGCTCTAATTCATCATTGAGACACTCATGACTTTTATTGACTCCATAGCCCAATGGATTTGAAATACTATCACTCCACCTATCCTACTTGACCATCTTAACCAACTAAAGCAACAAACAAACCCCGCACTTCACAACTAGCCTAAAATCAACCATCTAGAGCGAACAAGTTCACATCCTTCGCACACAATAGAGAGAGCCCTCTATGAGTCCAAGAAGGCTAGTTCCTAGGACTCCAAAGACTGGTTTCATGTTACCCCATCATTTGGTTTAGCCTATCTGTCAAATCACGAGACACTAACAGATATAAAAAACTTTGATAGATGCAGTAAAGTAGGGTGATACTAGCCACACCTTAAAAACTGCAAATCAAGCAGAGAAAGCCACCAAAAGGGTCAGAGAAGAAGGAACTTACATTGTAGAGACCACCACTGAGACTAGGTTCAAGTTAAGATATAATAAAAAACTTAAAATAAATCCAGTGGGTAAAGAGAAAGAAACTATTGAGGTTGAAGACATAGATGTCCCAGTAACAAACACAAATGTTGCTACATTCATCACAAATGAGCCATTTACAGATAAATTGAATGAATAATAAACTGATAATTCAAATGCACAGATGATAGAAAAATAACAAAATTTGGAAGCATCGTCTTCACAAACAGTAGAGGAAAAGGATCTTGATATCAGGGAAAAGTATAAACAGATTAAAACAAATAATAAAGAGATTAAAAATGATATTTACTCTCAATATTTGAAGCAAACACCAAGTGTTCAAAACATACTTTTATCTGCCTCTGACTACTCAAATAAAAAGTTGATCATGTCAATCCTACAGCCTACAGTGAAGACTCCAAAGATAGTTGTAGACTACAGAAAGGTTGATCTAGAAGTACAAATAGAAAAAATTCATGCACTAGATCAAATAGAATTCCATTCAGAGATGTTGTATTATACCATTACAACTAAGGCTATGAGTGTTCAGAAACTTCAGAACACAATCATAAACATGAAAGATCAAATGAAAGTTGAAAAAGCCTCATTATATGCTAAATATCTTAGGATTAAGTCTCTAGAAGAGTTGGTTCTCCAAATAGGATATGATCCTGAAAATGTTAAAGCAGCAGAACAGTTAGTAAAGAAGAAAAATGAGGACATTACAGCATTGAGGAAATAGCTTAAACTGCCATCAGATGAACATCCTCAAGCTAAATAAATTATACAAGAACTGACTCAGAAGGATAACATGATGAACTTAATTTTTCAGTTGACAGGAAAAATCAAAGAAATGGAGACTCAAATGGACAAGCTTGTCCATGAAAGAGAAACTACTAAAGCTCAGGAAGTCCCTTCAATAATTCCCATGGTTACTACTATTGTGCCTTTAACTCTAGCAAAAGAGTTGGCACCCAAATAACCATTGGCTACTGCAGTGCCAGTGACATCATCCACAACTTCAGCCATAGAATCTTCTACATCAACAGTGCAGCCCACAAATGAGGCTAGTAAATTAGTAAAATCCATGGAAGAAATGTCACTTTAGACAAGTGAGATTAACATATTGAAGAAGATGATTGATAATCTTGAGGATAAAAAGAAGTTAGCCCAAATCAATGCTAAAACTCATGAGAAAAGAGCTAATAGGTTAAATGAAGAACTAAAGAAGCTACACAATGATTTAACCTTGAAGGAGCCAATATCATATGTGAAAAAATATTTATGGAACAAAATCATTGGAGAAATCAATGATGTGTGGCCCTCAATTCAGGTAATATTTGAACAGAGAGATTTACTAAAGGAAACACTAGTAAAAATTTAGAAAACCAAAGATGAGTTAGGTACTAAACCTGAGCAAGCCATAGAATTGATCAAGTTTCTCAACAACAAAAAAAGGAAGGAGTTGGAAGATATGCAAATAACTGATAGGACAGAGACAATCCTTGAAATAAGGAAAGTCATCTCAAAGAAGAATCTAACGAAACACCCTGAAGAGAAATGTCAAAATATGAACATAACCATAACCAAGTTCATGGTTAAATTTGAAAATTTGAGTCAAAGAAGGCTGCCTAACATTTTGGTCATTAATGATAAGCTCATGCCACAAGAATATTATAATAAGAAAATCAGAGAGTATGCAAAAGAGCAGGTTGAAAGGATAAGTGTACAAGGCATTCCAACAAGAAAGGTCTTACTCAGAAGCTTTGAAGATTTATTTTATCTGCAGCATGAGATAAGACATTTGTTTGTCATAAAATCAAATTTTGCCAGATATAATAAGGTAGATGAAAATTTCAGGAGGCTGAAGAAGATACAAATTCCAAATGATGAAGCTTGGCAATCACTTATTTATTTACTGTGAAAGTTAAAAAGTAGATAAAAGGAACAAAATAGTTTGCTGATTTTTATAGCCAAAGCAAAATTTATTACCACAGTAAAGCAAGTTTACAGAGGTTCAAGAGTATTTGAGTCAAAGAGTATTAGAGGATAAAGATAAATCAGAGTAAAAGAGTATAAGATAAAGAAGATCACATTTCAAAATAGATTTGAAATATCTTGGCCAGCAAAGAGGACACCAAGGCAGCCAGCTGTACCTAATCCACAATTAGTTTCTATTTTATTTGGATAAATAGGATAGCTTGTTGATTTCTTAAGCAGCTGCTTCTATTCTGTTGTAAATATATTTCTATTTTCCTTAGATAAGTCCTAGAAATATTCTAGGATACTTTGTAAACAATATTGTGTTGAATCTTTGGTTAAACTGAGAGGGGGGGGTGAATCAGTTTAAAACATGCATTAGCTTTTTAAATTTTCATCAAAATTATTTATAGCTTAATATGTGACCAGTCTTAAAATGTTGCAGCAAGTATTAAATTAATGTGACATCAACCTTATTGTGAGAGCAGCAAACAGTTAAACATATTGAGTGGATCATATCAACATATAAGTAACACACATAGAAACAACAGATTTAAGTGGAAACCCATAAAGGGAGAAAACCACATCTTATTATTGTTGTGATGCAAAGGCAAGCTCCAACTCCTTCTCACCATTGATTTTCTACAGGCACCAACCTACAGGAGACTCAACCCTCAGTCAGCTACAACTGACAGCTATCAAGCTTCAACTTGATAGGGAAGCTACAACTTCCTCAATTTATCAAAAGAAATGTTTGCTGATTTACCTCAGATATCAGCTCTATTCTGTAGTATCTCTTTTTTCTCCTCTCTTCCTTATCTTCTCTGCCTCAATTTTCCATACTTTGCATTCTCTATACTCACTCTGTCTAACCTCTCTATGCATATGAAGTTGATATTATATAGAGAGTTCATCACATGACTGTTTGTATTCCACAAGGAATTTGGAGTGAACAGCCATGACTTTTTGGCTTCTGCCTTCTCTTCCTTTGTCCAAATCATTTTAAAAAAAATTATAACAATATGTACAAATTTCAATGTTACAGTGGGATTTTTCTTTTCCTTCGGATACTTGCCTTTGCATCACAAACAATATAAAACAATTAAACATTTACATTTTCAGTTTCAATATATAAACTTCACTCAGCCCTTGGCTTGCTGGTTTTGTCCTTTCTGTTGCTGTCATGCAACTGTCCTACATACCTCTGTTTACTGCAACTCTGAGCACCTGTGCATGTATACCTATTCACTGCAATTTTAAATCCCTTCACTGCATACCTCTTCAATTTTGCATTCTCTTTTTACCTCTGTACTTATTCTCCAAGCTCACTGTAGTTGTGTATCTGCTATCTATATATGCATGTTTTATAAGTTTAGCTCACCAATAAACCAACGCACACAGACCATATATATATATATATATACCTTATATCATAATCCTGGCTCTCCTTTATAAAGCACTCTACATACAATTGGAGCCTTTATTTAATACAAAGATTCAGACCACGTTCATAATTCAGACCTTACATTTGGAGCCATTCTTTAATACAAAAATTTAGACCACGTTCATAACTCAGACCTTATCACTTTAATAAAAAAATCTGACGCCTTTAAACATATACATCAGTGCCTATAGCACCCAACCATGGTTTATAACATTAATATAGAAATTCATATCGCGAGTGATTCACGGGTCTGTTGTGGCTAGCAACAACCCCCCTTATTATTTAGTATTATCACTAATACTAAATAAGTGGGGGCCCTTAGTCAAAAAATTTAAAAATAAATTAGTGCTTGTATTTCCTTTTTCAATAAAACTTACTATCATAAAATTGGGAGAATATTCCTTGAAAAATATAAAAACTTAAGTTTTATGATAGGATGGAATCATTCTTTAAAGAAATATCGCATCGCAAAAAGGTAATGAATACCACCTTACAAGCGGAATTCTAAGATTGCGAGATCGCGATGCGAAACTATGCACTAAAAGAACATTCACTACATCGCATGCTTCAAATGTCATATGCTATGTTGAAAAACCTCAAACCGTCGATATGCGATGGCACATATCGCAAATCGCGTTTCGCAGAAAAACACATTAATGGAGATTTGTCATTTGCTACGCTCTAGCGATTTTGCGATATTGTGATCCAGCGATTTTGCGATTCTACGATATTGCGGTATTGGGATATTACAATTTCAAGAGATTGTGATCTGCGATATTGCGATTTGTGATATTTTGAAGCAAATCGCAGATCTCCTTATCGCAGATCTTTAAGGCTCATTATACGAAAAGTAATTTCCATAAACCGAGACTTGGTTATGTGCTTTAATTTTAATCAATGAATTGGTTGTCACTCATTAATGAAATATGGTTTCATTCTGATCGAAGAGCTATTTCATGTAAGGTGGTATATTTTATACGTCTTCAGCATTTAAAGCTTTCCCATCACCTTTTTCCTATCATTATTCTCACTTCATTCGTAAACTACAGGAGAAAAGAACAAAGAACTATACAAAGCAGCATTCAGGGTATTATGGGAAAGAAAGACAAGGCCTTGAGTTCTCAAGACAAAGAAATGACGCCCTTGTATACAGACACCGCCTGTAACAAAGATGCTGGTATTACTATTTGGCTTGGCAAGAAACAGAGGAGGGGAAAAGAGCAGGTGCACCAATAATCAACGATAATCATAAAGAAATGCTCTTTAATAATTGGGATGCACAAATCAGGAAAGCAGAGCAAGTGGCAGAAGAAGCAGCCACAGCAACAAGAAATATTATTGATTGCATAAATTAAAATTTGCACAAGGAAAATCTAATCTCAGAAACTACTCCAAGGTATCTACAAAAGGCACAACAACTGCAGACAAACTGGAAACAGAAGGCTCAAGAAAAGGCAGAATCAATTAAAAGATTAACTAAATTAAATTGGGATTCTTACTGGGCGTGTTTGGTAAAACCACACAGCCAGCGCATGACTCTCAAATGTATCATCAATTCTGCCGAGAAGATGGCGCCAGCTCTTGCCGATTCCATTTTCACTGGACAGTTAAAGTCTGAATTCGGCCAGCCTACTCTTCTCAAACAAATGTTGAACGCTTGCAATTTCAAAGAACAGATTCACAAGTAGTTAGTTGTTAGTTTGAATTTTAGATTTAGTATTAATTTTTCTTTATTTTTGCCTAAAAAGAGGACGGTCATTTAAACTGTATCCTACATTTTTGTAATAAATTATTTTTAGATTTAGTTAGTAGTATTTAAACCCTTCTCATGCATTTAGAGAAGGGTCCTGAAATTTGTCAAAAACTTGTCCTCGGAACATGCACTTTTGCACCCTCAGAGGAGGTTTTGATGAATGAATGGAACAGGATTTATTGATATCTGCGTTTAATATCTGCTACTAATGTTGCACTTCTGTACTCTTAGTGGATGTTGGATTAAGAAGAGATAAGTCATTATTACTTGAAGCTCATGAGTAGAACTAGTTATAAATGGTACTTTTATCTCTTAACTATTTCTGCCTTTGTGTTAAAGTGATATTCATGTTCAGTTGTTTATATATTGATGCTTGAATGCTTGAGTTATCATTTGGCACTTTTGTATGGTGATAGCTATTTATTTATGCTTAATATATGAGTAGCTTATTATGCGATATGTTTTTCACAACTGTTTCGTCTAACTTTTTATATGAAGTGGTTTATCTTTATTGAATTCTTTTCTTATAACAGTTGAATGATCTTTATTACCAATTTTTATTTGAAATCATTTTAGATCGTATAACGGAAAGATTACTTCCCAGGTTAGTTTAGAATTAGATATTTATGTTTAAATAGAATACAATTGCATGTTATTATATTAGAGTTAGAATAAAAGAATTTCACTTAGGAGCTTTTAGAAAGGAAGTATCAATTCTCAACACACACACACATATTGGGAAACTGGTCCCATTATCCCCAGTCGGACCCACTATACCAAACGGAAAAGGAGCTTCCAACCAAGGTCCGGACCGGGTGGGTATCCCCCTTGTTGTAGACTCGATTTTTGGGGCTTCAACATATTTTGCGCTAGAAGGAGGGCCCCAAACTATGAATGACAAGTAAGTTAAAATCTAAATACCATTCTGAGAGTAAATCGCCCTCACCATCTCCCCCGACTTCCCCATCACACTTATAATCTCTAAATCTAAAGCCAAAAGTTGAAAGAATAACAGCCACTACCACAAACCCTGACTTTTCAAAAGAATCTTCTATTGAACCTCCTGAAGTTGAATCTTTGATCCATAAACTTCAGCGATTTTCAATATCACCTCAAAGATCTGATAAATCTCAAGGCAGTGTGACTTCGCAATATAATCCTGCTCATCCTCTCACCAGATTACAGAGCGAAAATTTTGGCGTTCAGCCAACTGAATTACCTCTACCTACAAGGAAGAAAGCAAGGAAATCACCTAAAGGGTCTGATAGCGAGACTCTTTCATCATCATCATCCATCTCAACCTCTTCACCGCGAAGTCAACCATCCACCCCTCCACTTCAAACTATTGTCCGTCAGTCCATTGGAACTTCCACATCTCCTTCTCAAACATTTGGAATCGTAATATCCTCATCTTCCCAATCACAGGGATCATCTTTTGCGCTTTCCTCTGTTATTAGTTCAGCGATGGCCCATCCATGGAATAACCCAGGGGCAGTATTAATGCCTGCACCCTTGAGTCAAATACCGGCCCATCCTAAAAAATGGTTGCCTAAGTTTAATCCTGAAGCAGGCATGCTAGCGGAAGAGCATATAAATAACTTTGTGTTCTCCATAAATCTCAATGGAGTTACTAATGAAGACGATGTCATCCAAATTTTTCCCTATACTCTACAAGGAGCAGTCGAATCATTGTATTTCTCATTACCGTCTGGATCTATCACTAGTTGGGATATCTTCCAAGATCAATTTTTGACTAAGTTCGGTGATGACAGGTCTACAGCTACACTAATCAATGACCTGTTCAATCTTAGAACTGAGTCAAAAGAACCTATCAAGGATTTTAATTCACTTTTCAATAAACTGTTAAATAAAATTCCTACTGCTTCCAAGCCTAGCGAAGAAGTGCGAAGTGAATGGTACATTTCTACTTTACCATCAAACATAGAAATATTCGTTGATAGGGCTAACAAAACAACTTTAGCTGACAATATGAAGGAAGCAATAGCAGTAGAGAAACGTATCATTGCTCTAGAAAAGAAAAATGCGATAGAAGAACGAAAATCCAAGAAGGTTACTTTTAAGGAAGACCCCAAGAAAAAACAATCGAAAGATCCATTCGATTTAGAAGGATTGCAGAAAGTTTTGAAAACCATGTCCAACGAAATGGTTGACATTAAGAAACAAGTGGCAGAAACATCTTCTAAAAAGTCTTTCAAGCCTTTTAGAAGAAACCCTTCAACTGATTCAAAGCCGCCAAATGCTATTACTAATGCTGAATCAGAAGAAGAAGAAGAGGAGATTGCTACTGAAGAAACTACCGATGAAGAAGAAGTTGTAGAGGTACAAGGTATGTGGGATTTCATCCTCACAGATGAAGAAGATCAAGAAGCATCCCCAGTTAGCACTCGAAGTAGAAATCAACTTGATCCTCCTCAACCTACTCCTAATCCAAAGAGCGCAAGCTCAATGACTAAGGATAAAGTTGCAGTCAAGAAAATGACATCCAAAGCAACTCAAACTAGCCCAGTCCAAACAGATTCATCAACTCCATCAAAAACACTGATTGTTTCGGATGAAATGGAGTATAATATCATAGAAGACATGAAGAAGACTAGGGCTAACATCACTTTTTATGAATTGAGCAAGTTAAAACACCAGCAAAAGGTACTTTTGAAAGAATTACATGTTGTACCCAGAAAACCTTTTCTCGACCTTGTAATCTCTCAAGCTTCCCATGAAATGGGAAGACCTCCAACTAATGTGATTAGTAAAGTTGATCTAGAAAATATCGCTTTAATTGGAGGAAGGTCGAGATCTCATACTCCCCCATTTCTTCTTACTTATGAATTTTTCAATAAAAATTTGCATAATTGTTTAGTGGATTCTGGAGCTTCATCTAATATTTTACCAAAATCAATATGTGCAAAGTTGAACATTCAACCGCAAAAATCTGTTGTGCGCATAGTTCAGCTAGATCGATCGCAAGTTGAAGTGATCGGCGAATTAAATCAGGTTACCATAAGGCTGTCATCTAATCCAAAGGTATGTCAAGTTATCGACATTTTAGTTGCAGATATTCCAGAATTTTATGGCTTAATTCTTAGCAGAGATTGGTCAGAAAAACTTCATGGATATTTTGCAACTGATTGGTCGCACATGTGGCTTCCTTACAATGGTAAACCAAATTAGATAAAGGTTGAGCGAGAAAAACATCAGAAATACATAGTAACAGAACTGGAAGGAGAAAATGAACCAGTAGCATACAACAATAATATCATTGGAAACTACTCAGTTGATTCTTTCTTAGGAAATTTTAATGCTCATACTTCACCTTACTTAGAACATTCTGTTTTATCTCAAATAGAAATTTTTTCTCAAACAGATAGTTCTAAATGTATTAATTTTATAGATGCTCCTGTAAATAAATCTTTATTTTGGAAGTTATTTTTTGACGGTTCTAAGTCTAATGAAGGAGCAGGAGCAGGATGCGTGTTGATTAGTCCAGAGGGAAACAAAATTATGCTAACTTGCAGACTCGAGTTTGATTGCACCAATAATACTGCAGAATACGAGGCTTTAGTCCAAGGATTATACAAAGCAATTGGATTAGACATCAAATATCTACAAGTTTTCGGAGATTCTGAAATTGTAATCAGACAGGTACGCAATACTATACATTGTTTATCAGGTCATTTAAAGCATTATCAATCTTTAGTTCAAGATCTGACTGAACACTTTATAGCATTTAATATTTCATCAATCCCCAGACTCCAAAATGCTAGTGCAGACCTCCTAGCTAACGTAGCTTCCAAGCTCATTCCTTCAGAAGACTATAGCCCTGATCGATTTTCAATCGAATTAATCTTTAGACCCTCGATTCCTAATAACATTACCAATTGGAGGATTTTCAACGATGATCCTGATATTGTAAGCTTCCTCACATCTGAAGGATCTTACACCAATCAGATAATTGATGAGGACCAACATGATAAACAATTGCAACAAGATAGCACTAATAATGCTATGCCAAAGTCAGTAGTCAAGTTAGAAGACCTTTATGATTTGAAAGATCGATTCAAAAGATCTACCAATTCAAAACTGCAAAGTTCAACTTTGAATTATAAATTAGTAAATCTAGGAACTAATACCAAACCACAGAATATCAACCTAGGCCTCGGTCTAGCTCCTGAAGAAAAATTAGCATATGTTCGTCTTTTGAAACAATACAAAAGTGTCTTTGCTTGGAACTATGATGAACTCAAAACTTATGACACTTCTATCATCCAACATACTATCCCAATGATAAATGATGAAAAACCTGTCCAACAAAAGCTGAGAAAGATCCATCCTAATCTAGAAAACCAAATCAAATCTGAACTCAATAAGTTATTGAAAGCCAAGATTATTTTTCCAGTTCGACATTCTAAATGGGTTTCCAATATGGTTCTCGTTAGAAAAAAGAATGGAGATATTAGAATTTGCATTGAATTTCAAAATATTAACAAAGCTTGCCAAAAAGATAATTTTCCTTTGCCTCCTATGGAGCAAATATTGCAGGCAGTTGCAGGATTAGAATTAATGTCCCTCTTAGATGGTTTCTCGGTTACAACCAAGTGTTGGTCCATCCTGATGATCAATTTAAAACCACATTCAGAACCAAATGGGGCACTTATGCATATCAAAAGATGCCTTTTGGCCTAATCAACGCTGGTGCCACATTTCAGAGAGCCATGGACATTGCTTTCAAGGGATTAGTTAACAAATTGGTGGTAATTTACTTGGATGATATAACTGTATATTCCAAGAAATGAAGCAATCATCTTAGAGATTTAAAACAGATCTTCCAACGTTGTCAAAGGTATGCAATTTCACTTAACTCAAAAAAATCTTGTTTTGCATTAAGTGAAGGAAAAATTCTTGGATTCATAGTGTCAAAATCTAGAATTCATATTGATCCTGACAGAATCAAGGAGATTTCCAAAATATACCTACCTCACAACAAGAAAGCTATGCAATATTTCCTTGCCCAGATTAATTTTGTAAAGAGATTTGTGCCAGATTTTTCAAGAATTATATCTCATTTACAAGCAATGATTAAAAATAATTCAAACTTCAAATGGGGCCAAGACGAATATGAAGCATTTAATCTGATCAAACAAGAGATTGTTAATGCTCCATCTTTAGCAACTTCAAATTTTTCTGATCCTTTTATTCTTTATACATTTTCCTCTGATAAATCATATGCTACTCACTCAAGCAAATCAAGACACGGCAGAAGCCCCAATTGCTTTTTTCAGTTCAAATTTACAGGGGGCTGAATTGAATTATTCAGATGTAGAGAAACAAGCTTATGCTGTTTTCAAAGCAATTAAATATTTCAGACCCTTTCTACTTAAAACCCATACAAAAATCATAGTACCGCTTCCAATGGTAAGAAATCTCTTAATACAGAAATATGTGGGTGAGAAAGAGCCAATTGGGTTACTGCCTTACAAGAATATGATGTAGAAATCAAACCAGCGAGTATTGTAAGAGGTCAAGGCTTTTGCAAAATACTAGCTGGAGCATCACTTATTTCTGAAAAGCCATCTGCAGAGATACAAATGTATGAGGTAAGCCTAAAAAATGTTGAATCATTATATGCTGATATCATATTTTATCTAAAGAATGGATATGCTCCTCCAAATCTCGATTACACCAAGAAAAGAGCTCTAAGGTTGAAGGCAAAACAATATCATCTTGTGAATGATGTTCTTTTTAGAATGAATTATGATTATGTTCTTCTTAGATGTCTTGAGAAATCTGAAGCTGAAAAAGTCTTGCAGGAACTCCATGATGGACCAGCAGGCGGACATTATGCTGGAGATGCTACTGCACATAAAATCCTCCGCGCAGGCTATTACTGGCCCACGCTATTCAAAGACTCACATAGTTACGTAAGGAAATGCAAGTTTTTCAAACCACTGCTGGGAGACAAAAGAAACCATCATTGCCGCTACAACCAGTCAAAATTGATCAGCCTTTTGATCAATGGGGATTGGACATAATAGGTGAGATCGTTCCTCACTCTTCTAAACAGCATAGGTATATCCTTACAGCAACTGATTGTTTTACTAAATGGGTAGAAGCAGTTCCTCTCAAGACGGCTAATGCCGAGCATATCATCGAGTTCATAGATCAGTTCATAATCACCAAGTTTGGTTTACCTTCTGCTTTAATGTTTGATAATGCATCATATTTTTCTGGTAATGCTATGACTGAATTTTCACTCAAAAGAGGTTTCAAACTTAAATACTCTGCCAATTATTATCCACAGGGAAATGGGTTACCTGAATCTACAAATAAAAACTTAATCAGAATCATTAAGCTAACCATTGATCAAAATCATAAAAATTGGCATAAGTCTTTAATATATGCTTTATGGGCAGATCGAATAACACAGAAAGCCTCCATTGGCACTTCTCCCTTTAATTTATTTTATGGGAAAGAAGTGGTTCTTCCAACTCATCTAGCAATTCCTTCTTTGGCCTTAGTTCAATATATTGATGAAGCACCAACTTCTTCCTTACAATTAAGGCAGCTGGAAATAATTAAGCTAGAAGAACAACGAGAACAAGCCAAAATAACTCATGCTCATTACCAAGCATTAGTAAAATCTTCTTTTGATTCAAACACGATATCCAGAAAGGACTTTCAGATTGGAGATCTACTTTTAAAATTGGACAAGGCTCATGAGGAAAAAGGGAAACATACGAAATTTCAACGAATGTGGCTTGGCCCTTTCCAAATCGCAGACGTCATAGGTCCATCTACTTTTATGTTACAGGATTTAATAGGAAAAAGAGAGTCTTTACCTGTTAATGGACAGATCCTCAAAAAATATTTTCCATAGGAGATCATTCTTCTATTTTGTATATTAGTTTTCTTTATTTTTCACAATAAAACCAGTTGTAAATGGTTACATTTGGAATTCACGAAAAAGATACAAATTCTCTTTTAGATTTTGTTTTTTCACTTGTATAAATAGAATTCTTCTAGAAAATTGATCATTATTATTGAAATATACAGTTAAAGGCTTTTAGGCCTAAAAATGATACTAGTTTCAACCTTGTAAATTTTGATAAAAAAGCAACCTTTAGTGGGAAATTGTTTTATATTAGTCTAATGAAAGGTATCAATAAAAAAATGAATATTCTCTATAGAAAATTTCTTTCCAAAAACTCTACCATTGTCGTCCAGAGACTATCTTAAGGAAACAATGACTTCCTCCCCACCTAGGAAATTATAACGTTCAAAGAATAATCCAATGATACACTTTAACTTAAAGAGTAAGAGGTCTCATCACGAGCCGACTTATCATGATCATAGATATTATAGCTTGCTGAATTTTCCAATACTGCATACCACAACAGGGGAATGACTCAAGATTGTTGCAATCAAAAGACAAGGGGTCTCATCACGAGCCAGCTTGTTCAGCAAAGTTATAAATCAAGTGAATGGCACTGTCATAAATTGGCTACCAAACCAAGACATTGTTCTTTAAGGATAAAAATAAAATGAAAGCAATATGTGTGGATATAGATTTCTCTTTGAAAATTGTATATTTCTCTAAGTAGGATACAGGATCATTGTTGGGTAACAGGTAACCCTATCGAGGTTATAAACACCTGCTGGCAGCAGATGCTCTACCTACGACAAATGAGCATATTTAAAACTGATTTACGGAGAAGTCTTTGTTTTTATCTTTATAAACCAAGTAGTGACTGATGTAGATACAAGGACTAGCTTGAGGAAGTAAATAGTCAAAGTTGAATATAGAAGAAACGAAATATCATTTATAGATAAAAGCATAATGTACTTTGTCTTTCTATAATAAAGTTTGATTTTCTGGAAAATTTTCTATTTTGAAAGTTTAGAAAATTCAAAAGACAAGCAGAGATAACTGGTTCTTCCCAGTGAATCGCCAATTGTTGTGGCTAGCAACAACCCCCCTTCTTATTTAGTATTATCACTAATACTAAATAAGTGGGGGCCCTTAGTCAAAAAAATTAAAAATCGATTAGTGCTTGTATTTCCTTTTTCAATAAAACTTACTATCATAAACTTAGGAGAATATCCCTTGAAAAATCTAAAAACTTAAGTTTTATGATAGGATAGAATCATTCTTTAAAGAAATATCGCATCGCAAAAAGGTAATGAATGCCTCCTTACAAGAAGAATTCTAAGATTGCGAGATCGTGATGCGAAACTACGCACTAAAAGAACATTCATTGCATCACATGCTTCAAATGTCATATGTTATGTTGAAAAACCTCAAACCGCCGATATGCGATGGCACATATCGCAAATCGCGTTTCACAAAAAAACACATTAACGGAGATTTGTCATTTGCTACGCTCTAGTGATTTTGCAATATTGCAATCCAGCGATTTTGCGATTCTGCGATATTGCGGTATTGGGATATTACAATTTCACAAGATTGCGATCTGCGATATTGTGATTTGCGATATTTCGAAGCAAATCAAGAATCGCCTTATCGCAGATCTTTAAGGCTCATTATACGAAAATTAATTTCCATAAACCGAGACTTGGTTATGCACTTTAATGTTAATCAATGAATTGGTTGTCACTCATTAATGAAATATGGTTTTGTTCTGATCGAAGAGCTATTTCACGTAAGGTGGTATATTTTATACGTCTTCAGCATTTAAAGCTTTCTCGTCACCTTTTTCCTATCATTATTCTCACTTCATTCATAAACTACAGGAGAGAAGAACAGAGAACTATACAAAGCAGTATTCAGGGTATTATGGGAAAGAAAGACAAGGCCTTGAGTTCTCAAGACAAAGAAATGACGCCCTTGTATACAGACACCGCCTGTAACAAAGATGCTGGTATTAATATTTGGCTTGGGAAGAAACAAAGGAGGGGAAAAGAGCAGGTGCACCAATAATCAATGATAATCATAAAGAAATGCTATTTAATAATTGGGATGCACAAATCAGGAAAGCAGAGCAAGCGGCAGAAGAAGCAGCGATAGCAGCAAGCAATATTATTGATTGCATAAATTAAAATTTGCACAAGGCAAATCTGATCTCAGAAACTACTCCAGGGTATCTACAAAAGGCACAGCAACTGCAGACAGACTGGAAATAGAAGGCTCAAGAAAAGGCAGAATCAATTAAAAGATTAACTAAGTTAAATTGGGATTCTTACTGGGCGTGTTTGGTAAAACCACACAGCCAGTGCATGACTCTCAAATGTATCATCAATTCTGCCAAGAAGATGGCGCCGGCTCTTGCCGATTCCGTTTTCACAGGACAGTGAAAGTCTAAAGTCGGCCAACCTACTCTTCTCAAACAAATGTTGAACGCTTGCAATTTCAAGGAACAGATTCACAAGTAGTTAGTTGTTAGTTTTAATTTTAGATTTAGTATTAATTTTGTTTTATTTTTTCCTAAAAAGAGGACGATCATTTAAACCGTATCCTACATTTTTGTAATAAATTATTTTTAGATTTAGTTAGTAGTATTTAAACCCTTCTCATGCATTTAGAGAAGGGTCCTGAAATTTGTCAAAAACGTGTCCTCGGAACATGCACTTTTGCACCCTCCAAGGAGGTTTTGATGAATGAATGGAATAGGATTTATTGATATCTGCGTTTAATATCTACTACTAATGTTGCACTTTTGTATTCTTCGTGGATGTTGGATTAAGAAGAGATAAGTCATTATTGCTTCAAGCTCATGAGTATAACTAGTTATAAATGGTACTTTTATCTCTTAACTATTTCTGCCTTTGTGTTAAAGTGATATTTATGTTCAGTTGTTTATATATTGATGCTTGAATGCTTGAGTTATCATTTATCACTTTTGTACAGTGATAGCTATTTATTTATTCTTAATATATGAGTAGCTTATTATGTGATATGTTTTTCACAACTGTTTCGTCTAACTTTTTATACGAAGTGGTTTATCTTTATTCAATTCTTTTCTTATAACAGTTGAATGATATTTATTAACAATTGTTATTTGAAATCATTTTAGATCGTATAACAGAAATATTACATCCCGGGTTAGTTTATAATTAGATATTTCTGTTTAAATAGAATACAATTGCATGTTATTAGATTAGAGTTAGAATAAAAGCATTTCACTTAGGAACTTTTAGAAACAAAATATCAATTCTCAACACACACACATATTGGGAAACTAGTCCCATTATCCCCAGTCAAACCCACTATACCAAATGGAAAAGGAGCTACCAACCAAGGTCCAAACCGGGTGGGTATCCCCCTTGTTGTAGACCCGATTTTCGGGGCTTCAACAGAGTCCCACACATAAAATAGCGAATTGTAATCGCTCGTACCTTGAGTTATATTTCATGCCAATTGACGTGCAACCACCATTCGATGGACCCGCCTCCAGATCGGACAGTGCATGGCCATATCGCGCTCATTCCATCGTCGATGGTTAACACACGATGGAACGCGATGAGGGCAGTATCTCCAAACCGCTTAAGGCCACGTGTCTGCCTATGGCATTGATCGCATTCGAATTGGAAATACAACTTACCGTCTTGAACTTGCACGAAAACCACCGAGTTGAACTCCAAACCGCCATTACTATTCATTCCTTCGTGGTTTTGGTTACTCCCCTTACTCCAGGTTCCATCTTCAATGCAATTCAATTGTTTACTAATTCCTTCACACCTACGTCCAAAGCTTCGCTCTTCTGCATATGTTGTCACGGCATTTCACTATCATAATCCAGCGCCTCCGTTGGCTCCCACTGGCTCTAACACCTTCTATCATCCATTCTCGAAACAGAGTTTCTCATGCGTACACATCTAATTCTTCTTGAGCTCGAATTCCACCACACAAAGATTAATCAATAATAGAGTAATTTGAGAGACCGATCACTCTGAGGTCGATTCACTGAAACTTGCACTCATGGCTTCAAGTTTTAACACAGAGCTTTAATAGGCACATGATTCGTGACCACAGTATCACCAATAACCCTCTAGGGGCGTACAGGAATATTATTAATTTTAGTCATGGACCGGACTATAATCTCAATCCCTTCTACAAAGAATCCTATTGCACGCTGGTCATACTCCTTGAATGCATCAACACATTAAGGTTGTGTTTCAACACAGGATCCCATCATCCCTTTCTGAAGCACTCTCATCATTTAATATACACATAGACTCAACCAAGTTACAGAGTAATACTCTAGGTTGGCCAAATCCTCCTACACTTTATGCAGCCAAGTGCAACCTTAATGTAGGTCTCCTCTACAGTTCTATGCAGCCTATGCAGTTCTCTACTGCCTCTGTTCCCTGTCTTCTACTTTTCCTTATTTCTAATTCAGGTGCTGCTCCTTTGTGCTCCTTTTCCATCAATGACAACATTTCCAACAGTCTCCCCCTTTGGCATTGATGGCAACACCTTCACCAATAATCCAATGCTTCCTCCAAGTCTTCCTCTGCCTGGCTTCTTTTAGAAGATCCTATCTTCTGTTACTTTCTTTTCCTCCCCCTTTGACATCAATGGAAAAGGGTTTCATGTTTCCTAGTGTGATTTCTATCTCTTCATTTCCTCTCTCTGAGATGTGTTTAGGCCTTCTTCTTCTGACTTTGTACCTTGCTGCTCCAAACTGGTGTACACGAGTTGTTGAGAGAACACTTTTGAGAATATTTGAACTTGTCTATACATAGGTGATGGCAACCACATATAATTAGATTTGTATAACCAGGGATGCATCATTGGATCAATACTTAAGGATTGTGAATGCTCCATGTGACATATAAAGCTTGGTTCAACTATACTTCTGTCTATATTATAATCTTCATCTGAAATCCATATCTGTTGAGGAAGTATGTCTTCTTCTGCAATACACATCTACAGTACCACACCTGTTCAATTATGATGATGATGCCAATATATATTTTATAGTTGTGATTCACTTTTCTTGCCTGTTGGTGATGATATGAGCTAGGATGCTGATAATGATATTACAGTTAATAGCTGAAAGTTCCTTATTTTTGTTGTGGACAATGAATCAAACCAAAGTTTACAACTTATTGTGAGATTAGGTGATCTTTCAATTTAAGAGACCAAATACCAATTTTACTGCTAGCATATTGCACTTTCAGGAACAAACCCTTGAGGCTAGACACATTCAATGTATTAGTCAAACTCACTTATCAATCATGCAATTTTCTTCATGACATAAGGAGGTATGTATGTCAATGGTCAATTTCTCTTTACTGATCAAATAGTCCTTCATACTCCAGATATTTTAACTGTTCTATCATGATGATATTCCACACAACTTAAAGTTGTTTGATTGAAGTCTCAGCAACCAAAATTCACCCAGTTTATGAATAATCCTAAGTCAGAGGCCTTGAAGATATATAAGTGCTAACTTACGAAAGGCATTAAATTATAGAGAAAAAGATATTGCTTCAATGCCCAATATAATGTTTCAAGAGTAAACAAAAATACTGATCCTTTAGCCTTTTCATTGACTCTTTTATGCTGGATGTACTCTTGCCATAATCCTTTGATCCTGAGGACCTATTTCATGCTTCCCTTGCTAGTTGATCTCCCCCTGGAATGATATTTTCGTTTCTGTTCTCCCCCTGAAACTGTGCTTTCTCTTTATATCAGAGAGTAGCATCTACAGATACTACCCCTAGTCTATCTCTCAAATATTCAAATGGTTCTCTAGCAAGAGGTTTGGTAAATATATCTGTTGTATGTTCTTTTGTTGGTACATACTCCAGCTTTACTACCTTGTGAGTTACTTATTCTCAGAGAAAATGATACTTGATTGGGATATGTTTAGTTTTTGAATGAAGCACGGGATTTTTTGATATGCTTATAGCACTTGTATTATCACATTTGATTGAGATAGGTTCATCAATGCTTACCTTCATGTCTTGGAGGGTTTGCTTCATCTACATGACTTGTGTACAACATGCTGTTGCTGCTATGTATTATGCTTCTGTTGTAGATAGAGAAATAGATGTTTGTTTCTTGCTTATCCATGCCACCAGACTTTATCCTAGATAGAATTCACCTCCACTTATGCTTTTCCTGTCATCCACATAGCTAGCCCAGTCTGCATCTGTGTATGCTGTCAAAGTGAAGCTTTTGCCTTTTGGATACCAAAGTCCATACTGTGCAGTTCCTTGTAGATATATGAATATTATTTTGACTGCTAGAAGGTGATTTTGTTTAGGTGTTGGTTGATATCTAGCCACAAGTCCTACTGCTAGCATGATGTCTGGTCTTGATGCTGTCAGGTGCAGCAGACTTCCTATCATGGATCTATAGAGTTTTTGATCTATATCAGCAGATCCATCATCAGCACACAGCTTGCATCCCGTGATCATGGGAGTTGACATAGGTTTTTAGTCTTCCATTTTGAACTTTTTCAACATTTATTTTAAGTATTTTTCTTGTGATATGAATGTACCTGTGTTCTTTTGCTGAATTTGAAGTCCTAAATAGAAACTGAGCTCTCCAATAATAGACATCTCAAACTCTGATTTCATCTCCTTAGCAAACCCTTTTGCTAGCTCATCTCTGTTGCTTCCAAATATAATGTCACCAACATATACTACAACAATCAGGAGTTCATTTTCATGAGCTTTTATGTATAGATTGCTGCCTACTCCTCCTCTCTTAAAGCCTTGTTTTTTCAAGTATTTATCCAGCCTTGAGTACCAAGCATGAGGAGCTTGTTTTAGTCCATATAGAGCCTTCTTTAGTCAGCATACATAGTCTTCTTTGTCTGTTAATGAGAAGCCTTCTGGTTATTCCATGTAGACTTCTTCTTCTAGATCTCCATTCAGAAATCCAGATTTCACATCCATTTGAAATACCTTGAAGTCTTGGTAGCATGCAAAGGCCAGAAACATTCTGATAGCCTACATTCTGGCTACAGGGGCAAATGTTTCATAGTAATCAAGTCCTTCGATTTGTGAATATCCTTTGTAGACAAGTCTTGCTTTATTCCTGATTACCTATCCTTGCTCATTCATTTTATTTTTGAATACCCATTTTGAGCCTATGACATTTTTCTCAGTAGGTCTAGGAACTAGTTCCCAGGTATTTTTCTTCTCAATTTGGTCCAATTCTTGATTCATAGCATTCACCCAATATTTGTCCTTACTGACTTCATCAAACTTCTTTGGCTCTATTTGTGATAGCATGGCTATGTATACCTCTTATGTTTGTTCAGTTAGCTGCCTTCTTGTCTGGACCCCTACTCTCTTATCTCTAATGATCTGATCTTCTGGATGGTTCTTCTGAGTGTATCTTGAGGGGGCTTTCGATCTCAGTTCATCATCTTCTATTGTCTTGCTTGTTTCATCATCATCTTGGTTTTCTTCTTCATGGTTGTCTGATGGACTGCTGCAGTCTGTATCTCTTGTATTGTTTGGAAGTTCTTCATCAAATCTCACGTCAATGCTTTCTACTATTTTTCGAAGAGTCTTGTTGTAGCACCTGTACCCTTTACTTTTGGATGCATATCCTAGAAATATCCTTTCATCTGCTCTTGCATCAAATTTCCCAAGATTTTCATCATTATTATTTATATAACACTTGCTTCCAAAGATTCTAAAGTGCTTGATTGAAGCTGGTTTACCATGCCATAGTTCATAGGGAGTCTTGTCACTGCTTGGCCTTAAATGGGCTTTGTTTAGAATATGCACGGCTGTGTGTACTTCTTCTACCCAGAAGGTTTGAGGAAGATTACTCTCTTGCATCATGGCTCTGGGAATTTGTTGTATAGATCTGTTTTGTCTCTCTGCTACTCCATTCTGCTGAGGTGTCCCTGCAATAGTAAATTTTTGCTTTATGCCATGTTCATTACATAGGCCTGCAAAGTCATAATCTGTGAATTCACCTCCTCTGTCTGATATGATGCATTTTAGCTTGCATCCTGTCTGATTTTCTGCTAAATCTTTGAATGTTTTGAATTTTTCCAAGGCTTCCGATTTATTCTTGAGAAATGCAACCCATGTCATTATGGAGAAATCATATATTATCAGCATGAAGTAGGATTCTCCACTTGGTGTTTTAGTTCTTACAGGTCCACATAGTTCCATGTCCACAAGCTGGAGTGGTCTTCTTGTTGATAACTCATCTTTGGCCTTAAAGGATGTGCGGGTCTGTTTGCCCACTTGACAAGATTTTCATATGGTATTAGAAGGCCTTTTTATTTCTGGCATGTCTCTGACAGCTTTCTTCTTGCTCAGTCTAATGATATGATCGAAGCTGAGATGTCCCAATATCCTATGCCATAACCATGACTCCTCAAGTTTGCTAATATGGCATGCTTCATCTTCCTCTTTCACTATGTAAACATTACTCTCTGTTCGAACACCTTTGAGTAGAATCTTACCTGTGGTGCTTGATCTGACTTCACAGTCTTGTGCTTTGAAAAGAACTTCGTAGCCTTTATCACAAATTTGACTGACACTCAGCAAATTTGCTTTCAGCCCATCTACAAATAGTACATCTTGGGCCTTTCCTCTGCCATTATCTAAGCTGAATGAGCCATTTCCCTTGATTTTTCTTGATTTTTCATTGCCAAAAGTAACATTACCAATTTTCTTTTCTTCAAAAGTTATAAATTTGCTTCTGTCTCCAGTCATATGTTTTGAGCAGCCACTGTCCAAATACCATTGGCTTTCCAAGTCTTTAGCAGTTAGAGCTAGGTCACACTTATTCACCTTATTTTTCCATTGGAAGCATCCTTTTGTTTGGTATCTTTTTTGAGATGATGAATCACATCCTCTCAGAGGAAATTTGGAAGGCATATGTCCAATTTTATTGCATACACAACATTTTATCATAATTTTTGTAGAATTGTGAGTATGAAAAAATTTTCTTTGATTCATAAACCCCCTTGAGGTGTTGAACATCAATCTTTGTCTCTATTTTCTACACTCAATGATTTTATGGCTAAATTCCTTACAATAAAAACAGTAACCATAGAAACCATTTGCATACCAGATGTAAGGTTGTCTTCTCCATTTGTTTGCTTGAGGCAGTCTCTTCACTGTTTGCATCTTTTGCTGGTTTGAATTACTCCTCTTTTCATGAAAGTATGCAGCAATGTGTCCTAGCTTGTGGCAGACATAACAGGTCGAATTTTTCATAGGAGGGAAGAATCTCCTTTGATGGCTTCCAAATTTGACATACTCAGGGGTATATGAATCTTTTTCTGTTGTCTGAGTATTTCTTTCATTATTTTTTATTAGAGGATTCTTCTGGGTTTTGTCTCCCTCCTTACATGTTTCTTCTTTTGTAGGAATTATTTGAGCTGCTTCATCATCCTTCTTTGATTTTACAAAAATAATCTTTATGTTTTCTTTTTCTTTTCTTTTACTTGATTCTCCTTCATAGCATGTTCCAGTTTTTATCATAGGAGATCTTTGAGCATCTAGAATTTCGTTTAGCTTACCAGAGCTTGTTGTTTGAGAAGAATTTATAGCCACTTTCCATTGATCATTTTCTAATTTCTTCCTGAGACACACTACTTCTTCTTCTAACTTCTCTTGTTCCTGATTTTTCTCCTTGATTTGCTTAAGTAACATTTCTTCTATCTTCTTAGCTTCTTCAAGCTCTATCTTTAGCTGCATGAGGACTTCTGAATTCTGTTCTTCTCATACATACTTGAGAAGAATGTCGTTTTGTTTTTTGCACTTCAGTTTGAGTCTATCAATATCCTCCAGGGCACTTCTTAGCTCCCCCTCAAGGTCGACTTCACCTTCTTCTTCTTCTTCATCTTCTAGCAGGAGTCCTTCAAGTTCTTCTATGGCCATCAATACAAATTCAGAGGTTCCTTCTTCACTTGAGGGTTCATCTGAGTCTTCGGATGCACTGCTGTCTTGTTGAGCATAGAAGGATTTTGTACTAAATTTCTTTCCTTTCTGCCAATTCTTTGATGTATTTTTCCCTAATTCTTGAGCCTGATTCTTTACTTTCTTGTGAGGACACTTAGCATCATAGTGTCCAACTCTTCCACAGTTAAAGAATTTGAAAGGAAGTTTACCTTTGTATTTACCTGAGCCTCTATCTAGTTTCTTGACAAATTTAGCCTCTTATTCATCAGAGGAAGAACATGTATCTTCCTTTTCTTCTTTCTTCTTTTCTGTTTTAAAAGCTTCCTCCATCGTACTTGGCCTCTTCTGTGGGAGTCTCATCTCATAGGCTGTTAGATTTCTATGTAACTAGTTCATAGTCAAGGTCTCCCAATCAGGTGTTTCTTCTATTGCTGACACCTTGGGATTAAACTTGGATGGAAGAGATCTTAAAATATTTTGCACAATTATACTTTCTGGTATGGTTTCTCCAAGGGCTTTCATATTGTTAACAATTTTTGCAACTCTTAAAAAGAAGCTGCCAACATCTTCATCATCATTCATTTTTAAATTTTCAAACTGGGCTCTATATACTTGAAGTTTGGTAGTCCTTACATTTTTATTTCCCTCATGGATATTCTCTAGAGTGTCCCACATATCTTTGGCAGTCTTACTATGCATTATTTTGATAAATTCAGCTTCAAAAATTCCACTTAATATTGCATTCATGGCCTTTTCATTTGCTACAAATTCCTGTTTAGCTTCTCTTTCTGGGTCAGTTTCCTTTAGGGCATATCCGAATTCTACAGTAGCCCATACCTCTATTCCTAGAGACATTATGTATGCTCTCATTCTGATTTTCCAAAAGGCATAATTAGCACCAATGAAGAAAGGGGCTTTATTGGTTGAGATTCCTTCTTGACTAGCCATCCTGGGGGCCTAGGATCTCCTTTCAGTGGTTAAATTGGTACAAAAGGAACCTGCTCTGATAAAAATTGTTGAATATTTGGTTAAAATGAGAGGGGGGAGGTGAATCAATTTAACACATGTATTAGCTTTTTAAATTTTCATCAAACTTATTTACAGCTTAATATGTGACCAGTGCTGAAATGTTGCAGCAAGTATTAAATTAATGTGACATCAACCTTATTGTGAGAGAAGAAAACAATTAAACAGATTGAGTGGATCATATCAACATATAAGTAACACACATAGAGACGGCATATTTAAGTGGAAACCCATAAAGGGAGAAAACCACATCTTATTATTGTTGTGATGCAAAGGCAAGCTCCAACTCCCTCTCACCATTGTTTTTCTGTAGGCACCAACATACAGGAGGCTCCAACATCAGTCAGCTACAACTGACAGCTATCAAGCTTCAACTTGATAGGGAAGCTAAAACTTCGTCAATTTATCAAAAGAAATGTTTACTGATTTACCTCAGATATCAACTCTATTTTGTAGCATCTCTTTCTGCTCCTCTCTTCCTTATCTTCTCTGCCTAAATTTTCCATACTCTGCATTCTCTATACTCACTCTGTCTGACCTCTCTATGCATATCAAGTTGATATTATATATAGAGTTCATCACATGACTGTTTTTATTCCACAAGGAATTTGGAGTGAATAGCCATGACTCTTTGGCTTCTACCTTCTCTTCCTTTTTCCAACTCATTTAAAAAAAAATCATAACAATATGTACAAATTTCAATGTTACAGTGGGATTTTTCTTTTCCTTCGGATACTTTCCTTTGCATCACAAACAATATAAAACAATTAAAAATTTACATTTTCAGTTTCAATATATAAACTTCACTCAGCCCTTGGCTTGCTGGTTTTGTCCTTTCTATTGCTGTCATGCAACTGTCCTGCATACCTCTGTTTACTGCAACTTTGAGAACCTGTGCATGTATACCTATTCACTGCAATTTTAAATACCTTCGCTGCATACCTCTTCAATTATGCAGTCTCTTTTTACCTCTGTACTTATTCTCCAAGCTCACTGTAGTTGTGTATCTGCTATCTATATATGCCTGTTTTATAAGTTTAGCTCACCAACAAACCAACACACATAGACCATATATATATATATATATATATATATATAGATATATATATCTTGGCTCTCCTTTATAAAGCGCTCTACATACAATTGAAGCCTTTCTTTAATACAAAGATTCAGACCACGTTCATAATTCAAACATTACATTTGGAGCCGTTCTTTAATACAAAAATTCAGACCACGTTCATAATTCAGACCTTAGCACTTTAATAAAAAAATCCGACGCCTTTAAACATATACATCAGTGCCTATAGCACCCAACCATGGTTTATAACATTAATATAGCAATTCATATCGCGGGTGATTCACGGGTCCCACACATACAATAGTGAATTTTAATTGTTCATACCTTGAGTTATCTTCCATGCTAACTGACGTGCGACCACCATTCGATGGACCCGCCTCCAGATCGGACAGTGCATGGCCATATCGCGTTCATTCCATCGTCGATGGTTAACGCACGATGGCACGCGATGAGGGCGGTATCTCCAAACCGCTTAAGGCCACGTGTCTGCCTATGGAATTGATCGCATTCGAATTGGAAATACAGCTTACCGTCTTGAACTTGTGCGAAAACCACTCGGTTGAACTCCAAACCGTTGTTACTGTTCATTCCTTCGTGGTTCTGGTTACTCCCCTTACTCCAGGTTCCATCTTCAACGCAATTCAATTGTTTACTAATTCCTTCACAACTACGTCCAAAGCTTCGCTCTTTTGCATATGTTCTCACAGAATTTCACTATCATAATCTAGTGCCTCCATTGGCTCCCACTGGCTCTAACACCTTCTATCATCCATCCTTGAAACATATTTTCTCACGCGTACGCATCTAATTCTTCTTGAGCTCGAATTCCACCACACAGAGATTAATCAATAATAGAGGAATTTGAGAGACCCATCACTCTGAGGTCGATTCACCAAAACTTGCACTCATGGCTTCAAGTTTTAGCACAGAGCTTTAATAGGCACACAATTTGCGACCACAGTATCACCAATAACCCTCCAGGGGCGTACAGGAATACTATTAAGTTTAGTCATGGACCGGACTATAATATCAATCCCTTCTACAGAGAATCCTATTGCACACTGGTCATACTCCTTGAATGCATCAACACATTAAGGTTGGGTTTCAACACAGTATCCCATCATCCCTTTCTCAAGCACTCTCATCATTTAATATACACATAGACTCAACCAAGTTACAGAGTAATACTCTAGGTTGGCCAGATCCTCCTACGCTTTATGCAGCCAAGTGCAACCTCTATGCAGGTCTCCTCTACAGTTCTATGCAGCCTATGCAGTTCTCTACTGCCTCTGTTCCTTGTCTTCTACTTTGCATTATTGTTGATTCAGGTGCTGCTCCTTTGTGCTCCTTTGCCATCAATGACAACATTTCCAACATATTGTATCAATACTTCATCTTTAGAAGTATTAGTGTGGAATAAATTGCTAAAGATTTCTATAGTCATTTTTGTTGGACTTGAAGGCTTTTGTGTTGCAAAATTCAAGTAGCAGACTGGATCAAATCAATTAGCATAATATTTCAAGATTCATGTGATGAGCTATTGAAGTGAAGTATTTTCTACTTGTCATTGTTTATATTGTTTGTTTCATGCATCCATATATGTGTTCCATATTTGAATGAATAAACAGGAGTATTATTTCAGGATTTGTTAAAATCACCTTGTCTTTACTATTTATCATTTCTATGTTTTATGTTGATTTCCAGAGTAGGGAACCCTTAATTTCTCCCTCTTTCGTTCGACCTCTGCCCACTTCTTCCCTTTTCCGGATCACAGTACCCTTCATTGTTGTTTATCCCGATCAAACCACCTCACCAAACAGCCTTCTAAGATCTTCAAAGGTTTATCTATCTTGCCCTGAAAACATTTGACTTTTTAACCTTGATCCTAGTTCTGTCTGCTTGAATTTTGACTCCTTAGCTCATTGGACAATCAGATTTCCCATTATCCATCTCATTAAGTGATTTTTCCCACCAAACCAAGCCAAACCAAAACCAAATTGCACAATCATAACTAGACTAATATTTTATAAATCAAAACAAAGTTAAATTTTACAGAGAGAGCCCTCTCTGAACCCTAGGAAGGCTAGATCCTAGAGTTTAAAAGTAGTTTTGTGGTTACCTCTAGTGTTCTTAAAACTATAAATCAAAATCTCACCACTTAGAGAATTACTAGAGTGATAACATACTGGCGACCATACTGGGGACTTAACCAATCCTCAATTTTTAAAATAGATCTTAAAGGAAATCATTTTTATCATCCTTTTGCGTTTGAAGACTGTTTTATAAGTTGTGAGTATTAAAAATTGTAATTATGGCTTCTAGAAAAATTTACTATACCAGGTCTAACCCAGATCCTAAACCTACTGCTATAGTAGACAATCCAGATAGAATTTGGAAAAAGAAAAAACAGATAGAAGATTTAGATCCTAAAGTTTTATTAATTAGAGCCAATTCATTACCACAAGAGTTATTAAGTTTACAAGATATACAATTTGATCTGAAATTTGAAAATTATTTGTTCAGAAGTAAATCAGAATCTGTTTTAACAACTGCTATTATAGACCTTGTTTTCATTTCATTTCTTGAGGTAAAACAGAAAAATATTACAGTAGATTCTGAATTAAAGAAAGTTAAAAATTAGGATAAGCTTGAAGAGATAAATGCTACTATTCTTAAAGAAATTGATGAAGCCATTGAATTAACCCAATTGTTAGATTAAACATCTAAAGCTTCTATTTCTCATCTAGATACCACTACATCATCTATAGTTTTAGCTACCACTCAGTTTACAGATCCATTTATCCCTAGAAAACCCTTACAACCTAGAATATTATTTCCATCATCCACTAGTTTACCTTCTACTATTTCAAACACATCATTCTCATTTCCTACTAGTTCCTTATATATTCCAGTTTCATTTCCTAGTACCTCCACTTCATCCTTTAGTTCATCTACTATTTTTTCTAGTTCACCATCCTATATTCCAGTTTCATCAAATAATTCTATTAACACATCAGCTACTACTTCCAGTTCAGCCCCTAGCACTTCCAATCTACATCCTAGCCAAGCTAGAATTTAAGTTATCACTACCAGGTATGCTCCCCTTGTTCTTCTAGCACAACTACATGACATGCCTCAGTATTACCAAAGTAAGATACCACAATTTGATGCTACTACACAATAAAATGCACAACAGAACATAAATAAAATGACAGATTACTTTGAACTCCATGAAATAGATGATTCTGATGTACAAATGAGATTGTTTGCACAAACATTAACAAGGGAAGTCAAAAAATGGTTTAAAGGTCTTACTGCTGGTAGTATAGCTGAATTAACTATTTTTCATAGATTATTTTTAAATAAATGGCAAAAGAAGAAAAATCCACTCCAAATATTGTCTGAATTTGATGCAATGAAAAGAGCTCCCAATGAATCAGTACAAGACTACTGCACTAGATATAACAGTGTTCACAATTCAATTCCTACAAATATCAAACTCACTCCTGACTCTGTCTTACTTGAATTCCCATATGGATTTGACACGTACATGGCATATCAGTTAAGAGAAAGAAATGCATAAACTTTATAAAGAATGAAAACATATGTTGTAGGTGTAGAAGTAAACATTTTAGCTAGAAAATCTAGATTGAGGAATGAGAGGAGAGTAACCATGAAAGAAGAAGCCTCTAGTTCTGATGGAAAAATAGATCAGTTAGCTAAGACTTTAGAGGGAATGATGGATAGATTAGACAACATAGAAAGAAGACCTCAATGGGATAATCAATAGCAAATAAGGAATCCCAATTTTAGGAAAACTACAAATTCAAGAAAATCAAAAGAATCAACCCCAGATCAGACACTAAGACCCCCATTTCAAGAGAACTATGTTGAAAGTTATCAAAAAAATGTAGCTAATGAGGATACCATAAATCTAATGGGAATAGATGATGATCACACTATCTTTCTCACTCAGGAAGATCAAGAGTTATTTGAAATGCAACAACTTAAATTAGATTCAGGTGAATCATTTGACTACAAACAAGGTTATGATTTTGCTATAAACGAAGTACACAAGCAATATAACCTTAGGAGTAAGAAAAAAACTGAAACTTATACTAAGAAATCCCCTCAAAATGAAAATAAAAAAATAGTAGAAGCCCTAACAACAAAAGTTCTGCAAATTCTCCCTAGGGAAAATAGGAAAAATTCTAATTCTTCCCACAAACTTTCCAGCCCCAAAATTTCACCAAGTCCAAAGATTGTTAACATAACAGATGAAGTTGCTCAAGCTACAAAAGATTCACAAAAATTTGATGCAGCAAAAGCACCTAATACTGTTAAAACAACAAACTTAGATCCTAAAACATTCACTGCTGATCCAAAATCAGCAAATCCAAAAGATGCCACTGCAAAAACAACTTTTGACAATTCTAAATATGAAAAAACATCTACATCTTCTCAAAACACTCCTGAAAAGAAAAATAGAGTAGTAAGACACAAGAAACTCAAACAGAAAATGAAAACATAACTGTAGAAAAACAAGATAATCCCACTCAAACTATAGTTACTAAAGAAGATTTAATTCACATAAGTAAATCACAACCTTCATTCAATATACAAACTGAAATTGCAAAGTTAAAAATACCAATTCCTTTAACAGAATTGTTAAAACATGATTTGTATAAAAGAATAATTACTGAAACATTAAACATGAATGGTGGAGAAGACTCTATAAACTTGGATGATGATCAACCAGAGTTGATTTTTGGCCCTGATGTGAATGGAAAGCATCAAGATGGTGCAGTTCCTCCATTTTACGTCAGTTTAAATTTACATGACCAAATTTACACAATGCAATGTTAGATTCAAGGGCTTCACACAATCTAATGCCCAAAGCAATAATGGAAACCCTGGAATTAGACATTACAAGAAATTACAAAGATTTATTTTCATTTGATTCTAGAAAAGTAAAATGCCTAGGTTTAATTAAATATTTGTGTGTAACATTACTTCAATATCTTGGTAAGAGTATACTAATGGACATTGTAGTAGTTGATCCCTCCCAAATATGGAATGTTATTATCTCACTCATGGGGAGCAAAATTACAGGGATCTCTACAATTGGACATGTCTTATGCTACTATATCAGTCTTTGGTCAACCAAAGAATATTTATAGGGAAACTTTGATGAAATATATGGTAAGTAGTGCAGCAAGATCAATAAATTATCTAATTTATGCTACACCTACTGATCTATATTCTTTCATCTTATGTAACTTTGAAACTAATAATAAAATCAAAACTGAACTAAAAGACAAAAATAAAACACAAAACAATGATAATATCTTTCATGAATATCATTGCATTTATATTTTGATGGCTCAGTAAACAAACTAGGACTAGGAGCAGGAGTTTGGATAACTAACATTGAGAAAAATCATGTAGAAGGGCATGCTTTCAGGCTAAATTTCAAATGCACCAACAATATGGCTAAGTATGAAGCCCTCATTTTAGGACTCTAGATAATCAAGAACTTAGGAGGTAAAATAATAGCAATAATGGGAGACTCAAAGTTGATTGTAAAACAAATTAAAGGTGAATATTCTATTTACAATCCTAGACTAGGCCAATATAGAGAGACTGTATTAGATTTGATTGATGATTTGTTGGAATGTAATTTCTCCACAATACCAAGAAAGCAAAATTTACAAGCACACTCTTTAGCAAATTTTGCTAGTACTTGTAATTTACCTTTCCAGCCTAATCATAAATATACTACAAAAGTAAAACACAGACCAATAATTCTAGATAACCTCAAATATTGGCAGATTTTTTCACAAGACCAGCAAATTTACCATTTTATGAATAATGAAGGTGAATTTAAAGCTGTAAAATACACTGATTGTACATTAGATCAAGATTTAGATAGTGAAATATATTTGAATAATGTAGATGTAAATAAAGTAAAATTTTAAAGACCAACTAAGTTTAGTCAATCTGATATAGATAACTTAGAGAGAGTAGAAATTGATGAGATAATTGATGATGAATCTAAAATATTAAATCTCAAAGATAATTTCTTACCAAAAGGTTTAACTCCTTTAGAAGATTAATTTGACTCAAATGATGTTGCTAGAAAACCCAAAATGGAGCCACTTAGATCTGAAATAGAGGAATGCAACATAGGCACAGAGTTAAAACCCAAGATGATCAAACTTTCCAAAGCCTTACCTCAACAAGAAAAAGAAAAATGTATTGCTCTTTTTAAGGAATTCCAAGATGTTTTTGCTTGGAGTTGTGAGGACCTAAAATCCTATGACACCAACATAATTCAACATAAAATTCCTATAAAAGAAGATCAAAATCCCTTTAGACAAAAGTTAAGGAGGATCAACCATGTTTTGATGCCCTTAATAGAAAATTAATTTAAAAGAATGTATGATGCATAGATAATTGCACCAATAAGATATTCTGATTGGGTGTCTAACCTAGTTCCAACCAGAAAAAAGACAGGAGAGATTAGATTATGTGTTGATTTTAGGAATCTAAATAAAGTATCCTTAAAAGATAATTATCCTTTACCAAAAATGTATCACATTTTACAAAGGGTAGTTGGTTATTCTAGGATTTCTCTTTTAGATGGATTTTCAGGATACAACCAGATTTTAGTCCAACCAGAGGATCGGGCCAAAACAACTTTTACTACTCCTTGGGGCACTTTTATGTATGTAAAAATGCCTTTTGGTTTAATGAATGCAAGGGCTACCTTTCAAAGAGCTATGGATATAGTCTTTGCAAAGGAAATTCATGAATTTTTAGTGATTTACTTAGATGACATAACTGTATTTTCTAAGACTGATTATGAACACTTGGATCATCTTAGACAAGTCTTTATAAAATGCAGAAATTTCATCATCTCATTAAACCCTAAGAAAACCTTATTTTGATTAGAAGAAGGCAAGTTACTAGGACACATAATTTCTAAGGAAGAATTAGAATAGATCCTGCAAGAATAGAAGCAATTCTTAACATTAGTCCTCCAAGAAACATAAAAGAGTTACAAGATTTTCTAGGAAAAAATAACTTTTTAAGAAGATTCATTTCCAATTTAGCTGAGATAATTAGAGAATTAAACAACATGCTTAAAAAAGATTCAGTTCTTAAATGGACTATTGAGGCCAAACAATCATTTGAATCCATCAGACGGGCCTTAACCAAAACTCCAGTCCTTATAAGTCCTGACTTCAAAAATGATTTCATCATTTTTTCATTTGCTTTAGAACATAACATTGTTGTAGTTTTACTGCAGAAAAATGACCAGGGTTATGAACAACCCATAGCTTTCTTTAGTAAAACACATAGATATGCTACTTTGAAATACAATATCATGGATAAACAGGCCCTAGCTTTATTAAAGGCCATTAAATATTTCAGAGTGTATATTCTCTATTCTCACACCATTTCTTATGTCCCAAATGCAGTAGTAAAAGACATTCTGACTCAGTATGGTCCTGATGGTAGAAGAGGTAAGTGGATTGCCACAATTTTAGAATATGACATAGAGATAAAACCCACAAAACTGATAAAAGGTCAAGGTTTAGCTAAACTAATGGTTGAATCAAATTGTCATGCCCTAGACATAAATTTTATTGCCCAAGTAGATGATCAGGAAGAGATGGTGACTCCAGAGATCAGTGAAGCCTTTTCAAATTCACCATGGTATGAAAATATCATATTTATATTACTAAACTTACAAGCTCCTTCTGAATTGTCAAGAACAAAAGCTAGATTTTTAAAGCTTAAGGCAGTAAGATTTTGTATATTAGACAATGTAATTTTTTGGAAGGATCATAGTGGGATTTTGTTAATTTTTTTGTTAAAAGAAGAAGCTGACAAAGTATTACAATAATTTCATGCAAGTGACTATGGAGGACATCTATACTAGAAGACTACTGCAGACAAAATACTGAGAACTGGTTTTTACTGGCCTACTTTGTTTGCAGATGTTAAAAGGTATGTGACCTCCTGTCACAAGTGTCAAATATTTGAGGGTAAGAAAAAGCTGTTACCCCTGCCTTTAAATCCCATATCAACATAAATGCCATTTCAACAATGGGGTCTTGATTTCATTGGAGAAATTCACCCCCCATCATCAGCCCACCACAAGTGGATTCTGACAGCCGCTGACTATTTTACCAAGTGGATTGAAGCCATACGCTCTAGGCAAGCCACAAATAATGTCATTATCTCCTTTTTAGAAGGCAACATGCTTTCAAGATTTGGATTCCCCCAAAATATTATTACTGACAATGCAATTGCATTCAAATCTAAAAATATTATTGAATTTTTCCATAAATATCACATTACCCTAGGCCATTCTACTGCATATTACCCACAAGGTAATGGTATAGTTGAATCTTCAAATAAAAGCCTTGTAAACATTATCTAAAAGTTATTTGAAGATAAAAAAAAGACTTGGAACAAGAATTTAGTCAATGCCTTATGGGCAGATAGACTTACAACCAAAAAATCTATTGGTACATCCCCTTACCAGCTTATCTATGGAATGGATGTTGTTTTTCCATATTCCTTAGGAGTACCAGTAATGAAAATTATCCAAGAATTACAAGTTGAACCAAATGACATACAAAGAAGGATAAATCAAACCATTCACTTGCAAAAAACAAGGGAAGAGGTTTAGATTAAGTCTCAAGTTATCTAGGATAAAATAAAGAAATTTTTTGACAAAAAGAGTAAAGAAGATGATTTCTACATTGGAGATAAAGTGTTAGAATGGGATTCAAGAAGAGAAGAAAAAGGTAAACATGGAAAAATTGATTTTTTATGGAAAGGACCTTATGTGACTTATGGTTACAGAGGTAAAAATGCTTTCTATCAGAAATAAATGGATGTATCAAATATGTTAGATGGACCAGTAAATGGCAGAATGTTGAAGCACTACTACTCCTTTGAGATAACAAATAGTTAGATTCATTTACTTTGACCACTGTGCATATAAATTGAATATTTTAGATTGGATTGGATGTTTTCCAAACAAATTGAAGCCCAAAGAGAAGGCCCTAAGCTTTGAGAGGTAAAATATCATAAGTATGAATAATTGCAGAGATTAGAAGATACTTACAGGGTCATCACAATCAAAATTCAAAGGCTATTCGTCTTAAAAGTTCTTGACATTTCACCAGGAAATGCCATCCCCATGTGGAGCCACTTTTAGGGTCCTATAATAATAGGGTTCATAATTTATGAATTGACTTTGATAGTCTTGTAAATATGTACCTACCTTGCTTTCTACAAGTTTTTTTCCCATATTTTGAAAATAATAAAAAAATGAAAAGAGGGTAAAGTCCTAAAAAAAAATATCAAAGGACTTAGAAAAAGAATAAACCCCAAAAGAAAAAGAGATAAAAATAAGACCTGAAAGTGAGTAAGTCAAAATGCCACTACTATTTACTTTTACTGCAAGAATAATGATTATGTGCAGATTGTAAATAAATGCCATAATCCATGATCAGTTAAATAGTTTAATCTTAACTTTTCAGGCTTTGAATTTCATGTTTTAGATAGAGAATAAATATATATCAAACAGTTTAAACTTGACATATTAGTAGATAGTTAGAGAATAAATGAGGAGCTCAACAGTTTAATCTGAGCCCTCAGATGAAATAAGGTTAGACTTAGATAGTTTTTATGCTTTGAAAGAAAAATGGATTTAGAGTTGCAAGCTCAAATGCACTTATGAAAATGAAGTAAAAAATGTTAGAAATAATGATGGGTAGGTAGAAAGACATTGTGAAAGACATGTAATAAAGCATCATCAAGCAGAAATTACTAATTTCCCTTCCCCATAATCATCCAGTATTATAAAATTTCAATTAAAGAGGCTCAGAGCATTTCTCTGACTTCTGTTGGGACTGGGCCCAAGGCTCAGTAACTGATTGGTTAAAAATACTAGATTCCCTACATAAAGCCCATTTCATCAGCATGTTCACCCTTTTCCAAGATTATGATCCCTTTTCCTAAGTAAAACACCTTTTTTACTTAGAAAAGTAAAACCCACCTTGATTAATTTCATTTTCATTCAAAAAACACTCAAAAACCCATAAAATGCATTTTATCCTAAGTTTATGTGTAAAGAATAAAAAATGGGACAAACTATGCTTTATTTCCTATCTTTTACACTTTACTTAGTTTCAAACTATATATTTTAACTCATTTCATACATTACATCTTCATTTCATATTAACTACTAACCTAAGATATTAAATCCCTATATTACATCCCTCCTGTATTTATAACCCCCAAAAACCCATTATTTAAAGTTTTAACCTATGGTTATATATCCCATGTGACGAAAATAAACTCGCCCCTTCTCCCCATAGGTTTAAACATATCAAATATAAAAATATCCTACCCCCTATGGTCTTTAAAGACCTATTAAAGGTTTATTTTCCATATAAAATCATATCCCCACCAATGTTATTGAAACATTTGTTAATGTTTTAATTAAAAAACATATAACATTACAACCCCCGCCCAATCACATAATATAAAGTTTTAAAGTTATAAATACATATTTATAAAGTTAAAACTTATCCCGTCGCATTACAAAGCCCTAACCCCACCTTTGAATGTCAAGCAGTTTCCACAACCAATCCTAGCCATTCGCATCAAAGCTCCCAGATCCAGCGGCCATAAGGCCATATCGCAAATAAAATTGTGCGATTATAAATTTTTCCTTTCCACGCAAAATAGGTTGTTTCAGCCTTTCCTCTCTCCTCCACGTGGCCCAGTTCCATTGGATCACATCCGATCCAAGTGAAACCACTTACCACTCAAAACGAACACGATAACTACTCATATTTTTTCTCCTTTGAAGCTCGAAAACCTCCCATCGCCCGATGTGACCGCCATTAATTGCAGGTCCTTTTAAACCTAAAATTCCTGAAAAGCCTGCCTATTGCTGATTGAAGATTGTTAGAAGTCCTAAATTTCTTCTAGAAGATACCACAGACCTGTCAAAATGCCTCAGAGCCTATTTCAAAGATCCATACCTGCGTAAAATAGGTATTTCCTGAAAAAAATCAATCCTGTTATCAATTTGAAAGGACATTTGAAACCTGTATAAAGCATATTTACTCTAAGAAAGCCTTTAAATTGTCCAAAAAGAGGCAAAACCCTCTCAAAATTTCCATAAAACCCTGTTATATACTGCATTCAGTTTATAAAGGAAAATATTGGGTTTATTATTTTTTCCAGACTATATAAAACGCTAAATCAAGCCCATAAATCCTTTGAAGTTAACCTGACCCTCTGTGCTTGATTTCAAACAATTTTTAGCCCGATTATCCACTGAAAATAAAAAGAAACTTGTTTCTTATTCATGACCAGTGAGAATCCGAAATACATTTTGAAGATTGAAATTGAAAGATAAATTCAAAAGGATAGAACCATATTTTGCTTATTTTATCCAAGAACCTCTGTCAAAGCCAAAAATACTTCTGTAAACCATTTAACCTTACAGAAAAAACCAGAAAGCCTAAAAAACAGAGTTTTAGTAATCCTGAATGCCTAAAAATGCCTAAATCTACTCTAGTTGTGTCCTCCAAGTCTGATATCATTGTGAATTCTCTACAACCTCCTATTGTAGACATTGAGCACATCCCCTTAGCAGATGTTGACTATAAAATATCAGATCCTGTTGTTGAATTTAATTTATTAGACCTCCACTACTGGAGCTATGAAAAATATTTAGATCAGGTTGAAGAAGTCCAGATTTGGGAATCAAACCTTCCCAAATATGTTGTTCCAGTCACTTATCAATGCCCAGAGGTTATTACGTTGTGTCAAAGTTACTATTCACCTGAAAATAGGGCAATGATGAATGCAAACAAAGAGGTGTTGTTTACAATTACCGTTGCATCCATAAACCAAATGTTACAACTCAAACCAGATCCTAAGGCAACTCCTTTGTCAATAGAGGCACTTAAAAATTTATACACTGGCCTTGATTTTCCCAAAAGGTTTCAGATCTTTCAAGTCTTTATGCCTTTACATGATGAAATTCCTCTAATCAATCCTCCATATTCTACTTCAAAATTCCGGAGGGGTCTAGACATGTCATTTCCATGCTATCATTTATCCTAGGATACTTTACAGATGAGAATACTGATGAGTCCATCTTAGGGTTCCTATCTAATTTTGCGCCAGGACAGCCTCCCTCTGTAATTTTTAATTATGTTGAGTACATTGCTGACAATATCCATGATCAACTGATCAGGTTTCCAATTGAAGGAGTGTTCAGATACACATCTTTTCTCTTGCATATGTTTTTGTATTTTCAAGCAAATAAGTTCCCTATAACTCTCCATAAGCTTGATATAGAATAAAATCCACTTTCAGACATCTTTTGGACTTCATTAATCAGAAAAGAGTCCTTAGAATTCACTTTTACAGAGTTTACAAATAGTTTTTTGCATCCATTGATCAATATGTTGACCAACACTAAACAGCCAAGTATCAATGATGAAATGAAGAAAATTCTACAACTATCTAAACAGACTAGAACTAGAGATTGGTATTTGTATGAAAAACACACAGAAATCAGAGTTTTTGGGTCTAATTTATTACCCTACAAACTACCCAAATATGTACCAATGAGGGTTCTTTCCTTTGAATATATCAGGAAAATCTTGAATTCTGATTCTATTAACTTCCTAGCAGCTAAGAAGAAGGCCCAGTTTAAGTTAAAGAATCCGGTGGGGCCATTTATTTGTAATCACAAAGATGCATAACAAGAAGCATCCAAACAATTACTAGAGTACATATTTGAAGAGAGTTTCTCCTGGGACCACGATCCACAATGAATACTGAGTAAAATGAGGGTTAAGTGAAAACTAACGCCCTACATTAACGAGAAAAAAACTGGAGATTGAGAAGTATGTCAATCAGACTGAGTGGATAGAAAACACTTTGATAGATGCCGTAAATCAGGGTGATACTAGTCACAGCTTACAAACTGCAAATCAAGCAAAGAAAGCCACCAAAAGGTCCAGAGAAGAAGGAACTTACATTGCAGAGACCACCACTGAGACTAGGTTCAAGTTAAGATATAATAAAAAGTATAAAATAAATCCAGTGGGTAAAGAGAAAGTAACTATTGCGGTTGAAGACACAAATGTCCTAGTAACAAACACAGATGCTGCTACTGTCATCACAAATGAGCCAGTTATAGAGAAATTGAATGAAGAACAGACTGATAATTCAAATGCACAGATGATAGAAAAACAATATAATTTGGAAGCATCATCTTCACAAACAACAGAGGAAAAGGATCTTGATATCAGGGAAAAGTATAAACAGATTAAAACAAAGAATGAAGAGATTAAAAATGAGATTTACTCTCAATATTTGAAGCAAAGACCAAGTGTTCAAAACAAAATTTTATCTGCCTTCGACTAATCAATTAAAAAGTTGATCATGTCAGTGCTACAGCCTACAGTGAAGACTCCAAAGATAGTTGCAGAATACAAAAAGGTTTATCTAGAAGTACAAACAGAAAAAATTCATGCACTAGATCAAATAGAATTCCATAGGTAAAGTTCAGAGATGTTGTATTCTACCAATACAACCAAGGCTATGAGTGATCAAAAACTTAAAAACACAATCATAAACATGAAAGATCAAATGAATGTTGACAAAGACTCATTATATGCTAAAGATCTTAGGATTAAGTCTTTAGAAGAGTTGGTTCTCCAAATAGGATATGATCCTGAAAATGTTAAAGCAGCAGAAACAGTTAGTAAAGAATAAAAATGAGGACATTGCATCATTGAGGAAACAACTTAAACTTCCATCAACTGAACATCCTCAAGCTAAAGAAATTATACAAGAACAGACTGAGAAGGATGACATGATGAACTTAATTTTTTAGTTAACAGGACAGATCAAATAAATGGAGACTCAAATGGACAATCTTGTCCATGAAAGAGAAACTACTAAAGCTTAGGAAATCCCTTCAGTAATTCCCATGGTTACTACTGATGTGCCTTCAACTCTGGTGGAAGAGTTGGCACCCAAAGAACCACTGGCTACTGCAATGCTAGTGACATCATCCACAACTTCAAGCAAAAAATCCTCTACATCGACAATGCAGCCCAGATATGGGGCTAGTAAATTAGTAAAAGCCATGGAAGAAATGTCACTTCAGACAAGTGAGATTAACATATTGAAGAAGATGATTGATAATCTTGAGGATACAAAGAAGTTAGCCCAAATCAACGCTAAAACTCATGAGAAAAGAGCTAATAGGTTAAATGAAGAATTGAAGAAGCTACAAAAGGATTTAACCTTGAAGGAGCCAATATCATATGTGAAAAACTATTTATGGAAAAAAAATCATTGAAGTAATCAGTGATGTGTGGTCCTTAATTTAGGTAATATTTAAACAGAGAGATTTACTAAAGGCAGCACTAGCAAAAAATCAGAAAATCAAAGATGAGCTAGGTACTAAACCTGAGCAAGCCATAGAATTGATCAAGTTTCTCAACAACAAAAATAGGCAAGAGTTGGAAGAAATACAAATCACTGATAGGACAGAGACAATCACTGAAATAAGGAAAGTCATCTCAAAGAAGAATCTAATGAAACAGCTTGAAGAGATATGTTAAAATATGAACATAACCATAACCAAGTTCATGGTTAAATTTGAAAATTTGAGGCAAAGAATTATGCCTAAAATTTTGCTCATTAATGATAAGCTCATGCCACAGGAAGATTATAATAAAAAAATCAGAGAGTATGCAAAAGAGCAGGTTGAAAATACAAGTGGACAAGGCATTCCAACAGGAAAGGTCTTACTCAGAAGCTTTGAAGATGTATTTTATCTGCAACATGAGATAAGACATTTGTTTGTCATAAAACCAAATTTTTTCAAATAGACTGAGGAAGATGAAAATTTCAGGAGGTTGAAGAAGATACAAATTATAAATGATGAAGCTTGGAAATCTCTTACTGATTTACTGTGAAAGTCAAAAGTAGATAAAAGGAACAAAACAGTTTGCTGATTTTTACAGCCAAAGAAAAATTTATTATAGCAGTAAAGCAGTTTTACAGAGGTTAAAGAGTATCTGAGTCAAAGAGTATCAGAGGATAAAGATAAATCAAATTAAAAGAGTATAAGATAAAGAAGATCAGATTTCAAAACAGATTTGAAATATCTTGGCCAGCAAAGAGGACACCAAGGTAGCCAGCTGCACCTAATCCACAATTAGTTTCTATTTTATTTGGATAAATATGACAGCTTTATGATTTGTTAAGAAAATGTCTCTATTTTGTTGTAAAGATATTTCTATTTTCCTTAGATAATTCCTAGAAATATTCTAGGATATTTTGTAAACAATATTGTATAAATACTTCATCTTTAGAAGTATTAGTGTGGAATAAATTGTTGAAGATTTCTATTGTCATTTTTGTTGGACTTGAAGGATTTTGTGTTGCAAATTTCGAGTATCATATTGGATCAAATAAATTACCATCATATTTCAGGATTCATGTGATGAGCTATTGAAGTGAAGTATTTTCTACTTGTCATTTTTTATCTTATTTGTTTCATGCATCCATATATGTGTTCCAAATTTGAATGAATAAACAGGAGTATTATTTTAGGATTTGTTAAAAACACTCTATCTTTACTATTTATCATTTCTATGCTTTCTACTAATTTCCAGAGTAGGGAACCCTTAATTTCTCCCTCTTTAATTTGACCTCTGCCTACTTCTTCCTTTTTCCAGATCAAAGAACCCTTTATTTCTCTTTATCCCGATCAAACCACTTCACTAAATAGCCTTCTAATATCTTCAAAGGTTTATCTATCTTGCCCTGTAAACATTTGACTTTTTGACCTTGATCCTAGTTTTGTCTGCTTGACTTTTGACTCCTTGTCCCAATGGACAATCAGATTTCCCACTATCCATCTCATTAGGTGTTTTTTCCCACCAAACCAAAACCAAATTGCACAATCACAACTAGCCTAATATTTTATAAATCAAAACAAAGTTAAATTTTGCAGAGAGAGCCCTCTTTAAACCCTAGGAAGGCTAGATCCTAGAGTTTAAAAGTAGGTTTGTGGTTATCTCTATTGTTCTTAAAACTATAAATCAAAATCTCACAACTTAGAGAATTACTAGAGTGATAACACCTTCTATTTCAGAGCTCATTTGTATGAGTGTTGCTAAAAATGGATGCCTAAAACACATTTTCTAACCCTCTATTTCTAGACATAACGGGGAGCTTCAATGAATTATGAAAAGACACACCTACTAGCGTTATTTACATTAGGCCTACATGACTTGACAACCAATAATTAATTATTCAACTTAAAAATTTCATTTCTCTCTAATGACAACTCATAATTGATTAGTCAACTCATTTCTCTCATAATTGGATGATTCTTGTTGTGTTGGAATTGTCTCACTGAGCACTATCATCCTCATCCATCACATGTCAATTTCTCATCACGGTTTTGGCCCAAATCATGATGGGTAAAAAAACCCACACTTGGGTTCCAAGCCCACAAGCTACCCTTGTGGTGATTTTCCCTCCAAACCTCGAACCCTTAATTAACATGGAGCTGATGAAAAAGTGCATGTTTGATTTATTTCGAGTGCAGGGTCCTGATGGGACAAAATCCATGTAAAATGGTTTCAACCAACCCAAATATAATGAAGGAATACAATACAATGAGAAAGGAAAAGGATGCGGTATGGCAGCTAGAGGACCTAGAGGACCAGGTAGAGGAAGAGGAGAATTTGGCTAAGGATAAAGCACAATAGTATGCTACAATTATGGGCAATACGAACACTTGGCTTGAGATTGCACTAATTCTTGGTGCACTTGTATTTATTGTAAGTCATTAGATCATCTAACGGAGAATCATGCCTAGCTTATTTCCAAGAGGTACGAGAAGAAGGGACCCAATTTAAAAATGATATTCGTTGAACCACATAGGAAGCAATAGTGGGTAGGCATGGTAACACAAGGAGGAGTCAGGAAAGGAGTTGATGTTGCGAGAAACCAGACACCGAAGCCCTAGTGGGTAAGGAAAACCCCTTAACCTCCTTCGAAGTTTGATCTGGTATGGGAAAATACCACATATAAGGAGGCTCAGTGAGAACTGGTTGTGGAAGAATGGGATAGACTAGAAGCTAGGCATGAATAAGCCATGCTAGAGATATTTAATGCTACTATAGGTAGGGAATAGAGGAAAAAAATGGATCCAGTTTAGAGTCTATTGCAAAGTTTCTTAGAGCTATTAAAATATCCCTAGGCCTTGGATAAATTCAGGAGGATGGTGGAGAAATGTGCCAATATATCTAAGGATAGTACTACTTGAGCTTCACTGAGGGTTGTGTATCAAGTAGCTCACAGGAAGAGAACTAGTAAAGAATTTTGGTTCGGTGCACAAATCAAACAATACAAGATGGAAGAAATCATTTTAGACTTAGGATCAGATGTAAATATTCTACCAAAAATCATGTGGGAAATGATGGGGACGCCTAAGCTGACTTGGTCACCAATTCAACTCAAATTGGACCACTAGCATCAAATTTTTCGTATTGGATGATTGTCAAAAGTACTAGTGGACATCGATGGGGTGTCAAGAAATGCCAATTTTGAGGTGATCAGGATTGTGGATGATACCAATTCCTATCCATCTCTTTTGGGGATCGACTGGGCTTTTTATAACCATGTAATTATTAATATACAGAAAATTTATATGATATTTGATAGTGGAGATATCTAAGTATTCATGTTGTTGGATTCACGTGACAGAGATCGATACATTGGGCCATTGAAATATGAGCTTAGTCGAGAGGATCTTAGTTTTTGAGCCATTTAAAGCTTCATAAGAAGCTTTGGAGAATTGGTAGAATCAATTGCATGAAATTAACACTTGGAGATTTCCACATGTTACGAATATGGAGTGTTAGATAGGAATAGAGGTGCACAACCCACCTCTCTTTGATGGGTTATTAGAAGTAGATATTTTTGTTCAAGAGTATGAGGATCAAATATCATATTGTTATAGGGTTCCCGCAGTGGATGTTGTGTTGCGCGCCACCCCATCCAGATGGTAGGATGCACATAAGAGCAAGTTGTGGGATGGATACAATGTAAGGAATTGATGAAAATTAGATTTGGGACTAGCTATATGGTTCTAAGAGAGAAATATTCAGGCACGGAATGTCACATGACTCACCTGAAGAATTTTTTCGCATCATGGACAAGGGGACAGGTACCAAAGCAATATTGGGTGTGTTATCACTCCGCCAGATTCCCAAGGCTGAAGAAGAAATCCCAATAGAGGTAACCACATACCAACCTTTTAACTTGGTAGCTAACCCTACCAAGTCAGAGAGGGCTCTCTCCACAAAACACAGCCTAGGAGGCTGAATGGATTAGGGTTTTAGGCTAGGTGTGAGTTCGGGGATTTTGATAATTGATTTTGGTCGGGCTGTTGGATGGAAGTATGGTCAAGGGAGATAGGTCAGGGAAAATGAGATAGGGTTGCAGAGATTCAGTGGGGCAAGGTAGGCATAAGTAACACTTTAAGATGATTTGTGATGAGATGGTTTTAAGACTGATGAGAATTTAGGAAGATCATGGGAGATGTATTCTTCCTAAACAGAGGAAAATGGACAAATTATGATAACTTTCCCTAAACAGAGCATGAGAAAGCATGTATTTTTCCTATCAACTTGAAAGAGATCATACAATAGAGATGTAATGAACATGAAAACAACACATTCTAACATATGAAACCGAAGGAAAAAACAATGATAAACATCATACCACATGTATCCCAAAAAATAGCTGCAACTCTTTTTTATTAACTGGCCAAACTGAGTACAATAGTTTCTTGATCAATACATTATCATCCAAACTGATTCCAACCCTTTATTAGTGTGAATAAAGGGAACAAATAGACATCAAAAAAACATTCACTCATCCTCAGGGGTTGAATCCATGAGGTGAGGAAGAGATTCATAAAATTATGAACTTAAAGCTAAAGTGTAGGATGGTCCAAGTGACTCATTCCTAATTACATTCAAACTTATTCATTTGAATTAAAGATAAATTTTACCTAATGAATGTACCCCTAGGTAACTTATCCACAACATAATTACATTTACCATGCTCAATGACATAGGTAAAAAGATCAATTTCTGAGATAAAGTAAAAAATTACAATGAAAAACAAAAAAATCAGCAAATGGTCATATGCGCCATTTTTTTGTCATATGCACCCTCCCTGTTCAAGGATGATTTTGACTGACCTGTGGATGTCCAAATTAGGCCCAATATTTCTTTTTGGAAATTCCTTCAAGTCTTCTCTCTGAATATGCCTCCAGTTTTCAAAATGAAGCTGATTTGACCACTCAAAATTTCATTCTCCCAAGATTGCTTTGTGCGCAACACCTAGGCCAAAATAGGGGCATAAATGTGATTTTTAGCTAGTTTTTTTCCATTTTCACCTATCAAATCTACAAATCAAAGCTGGAAAAGTGGTTTTTTGGAATGAATTTATCCTTAGGAATCCATTGGTGGTCTCTTTTTCCTCAAAAAGTGCCCCAAAAATTTGCGCAACGCCTAGGGTACTGCGCAAATGACCTAATTTATGATATGTGCTTGTTCAAAAAAACTCAGAAAAACACAGATTTTGCAAAAAAATTTCAAAATGCATCAAAATTGGTGGAGAGAGTGCCACTGAGGTGGTTAGGCTTGGAGTGAAGCCTCTGCAAATATGTTTAACTTTCTTTTCTCCTCTAGCATAGTCAATGCCTCAATCTTTGCATTGGCTCTTTTGAGCTTGGCCATTGAAATTTTCTCCTTTTGAGCATGATGCTTGACCTTCCTCCTTAAAAAATCATTGTCTCTATTAGCATTTTCCAAAAGCTTCTCCAAATGTTGATTGGCTCTATCAAGCCATGGCTCCCTATTTTCATTGATCACCATTGCAAGTTTCTCATTTAGGGTTAGCTGATCAGCAACCTGAGCCTCTTTTTGTCTTTCTAGAGCTAGAGCTCTTTTAAAACATCTAGTTCTAGGTCTGTCTCTTGGTGTTTGTTCATCTTGTTCATCAAGCACCCCATATGTATCATCTAGCATAACTTTGGCATTTTCAGCCTCCCTTTGAGCAGTGATAAATTTCACCTAATCAATGGTATGTTTTGTTTTCAACTACTGGTTCTCCTTCTTAAGGAATTTTATGACATATTTGGCCCTGTCAAGATTATTTTGGAGCTCCTTAATCTGGGCATACTTTCATTTGATGGCTATACTAATTTTTTCATCATCATCATCCTCACCTAGGTCAACAAGCTCAAAATCATGCTCAGTCTCATGGAGGTTCTCCTCATGTCTAACCTCTGCTTGAAGTTATGGCTCTGTCACCTTCTTTTTGCTTTTGTCCACCTATTTTGTTGATGTAGAAGGCATGGACCCTTCCACTATGTGTGGAGAAAACACATGTTTGTGGCCTCTCTGGTAGGTTTTTGGAAATGGCTCAACCTCAACCATACTAGCACTCTTAGGCTCACTGACCTCAATCCTTCTGGGTGATCCAATATTTGTATGAAATGGAGATGAAGGGGGTGAAATAGGTGAAGGAGTGTGATCTGATGGAGATGAACGTGATATGGGCTGAGATGGAAGGATGGAAGTGGATGGATGAGATGATGAAGGCACATTTTGTGCATGTTGAGTAGATGGTTCTCTGAATATATCATTGGCTATGAAGGTACTCCATGCAATGTTTAGTTCATTGAGATGATAGAGGACTATGATTTTAATGAGGGAATGATGGAAAAGACTTCTCATTTGATATTCATCCTCCATTTTTTGGACAATAAATGCCATCTTATCTATGCTCCGGAAAAGGTAGTAGGGTATGTTAAGCATCCTTACCCTAGTGAAATGAATTAAGAGGCGGATATGATAAGTATAAAGTCTTGAAAATATACCTTCACATGAAAATTATTTCATGATTATCTTCATCATTGGTACATATCTATTCTGGAGGTAAGAAAAAGGAAAGAACCTCTTTTTCTCATTCTTGTATCTTGGTTTTAGGAAAGGCTCAAAGTACTATTCCTCCAAATCACTCTTTTTGAAACACTTCTCCCTAACATTTGGGATCCTACTGATAGTTGAAATGATATCAGTTGATATATTAAAGGTGACACCAACCAAAGTAACTTGGCTATCATGGAGTCTAGATATGAAAAGTCTGGTCAACATGGCATGGTGTTGGACCCTCTGAATTTTCTCACAAAACTCATAATAGCCAACATGTTTGAAGCATGTCATAGCCATTGGAGAATACAAGAGTTCCCTAGTGCTGGTAGGTTCAATTCTGAGTATTATTCCCCCTTTATGTGGCCTCCTCACCTCTGTTTCCTCTCCCTCACTGTATGATCTGCTTTCTTCATCTTCTGCCATGGTGTTTTTATCAAAACTCTAGGGAAGTGTGATGATGTGGAATATGGTTTTAGGAATGAGGAATGGGAAAGGGAAAATGAAGGAGATGGTGCTAGGGATGTATGAAATGGGAGAGGGGATAAGGAGTGGTAGTATGATGGGATTTAGGATGGGGATTTGGGGATTGGGAGCCTAAGTAATTGTAGCACCTAGGGCTTAGGGTATTGGGATAAAGGGTTTAGGGGAAAGGGAATTATGTAATACATGGTTTTGGGAATGGGTATTTTGCAATGTAGGAAGGGTATGAAGGTGTAGGGGAGTGAAAATTAGGAATTGTGAGTGTAAGAGGGAAATAATAGGGTTTTAAATGATTTTAAACACCAAATCTTAAACAAATTTCACAACACCAACAAACGAACTTGAAGGAGGAGAGAATTGATGGAAGACACCTTTACTCACTTGCTAGAGGTCGAAAAAACTTTTGCTAAAGTTTTGGAGGCAAATTTGGAGAAAATTAAAGAAATTCTGGCCTTTATGGACATATGCGCATCGCCTTAAGGTTGTGTGCCCTCACTTAAGACTATGTGCCTTCGCAGAAGGTTGTGTGCAATGCCTGAAGGATTTGTGCCCTCTGCTCTATTTTTTGCTAATTTCGCCCAAAAACTTGAAATTTCGCTCTCTTGGAGTGTTTTCTTGGTGTTTGTAGGAGACAAATGAGTTTGAAATGATGTCAAGAAGTCTTTAATACTTGAGAGAATTTGAATTTATATTAAAAACCCAATTTTCTAATGTTTGATTTCACCTTTTGAAAACATTGTTGATTACCCTCTTTCTTTAATTTTTCTTTTTTGCAGGATGATGTTAGTGGATTTTGGAACTTTTTAATTTGACTTAGGCTTATCTTAGTTTGGGATATGAAGTTTGAGTTTGCAGCTTGGGACAGAACTTATTACATATAATGAGCATAAAATTACATAAAAATTAAAAATAAATTACATCTCTTTTTTTTTTTTTTAATAAAATTACACTTTGGTATGAAAATAATACTCTGAAACCATAATTACAACCTTTAAAAATAATATTTACATGCTGATAAATCCTCTGCAGATGATTGAGAAAGTATTATTTGAGTCACTCTCACACCTTTGCTGACCTTATTGAGATGAAATGGTGTGTTATGAACCTTGAAAAATGAAACCTAGTGACCTAAATGGACCTTGAATGACCAGACTCCATGTTGACTTTGACTGACATAATGACATAGTGAAATGAGCTTTAAAGACTAATTTATGATCAGCATGACATGAAGGTGGGCCAGGAAATGTGAAATTTTGAGGGAGAGTGAGGTTTTATGACTAGGGCTACCATCAATGAATCAATTTTTTGCATGACCTAGTGGAATGATAAAAAAAATTGAGTGGGATCCCTAAAATGAATATGAAAAGAGTGATTTTGATCACTAATGGCAGAATGCAGATTCTGAGACTAACAGGGTGCATCGATTTATACACACCCTAGATATCATTCTAGCACACTGGTTATTGAGTTGGAAGTATGTAGAAGAACATGGCCTTGGGATGAAATGGCACAAAATTTCAGGGATACCTTTGGTTTTGAAGAAGAGGAACCACATTAGAGAAATTTTGAGGTCTAAAATGGGCCTCAAAACAAAGATGTACAACCAAAATAAACTTTATAAGAACCAATAGGATTCATGATGATGATGTCAACCATGGGGGGTGATTCACCATTTTTGGAGTAAAAAAAAAAAAAAACCTTTTTTTCAACTCGTATTTTTAACTTATCTCCCTAAGGTTTTACTCAAATTTCGAGCATGAGCACTCGTTGGATGCATAATTTAATTCCTCATCCAAAGAGTACCCATGTTGCATACTTTCGATGAGCCTCACTACATGAAAAATGAGAAATACATTAAAAAACATGATTGGAATCATGTTTTTCATGTATTTATTATTTTTCGTGTAGTAGGGTCCATTGAAAGTATTCAATATGGGTACTTCGTGGATGAGTAATTAAATTATGCATCCATCAAGTTCTCCTGCTTGAAATTTTAGTAAAACTGTAGGGATATAAGTTGAAAATACGAGTTGAAAAAACAATGTTGTCTTTTTTCCCTCTAAATTTTGATGATGTAGTCTAATCTTAATTTATTATTTCCACTATTATTTCATAATATTCTTTAAGAGACCCATTTTAGACCTCAAAATTTATGTAATGAGTGATGGATGAAGATATAAATTTATTTCAATAGAATATATTTACTTATAATGAACCAATAATGGCCAGGAGCAGATCATTATATTCCATGCATCAATATCTACAGCAAGTACACGAGTTTTTAGAGTGCTACAATGTAGCAAATAAGGGAGAGGATGATGATGATCCCCAAAACATGTAAATTATGAAATTTGAAGGTCAGCGTGAAATAGAAGGACTACCATTGTAGTTCAATGAATATGCACAACTGATCAATACTAGGAAGGTGAACATCAAAACCAAATAAAGTCCGAAGATGGTGGCTATTGGAGATTATTGGGACGAGGATAGTGTCAAAAAGGTTGTGAACATATTATGTGAGTACAAGAACCTGTTCCGTAATACATTTGAAGAGATGAAAGGAATTGTTGGAGATTTAGGAGAAATGAAGATTCTCGCAAAACATGATGCAAAATTGGTAAATCAAAGACCCTATCGATTGAATCCTATTTACAAGGAAAGGGTCAAAAGGGATTTGGAGAAGATGTTGTAAGAATGAATCATCGAGCCAATGGAGGAATTATAATGGATTAGCATTATGGTCATTCAAAATAATAAAATAGGTGAATTATAATTTTTATGGACCTGCAGAAGTTGAACAACGCTTGTGTACATGACCTCTTTCCTACCCCTTTGACTGACAAGATTCTAGAACACATGGGAGGAAAATAAGCTTACTCTTTTATTGATGGATTTTTGGGATACCGCAAATGAGGATCAACAAAGAAGACCAACACAAAGCCACCTTTTTGGTTGAGTGGGGCTATTTTCAGTATATCATGATTCTGTTTGGCATAAAAATGCACCAACAACCTTTTCGATAATAGTTGTGGTAGCATTTAAGGATTTTATTGATAAGTTTCTAGAACTATATTTGGATGATTGGAAAAAGTTTAACATCTTGAAAAAGAATATTGAAGTGTCGTGGTTGATGTTAGACAGTTGTAGAGAATTACAAATTTCTTTAAACCTCAAGAAGTGTCTATTATCCACTCCCTTTAGCATCATGTTGGGGAACATTGTATGCAAGCAGGGGCTACTAGTAGACCCAACCAAGATAACTGTCATCGTAGATCTTCCACCACCAACCACAGTATTACAAATAATATTAACCTTCGTCCATACAAGATATTATCAGAATTTCATACAAGAATATGCTAAGATCACCGCGGTCATGGAGATATTATTGAAGAAGGGGGTAGAATTTTAGTGGGTCAAAGAATGCGATCAATCTCTATAAGTTTTCAAGGAGAATATGGTATTGGTGCCTATTATAGTATTTCCAAATTGGAGTAAAGAGTTACATGTACATGTTTATGCATCTTCTATCACAGTGAGTGAAATTTGGTCAAACAGGAGAAGGGGACATTGATCACTATGAAGAAAAACCACATTATTACAAAAAGAGAGGGTTTGGTAATGGTGTACACCCTCCAAACATTCAAACATTATTTACTAGGAAAAAAAATAAGTTTTATAAAAACCACTCCACTCTAAAATACCTGAAAAATAAGACCGTGTTGGTGGGGATAATCTACAAGTAGTTGCTATAGTTTCAAGAGTATAACTTTCAAGTAGAAGTTAAACCCTTGAGACTAAATATGGGGCTTGATCACTTGTCGAGTCTGACTTTGGGAAAGGAAGACAATTTTCTAGACATGCAATTGTTCACAATAACTTTGGTGAATTATTATTTTTGCAGAAATTGCACAATTCTTAAACATCAGGATGGAACTAGAAAATTACATAGTGGCGCAAAAGAAATAGTTAGTGGCCAAAGTAACAAACAATCAGTTGATTTCTAGAGCATTATATAAATTAGGGGTTGATGAAATCTTGACAAGATGTGTTATGGAGCATGAACGACCTATGATATTAGCGGAATAAATTATAGGGGTCACTTGGGGGCACTACGTAGGTCAAGATATGGCGGAAAAAAATTTATACATTGGACTGTGGTGGTCCATAATGCATATTGATGCTAAGGAGTACTGTGGGACTTGTGACGTATTTCAAAGGGTGGGAAGGATGTCTATGCAAGATGTAATGCCTCTAAACTACCAACTCACCATGTAGCCATTTGAAAAGTGGGTCATTGAATTTATTGGACCAATTAAGCCATTTGCGAGGAGGACTGCTACAGATTACTTAACCAGATGGGTTGAGGTTGTGCCAGTGAAAGAATGAAAAGAAGAGATTTTTATGTGGTTTCTATTCGATAGTGTGTTGACCAGGTTCAAGTGCCCCATAATTTTAATGAGTGATTAGGGGACACATTTTTTAAATAGACCTATGGTGATAATGATGGAGGAATTCAATATCTATCATCATAAGAGCACCCCATTATCATCCCCAAGCTAATGGAATTGTGGAAGCTTTCAATAATATCTTGGAAACTGCACTTACTAAGGTATGTAACATGCAACTTGATGATTGGTACCTTAGAATCCTTGCAGCCTTTTGGGCCTATAGAAATTCATGTAAAAAGTAGACTGGATAGACCCCTTTCCAATTGGTATATGGGATTGAAGTTGTCATGCTAATGGAGTTCCTAGTACTTAGCTTGTGCATTGTGCTAGCTAACCAGATGAAAAAATTTAATGCGGTAGAAAGGTGATTACAAGATTTACTACAACTAGAAGAAGATCAGGCATTAGCTAGCTTCCACCAAGAGGTGCAAAAGGCCTGAGACAAGGAATGACATGACCGAATGATAATAAAAAAATACATTCCAAGTGGGGGACTTGGTATTGATATATGATAGCAAGTTCTTAAGGCATACAGGTAAATTCTGGATGCACTGGATGGGACCTTATGTTATCTAGCATGTGATTGATTTCCACGTGGTGTAGTTAGGGAATTTGTATGACACACTGCATAAGCGGTTTGTTAATAGGAACAGGCTGTAACTCTATAGAGATAACCAGGCTCCTTCACACATTAGATAAATAAGGGGGGAATCAATTCTACCAATTGTACATAAATAAGGTGGATTGATGTTAGTGATAGGAAATTTAGAGGAAAATAGGTTAAGGTTAAGAGTTGTTTGTTTCATCTTGTTTCTAGAAGAAATGATCACTACGCACTTGAAGAGATGTTGTGACATACTAGACAACATGTTGTGTTGGGGGTACCCATATCCAGATTTAACCACTGATGGTGATGGCGTGAATAAATGAGTGGCAGAACTAGGTTTTCACCAAAAGGGGTACAAATGATATCAATATGGTTATGGTTGATGAAAAATAGTGATTAGACACTCGATCAGGGTGAAGCACGATAGATAGTTAATGAGAATGCTTTGGGTGAACAACTAGAAATTATGAGTAAAATTGGTGACATACATGGAAACTATCATTGAGTAGATCACAATTAGAGTTGGGAAAGGAAGTCATCCTTTTTAGCTTTGGTAGACATATACCCGTTATAATGACAGATCGTGTCAAATAATGTTGATGAAAGAGAATAATGGCTTGGGGGTGTGAATTTTAAAGGGTGGATGAACGCATGTTGTAGAATTGTACCAAGTAGTTGATAAGAGGATCATAAATAATGATTTAGAAGAAACGTTGAAGTTTGGAAGTAAAAGAATTGGGAATAGAGTAAATTCAAGAGAATAAGTAGGAGTTGAGACCAAAAACAAAATATAGGGAGCTATACAAGGAGAAAGCCTAGTAACAGAGTAGACGAAAATGCGCCCAAAATGCCATCTATCCATGTCAAAGGAAAAGGGAAAATGGAAAGTAAAATACAAGGTATCTCCAAAAGAGAAACCCCTAAACCAACAGGAGGATACAAGTTCAGATCCAAGTATAGAAAGTGTGGAATTAACGATGGTTGTGGGTTGCAGATCTGAGACGAAGTATACGTCGTAATTTTCAGGGCCCCGGGCAACAATGTCAACACCTAAAGGATGTAATTATATGGTTTGCATGCCACCTCTTCCACCAGGAGTGCTTCACCAAGGGATAATGATGAGTTTCATGGAGCGTATTAAGTACTTAGACCATGATTTTCTGAATCCTCCTGGCATTCTAACCTTCAAGATTATATGTAAGTGGTGTTGAATTGACATAATGTACCTCAGCTGAAAATATAATTCTAAGCCAAAGGTTTGGAAACTGCTAGCATTTTGAATATTTTCCATATTCCACACTTTGGATGAGGGGACGAGGTGAAATTTTTTACCAAGTGTCTATTAGCCTGTATGCATGATGTATTTCTATGGGTCGACTGGATGGTACCTATCATTGCAGAATTAATCCACAACATTACTCATCGCCCAATGGAAGGGGAGGACCTAAGTTTACTCATCAATGAAAAGTTTCTCAGTGCGACTATGATTGTTGAGATTCAACAAGATGATGAGCTTAGTGAAAAGAGTCGCCTTCACTAAGTGGGCCCACAGGCTATTTTTGGTGCAAGTCTATTTTTAGACTATGTCTATTTTTACACATGATGATCATATTTCAGAAGTTGTAGGATGCTATTTGTGGATGGTTGATCAAGTTGGAAAAATATATTAAATTCTATTTTTAGAATATTGGGTGAAGTCTGTTTATAGATCGTCAATCTAAAAATAGATGCATGTCAATTATTATTAGCTCTTAGTAATAATCAGACTCTAAACATCAACTTATTCTCTTGGAGCACTTCAGTTCAGTGCACAGATGTGGCACATCAGTTGACAGAAGGAATTACGCTATTCCTGAGGGTTTACTGGAGCTAATGCATGGAGGACTCAGTTATAACTCAAGTGGCAGAGTTATGACACAGTTGGAAGAAGTAGTTATGAAGTTGTATTCATTTTAACTTAGTTAGACACAGTTGAGCTAGTTGTATCTAGTCTAACTGATTTATACACTAGTGAGAGTGGAGTGAATTAATTAGTCAATTAATTCATAAATAATAACTCATTAATCAACTGAAGAATACATCAGTTAACTACAGTGCATGGTAGTTTCAGTGGAGACCAGTGGAGAGATAGGTGAAAGGGCAAGATAGACTATCTTTTGTGACTATAGTGATGCATTGATTACATCCAACACTCAGTGGAGATTCCAATGAGGATTGCGCAGTCAAGGATGGAGTAATTCGAATTCATTCAGAGCCATTCTTCATCAGAGATTGCGTAGTGGAGGCAGGCTAACAGGTGGCAAAGATCGGTGCATGGATTTGCAAGATTAGGCCTGATTAGTGTATGACGATTATACTATACTGAGAGCTTCTGATAAGCTTTGTACGTTTGTATGAGATTTTCATATGATATCCATGTTACATAATATATAGTTTTGGTTTTCAGCTTCAGGCTTTCCCAGTTAAAAAATGTGTTATGTGCGATTGAATATTTTGTTTATACTTCACATGTGTGTGCAATTAATTTTTCCGCAAAAGATTAACAAGTGGAATAGATTCAGTATCTTGCATAAAGTTAAATAGTGTGAGATCAGGTGGATCTTGGACATATGCATGCTTAGTGCATATAATTTCTACATGGTATCAGAGCATTATTGATTGAATATTACAATTGTGAAGTGAGTTTGTGCCGGTGGAAAATTCGAATTTGCTACAGAAGATTCTTGGTGCAGAAATCGAGTATACATTGAAATGTATTTCAACGGGTTGAGATTGGAGTATGCCCTTGATGGGAGCTCAAATTACATGGCCTGGAAGGACAGGATGGAGGTGGTGCTGGAGGATAATGGGTTAAAGGAGTTCATCGATAGCGATGTTCCTAAGCCGGGATCTAGTGATGCTGCATTACTTGATGCATGGAAAAATAAGACTACAAGGACGAGGAGAATTCTGTTGGAAGGTGTGAAGGACCATATTGTGTCCAGCCTTCACGGGAAAGCCACTCCATTCTTAATGTGGAAGGCTTTGACAGACTTGTTCCAAAGCATAAGTGACAAGAGGAAGTTGGTGCTTAAAGACAAGCTCAGAAAAATAAAAATGGAGAAAGGCGACAGTATTCCAAAATACCTCACGAATTTTTTCCACTACAAGGATGAGCTGGGAAGTGTGGGGGTTAATTTTTATGAAGAAGACTTGGTGAGCTTGGCTCTCCTTGGGCTTTCGAAGATTTGGCATAGCTACGAAGACTCTATCAATGGACGGGAGAAACTATCAGGATGGGAGCGACTTTGGTCGGATCTTGTGCAGGAGGAGATAAGGCGGGGTACCAGGGATGGATCTTCATCGAAGAATGAAGATGAAGAGAATTGTGCTTTGGCTGCCAAAGCAAGGAAAGGGAAGGGGAAGAAAAATCCTTCTAAATCCGGTGTGAAAGGCAAGAAGCAGGACTTGTCCAAAGTGAAGTGTTTTCACTATCACGAGCATGGACATTTCACCACTAACTGTCCACAGAAGAAGAAGAATAAGCAGGGTTCTGGATCTGTAGCTGGAGAGGCCTTAGCCTCGCAATTTGAGTTGTATTTTTCCTTGATCGCATGCTTGGTTTCAAGCTACATGGGATTGGTGTGGTATCTTGATAGTGGTGCATCTTTCCATATGACGGGAGACAAAGAGTTGTTTAGTGACTTGGAGGAGAAGGACCTCCAGATTCATATAGAGATGGGCGATGATGGTCGGTACAGTGCGACTAGAATTGGGACCATTACCTTTGAGTGGAGTCTGATAATCCATTCTTGTTGAAGAATATCATGCATGTTCTAGGTCTGAAGAAGAACTTGGTCTCAGTCGCAATGCTGGAAGACATGGGTTATGATGTTGTTTTCAATGAGGGAAAAGCCTTCCTTCAACATAAAACAACGGGTCAAACCAAGAAGATAGGGGTTCAAATTAAGAATCTCTACAAGCTAGAGGTAGATGGCTGCATTGAAATGGTGGGCAAAGTAGAAGAAGTGGTGAGATGGGATGAGGGTGAATTATGGCACAGGAGATTGGGCCATCTTCACCATGGCACTTTGAAAATTTTGCAGCAAATTTATACTGGACTTCCCAAGGGTACTCTTGCGCAGTCAGATCAATGAAAATGATATAAAATGGGTAAGTTTTTGAAGACCACCTTTCATGAGAAGTGTTGTCGATGATTTTGTCACCCCCCTAGAGACAGCCTAGAGTTGCCATAGACCAGTGCCTAGGACATCTTAATATAGCAAGGAGCTCTTTATATTTTGGGTTGTCAGTCCAAGGAGCTCACTTACTATCTCTTGTTTGAAACAAGGAAACCGAAATTTGAATGGGACCAATCTCTTTCAGAAGCTGACACATAGATAAGAATAATGTAATAACATTATGTAACACTTCAGCATGAAAGTATCAGACAGTTAAGAGACCGCTTACTGTAAAGAGGGCCGATTCAACTAATATATCACAGAAGTCAGATATCAGGAAGTGAGTGCAATGAGGAAACATAAGAAGATATTACTGGCAGAAGGGCGCACCAATTAACGAATCCTTAAGCCACTAATATAGCAGAAAATATGAAAGAGTGAACATGGAACAACATATCACTTCTAGGCCTATTTAAAGCGCTTAACTAATTCCAGAAAGGGCACCTCTTAAGATGAATCCTTACTGCAAATTAGTGAACCACTCGCATTCTAGAACATGATACGAGAAGACAGATTGCATGAAAAGTGGTAATGTATTAACACATAAGAAAAGTTACATACTGTGAGATATCAAAGACCAGAATCCTCAATACAGTTATAACCCCTCCTCACTGAGACCCTACGGGCTCTGAAACTTCATACAGAAATATTACAAGATGAATACAGTAGTCTTCTCGCTGCACAGTTTGCTGACAGAAATCTGGAACCTATACAATGTCTTATTTTTGAGTATTTATAGAGAAGATAGAAACTTCCCGAGGAGGAGGAAAATGAGGCACAATTAATGACTCAGTCTGAAACCAAATGGCGGAAAACATTCGCGCCTTCTCTTATGAATGACTGGCTATAAATGATGGTACTGAACAACCTGTTCAAGAAATAAATGCTGGGAGATAAAATCTCCTTATATACAAGATGGGAGTAATAAAATATATACAATTTGTTGCCCGCGGCTGAAATAAAATCTGCTGCCGTAAGAGATTTGGAACAATCTGGATTTAAGTACTGTACTCTCGGCTTTCGGCTATGGATTTGAATCCTGGATCTTTAATGCGTGGCGGACGCATCTGGAGAGTTCTGAGAGTTCATATCCATGTCTTCTTTAATGGTGGTCATCTCTCCCACCTACCCTCGGCTCCTTCCTTTAATTGTTGCCTGTATGACCTGTCCTTTGTTATGCTCTAGATCTTTCAATGGAGGCGGAAAGTTAAAGCGCCAACAAAGCCAAATTAAAACCTGCAAAACCCGCAAATCATTAGAGAAAAATGACTCGGCGATATGGACTGTGGTTACAACAGCGGTCATGAAGTCGGTAATACATTTTAGGCGAGACATTGAGAGGATGCAGGATGACAGGAAACACATGAACACAATGAAGAAATGGAGAGTGACAAGGCAGAAAACAATGGGGCGACAATGAATGAACGGGCTAAGGGTTCATAAATCATGACAAGTCATCAGGACACATGAATGGTGGGGAAAAACGCAGCGTACACTTGTGGGACATGATGACACGACCACAGGAGGTGGGACCCGAATCGACAATCGGAATCGGAAAGCGGAGTGGGTAGAGCGGGAGTGGCACATCTTTTATGTTCCGATTACGATTGAAAGCAGGGCTGCGATCAACCCAGGACCGTTCGATCTTGAAACGAGATCGACGGCTGCGCTTGCATCGGATGGAAATAAAGTGGTGGAGCTATGAAAACCGTCGATCGACTGCGCGCGGACCCACCATAGAGGTTGATTGCCGCACCGTCGATTTGAGCTAGATCGGATGGCCAGTATTGCGTCCGATTGTTAAAACAGTAGGCCCCTTCTTGCTTTGAATTGCGGTTCTCTGACCTGGGTCATATGGAGGCCGAAGTGGGAGGGAGCCAAAATCTTAAAGGATCGACCCGATTGTTTAAATTTAAGTTTGGAACTATTGCGATGCAGGTTTTCGGGCGGAGATAGTAGCGTCAAGCAGGGTCATGGGGTTTTAGGCTATGGCAGGGGTGAATATGTACAACATCGGCTCCATCTGGGGACGACATGTTCGTCCTAGGACATGTCGAGAACATGCAGACCCTCAATTATTTCATCTTATTTTGAATTCTCCTGCAATTTTACTTCAAGTAATTATCAGCGTTCCTTTCCTTTATAAAAGCAGAAATAAAAACTAAAATAAGCTATATACAGTATATACAACCAGGCATTCCTAGACGAGATCAGAATTGAAAATAAGGCTTGAGGAACTGGCCATTCACGAGCGCATCCAACAAATCACCCTGTAGATTTTCTAAAGTAAAGGTGTTGTTTCTCCCCAGCTCCACTATTTTGAATGGCCCAAACCATAATGGATCAAATTTAGCATGTTTGCCTTTTTCTTCTCTGCGAACATCCCATCTAAGAGCCAGGTCTCCAACTTGAAAATTTCTATCCTTCGCGTGCTGATCGAAGACATTCTTCATTTTTTCTTGGTATTCTATTAGTCTCTGATCTACCTGGTTCCTTGTCTCCTCCAATTCTACCAGCTGATTAATTCTTCGGATCATGTTATCTGGTTCTTCTTGGTTCTCTTGCATGAAACGTGCTACTGGAAATGCTAATTGCAAAGGAAACACTGCAGCCCGCCCATACACCAGCTCATAAGGTGACTTTCCGGTGGCTCTTTTGCTGGTTACCCTATTTTCCCATAGGGCAAACTTTAATTTAGAATCCCAGTTCTTCTGATTCTCAGCTATTGTCTTTTTCAGGGCTCTCACCAGGGTTTTATTGGATGACTCTGCTAGACCGTTTCCCTATGGATAATATGCTGTGGAATGAGTAAGGATGATGTTGTATCTTCTGCATAATTTTACGAACCTGGCAGACTTGAAAGCCTGTGCATTGTTAGTTACAATTCTTGCAGGACAGCCAAACCTGGATATGATATTATCTTCTATAAAATTCATTATTGCAGCATCTGTCGCATTTCTGGTAGGTATGGCTTCCACCCATTTCGTAAAATAGTCTGTGGCTGTCAATATCCATTTATGCTGGCCACTTGATGGGGGATGTATCTCTCCTATAAAATCTAATCCCCATTTCTGAAATGGTTCATTTACATGAATAGGGATCAATGGAAATGCCGCTAATTTCTGTCTTTCCGCAAACCTTTGGCATTTTTCACACGATCTGACCCAAGCAAAAGTATCTGAATACAATTTCGGCCAGTAAAAACCAGCCTTCAAGATTTTATGGGTTGTCGCCCTCTAGCTGCAATGTCCTCCACATATCCCCTCATGAAATTCCATCATTACATTTTGCACTTCGTTTTCGGTGAGGCATAAAAGTAATATGCCTAGAGGGTCTCTCCAATAGAGATGTCCATTGGCAATTGCGTATTTCTGAGATTTCATCCTTACAGCTCTGTATTTCGCCTTGTCACATCCTGGAGGACAGGTAAGTGTTAACAGATATTCAACTATTTACTTATACCAAGGACTAGTTAGATATTTCACATGTATCTTTTGTGTAGCCGCCTCTAGTCCATGTTGCTCTTCTTCTTTTTCTGATTCTTCATTTGCTATCACAGACAGATTAATCCCCAAAGCTTGATGATTTGATTCAGATAACATCTTGGAAAGTCCCTGTCCTTTGATCAGTTTGGTAGGCCTTATATCCAGATCATACTCCTGAATTTTTGCAATCCATCTTCCCCTCCTACCTTCGTTGTCCCCTTGTACCAGAATGTCTTTGACTGCGGCTGTAGGGACATAGGCTGTGACGTGAGATTGAAAAATATAGACTCTGAAAGCTTTAAGGGACTTTAACAGGGCATACGCCTGTTTCTCCAGTATATTATATTTCAATTCAGCGTCATAAAGCACTTGACTGAAGAAGGCTATGGGCTGTTCATATCCGTCTTCATTTTTCTGCAATAACACTCCAGCAATTGTATGGGGTGAGGCAAATGAGAAAATCATAAATGGCTTTTTGTAGTCTGGCCCTGCTAACACAGGAGCCTCAGCAAATGCCCGTTTTATCCTTGCGAATGCATCTCTTGACTCCTGGGACCATTTTACCTCATTTTCCTTTTTCAGCATATTGGTAATGTGCCTAACTATCTCTGCATAGTCAGGGATAAATCTTCTCAAAAAATTTATTCGCCCCAAAAACACCTGTACTTCTTTCTTATTTCTTGGCAAAGGAATGCTGTTTATCACTTCAACTCTCTTAGGATCAATTTTTACACCATCCTTAGTCACGATATGTCCTAAGAGTTTTCCTTCGTCTAATGCAAACAAAGATTTTTGGGGATTAAGAGAAAGGCCATACCTTCTGCATTTTTCGAAAGTTCTTCTCAGATGCACAATATGCTCATCATCATTCTTAGAGAACACTATGATATCATCAAGATACACCACCAAGAACTTGTCCTGTTCTCCGATAAAATCTATGTCCATTGCCCTCTGAAAAGTAGCCCCTGCATTGATTAATCCGAATGGCATCCTCGCATACATAAAGGTTCCCCATGGCGTGGTGAATGCAGTTTTATTCTGGTCTTCTGGGAACACGGCTACCTGATTGTAACCCGAAAATCCATCCATAATTGACATTCTGGATGCTCCCACTACTTTCTGCAGGATGTGGTCCATTTTAGGCAGTGGATAATTATCTTTGAGAGATGCCCTATTCAAATTCCTGAAGTCTACACACAGCCTTATTTCTCCATTCTTCTTTCGGACAGGGACAAGATTCGCTATCCATTCTGAGTACCTTAGTGGCACGATTATCTTGGCTTTCAACAACTTCTTGATTTCTTTTTCAATAGAAGGAAGAAGCAAAGGATTTATTTGCCTGAGCTTCTGTTTGTATGGCTTTGCGTCTTCCCTCAACGGAATCTTATGCTGTATAATATTTACATCAAAAGTTTTTAGGTCCTCATAGGACCAAGCAAAAACATCTTTGTAAGATTGAAACAACTTCAAATACTTTTCTTTGTATTCTTCTGGGACTTTTTTGGACAATTTAACAATTTTGGGGTCAGTGGAAGTACCCAGATTCAAATCTCCTACTTGATTATCTTCTACTACTTTATTTGGCTGCACGGGTACATCATATTTATTGAACAACTTCTCTAGTGGTCCCAACCCTCTGGGTATGACATTACCCTTTAGCTGCAGCACTTTACTACCTGCTATTCTTTCTTGCCATTTATTTTCAGCAATATTTTCAACTTCTTCTTCTCCATTATCATCAATCTCCATATTGGAGAATTCCCCCACCATCTCTATAAATATTTTCATCTGTTCATCATCCTCGAACACCTGCCAATGCTTTATATTGTCTGGAATGGATGGTCTGTAATGTACCTCCACCTCATATCTTAGGAGTGGGTTCTGAGGAGGACGGAAAGTACTGGCAGCTACCGCAAGAGAGTCTGCTATTCTGTTTTTCTCCCGGGGCATGAACTGTATGTTAAAAGCTGAAAATAAGTTTTCTATCATGTCCCATACTTCATTTCTATATGCTCTGAGCCGAGGATGCTTAGTTTGACATTCATTTTTAATCTGCCTTACGACTAGCTCAGAGTCTCCAAACACTTTTAAACACTAGATGCCCATGTTTCTAGCTGTCTGCAGCCCCAGTAATAATGCCTCATACTCAGCCACATTGTTTGTAGCCTCATATTCCAATTTAAAAGATAGTGGCACCCATTTTCCTACAGGGGAAATCAACAACACTCCTGCTCCATTGCCCTCTCTTGAATTAGCTCCATCAAAATGCAAAGTCCATATTCCCAATTCCTGCTCTTCTTTAGGATGCTCAGCCTGAACTTGACCAGAAAGGGTCTCATGTGCGTAATCCTGATTTTCTTCCAGCATAAAACATGAAAAGTCCCCTTCTTTATTATAAATTGGGGAATTATCTGAGCAGTCAGCCCTGGTTACCATCTTGACAAATCTGGTCTCCCTGTATAACCTCCTTTTTTGACCTCCGAAGACTGGGACAGTAGCATATGTTAGATCCAATTTGATTGACCCCCCAATCTTGGTACCCCAGGACCTTGACAACAGCATGCCAAAGCGGGCTGGGATATCAGCAACCACGATGTCCATGACCAAACTTTTTGCTGGGATTTGAGCCAAATTAACCGCCAAATATTTAATCATTCCCAGGCATTTTACTCTTTTAGAATCAAAAGAATATAAATCTTTATATGGTCTCATAATTTGCAGCCCTAGTTGCTCCATGACAGAGAGAGGCATGAGATTATGGGAGGCCCCAGAATCTAACATGCAATTGTGTAACAGCAGGTCATGAATGACTAGGGATACATAAAAAGGAGGAGTAGAAGGATCTATCTCCTTGACATGTGGGCCAAAGACTACCATGGGTCTTTCTTCTTGAAGATTTAAACTATCGGGTGCAATAGGTAGTTCAGGAGGAAGAATGAAAGAGGTAACTTGAGACTGATATGCAGGCTGTTTTAATAATTCAGTCAGAGGAACAGGAATCTTAATCTTCTCAAGTTATTTTTGCAAATTGAAAGCAGATGTGGGCTTTTCTAGCGCTACTTCTTTGGACTCCCTATTTTCAACTGAAGACTTGACTTCTTTTGACATTGGCTCAGCATTAGGGGGGCCAACTAGTATAGAAGAGGAGGGAACTTGATCATTAGACTGCAAGGGGGTATCCAGAAGATTCTTACCTTTTTCTATACACCTCTTTGCTGTTGATTCCTTCCGAGCCGATGTTTCCTCTCGAGGCTGCTCTTCCTCTTGCTCCTGAGTTCGAGTCCTCTTCCTTGAAGATCTGAGATCATATTTGACGTTGAATTGTGCTTCCATGAAATCAGCGAATTGCTTGCAGTAATGGTCAATCTCTGCTTCTTCGTCTTCTTCTTGTAGGGGGCACTCCATATAATCATTATTTGAGAAGGCCAGATTTGAATCTTCAAGTTTATAAGCTGCATCTCTAGCGGAGTCATCTGCTGGTCCCTCCAGGTACAAGGGATGAGGTACCTGGTCTTGCTGTTCTCTTGGCATTATCTGTAATGGGGGCTTTCTGTACTAAGGATTATATCCTCTGTTTGGAGCATTATAATAGTTCCTGGGAGCTGCATTCTTAGCTTCCAGCTCTAGCTTGACCATTTTCTTTATCATCTTGCTTATCTCATCCATTTTTTCAGAGTCTTTGTCTTGATTGGAGGTAGAAACCTCTTCTTTACCTCTCCTTCTAGTATCTTGCTCAACTTTTCCCTTTGACTTACCAGTGGCGGCAAAATTTGCCTCCAATTCTAGAGCATCTGTTTGAGCATCATCCAGGGTGACAGGCATTCTTTCCCGCAGCGAGAAACCAAAATCGGAGTCAAAAGCTGCTATGAAAACAACTTTGGCTGCAGCTTCATGTGGCTTCATTTCAGGAGGTAGGCTTAGGTATAACTTGTTAAATCTCTTGATGAACTCTGATACCCCTTCATTCTGTTTCTTCTTCATGGTATTAAATTCAGTAAGGCACATTCCATAATCTTTCTTTTCCCCCCACTTCCTGAGAAAAGCAGTTTCCATTTGGTCCCAGGTAGTCACGGAATTATTCCCCAATGTCTTAAACCATTTTCTGGCTTCGCCTTCTAAATACTGCACAAACAACCTCAAAACCACATCCAGATGTTCAACATTTAAGTTCTCCGCGAAAGAGCAGAAGGTCTCGAGATGCTTCTGAGCATCAATGTCACTTTCACCATTAAACCTCGGTAGGATCTTCAGGTAATCTTGTGGCATATCATGCAGTACTGGGGGTAGAGCCAGAGGAGCATATTTATTTAACAGAAAAGCAGGAACATTGGCCATTGGGGGAGGTGGGGGTTGCACAACAATTTGAGATACAGATGAAGGGAGCGAAGTAGGAGGAAGTGAAGTATGAATAACAATGGGAATATATTGCACAGAAGCCTGAAGTGTAGAAGGGAATAACTCACGGTTGATAGTAGCTACTTCTGTGACCTCTTTAATTTCTTCAGCCTCGAAAGTAGGGTGAGATCCTCCCTCAATCCAGGCGTTTCCTCTACGTGGAGTTTCTGAGTGAAACTCGGGTTTTTCTGTTCTAACTTCTTGAGAAGAAGGGGGCGGATGATCTTCAACAGAATATTCAGAATTTTCGGAACGAACCGACTTCTTCTCTTTCCAACTCCTTCTATGAATGATCTTCTCTGGGTCAGACACGGGTGTTTTCGGTGGTGAGGTATCCGACCTCAAATGGGGCCTCCGGGAAGCCAGAACTTCCAATAAAATTTATCAACTAAAGACCAGTGGAGTCGCCAAGGTGAGAAATTTGCAACTCTTCACCTCTCTGTGCTCACCTGATTAGAGAGTGAAAATGAGATGTAGAACCCAGGGAAACAGATATTCTTGAATTCGTTCCCCGGCAACGGCGCCAGAAAGATGTTGTGGATGATTTTGTCACCCCCCTAGAGACAGCCTAGAGTTGCCATAGACCAGTGCCTAGGACATCTTAATATAGCAAGGAGCTCTTTATATTTTGGGTTGTCAGTCCAAGGAGCTCACTTACTATCTCTTGTTTGAAACAAGGAAACCGAAATTTGAATGGGACCAATCTCTTTCAGAAGCTGACACATAGATAAGAATAATGTAAGAACATTATGTAACACTTCAGCATGAAAGTATCAGACAGTTAAGAGACCGCTTACTGTAAAGAGGGCCGATTCAACTAATATATCACAGAAGTCAGATATCAGGAAGTGAGTGCAATGAGGAAACATAAGAAGATATTACTGGCAGAAGGGCGCACCAATTTACGAATCCTTAAGCCACTAATATAGCAGAAAATATGAAAGAGTGAACATGGAACAACATATCACTTCTAGGCCTATTTAAAGCGCTTAACTAATTCCAGAAAGGGCACCACTTAAGATGAATCCTTACTGCAAACTAGTGAGCCACTCGCATTCTAGAACATGATACAAGAAGATAATTTGCATGAAAAGAGATAATGTATTAACACATAAGAAAAGTTACATATTGTGAGATACCAAAGACCAGAATCCTCAATACAGTTATAACCCCTCCTCACTGAGACCCTACGGGCTCTGAAACTTCATACAGAAATATTACAAGATGAATACAGTAGTCTTCTCGCTGCACAGTTTGCTGACAGAAATCTGGAACCTATACAATGTCTTATTTTTGAGTATTTATAGAGAAGATAGAAACTTCCCGAGGAGGAGGAAAACGAGGCACAATTAATGACTCAGTCTGAAACCAAATGGCGGAAAACATTCGCGCCTTCTCTTATGAATGACTGGCTATAAATGATGGTACTGAACAACCTGTTCAAGAAATAAATGCTGGGAGATAAAATCTCCTTATATACAAGATGGGAGTAATAAAATATATACAATTTGTTGCCCGCGGCTGAAAGAAAATCTGTTGCCGTAAGAGATTTGGAACAATCTGGATTTAAGTACTGTACTCTCAGCTTTCGGCTATGGATTTGAATCCTGGATCTTTAATGCGTGGCGGACGCATCTTGAGAGTTCTGAGAGTTCATATCCATGTCTTCTTTAATGGTGGTCATCTCTCCCACCTACCCTCGGCTCCTTCCTTTAATTGTTGCCTGTATGACCTGTCCTTTGTTATGCTCTAGATCTTTCAATGGAGGCGGAAAGTTAAAGCGCCAACAAAGCCAAATTAAAACCTGCAAAACCCGCAAATCATTAGAGAAAAATGACTCGGCGATATGAAGTGTGGTTACAACAGCGGTCATGAAGTCGGTAATACATTTTAGGCGAGACATTGAGAGGATGCAGGATGACAGGAAACACATGAACACAATGAAGAAATGGAGAGTGACGAGGCAGAAAACAATGGGGCAACAATGAATGAACGGGCTAAGGGTTCATAAATCATGGCAAGTCATCAGGACACATGAATGGTGGGGAAAAACGCAGCGTACACTTGTGGGACATGATGACACGATCACAGGAGGTGGGACCCGAATCGACAATCGGAATCGGAAAGCGGAGTGGGTAGAGCGGGAGTGGCACATCTTTTATGTTCCGATTACGATTGAAAGCAGGGCTGCAATCAACCCAGGACCGTTCGATCTTGAAACGAGATCGACGGATGCGCTTGCATCGGATGGAAATAAAGTGGTGGAGCTATGAAAACCGCCGATCGACTGCGCGCGGACCCACCATAGAGGTTGATTGCCGCACCGTTGATTTGAGCTAGATCGGATGGCCAGTATTGCGTCCGATTATTAAAATAGTAGGCCCCTTCTTGCTTTGAATTGCGGTTCTCTGACCTGGGTCATATGGAGGCCGAAGCGGGAGGGAGCCAAAATCTTAAAGGATCGGCCCGATTGTTTAAATTTAAGTTTGGAACTATTGCGATGCAGGTTTTCGGGCGAAGATAGTAGCGTCAAGCAGGGTCATGGGGTTTTAGGCTATGGCAGGGGTGAATATGTACAACAAGAAGGAAAACCGTGATTCGGTGATCCTGGAGAGAATTCGCACAGACGTGTGTGGACCATTCTCGGTTGCTTCAACAACGAAACACAGGTATTATGTGAGATTTTTTGATGACTTTTCTCATAGATGTTGGATCTTCTTCATGTAGAAGAAGAGCGAAACGTTCTCAAAGTTCTGTGAGTTCAAGGCATTGGTGGAGAAGGAGTCGGGGAATCAGGTGAAAGCTCTAAGGAGCGATAATGGTGGTGAATACATCTCTGGAGAATTCAAAGACTTATGTATCAAAGAAGGAATTCGAAGAGAACTCATAGTGCCTAATAACCCATAGCAGAATGGGGTCACAGAAAGAAAGAACAGAATGATCGTGGGTGCTACACGAGCGATGCTGCATGACCAGGGCCTACCGATGCACTTGTGGGTGGAAGCATGCAACACTGCAGTTTATGTGAAAAACCGTTGTCCTCATAGAGTACTTGGCATGAGTACACCCGAGGAAGATTTTACTGGTAAGAAGCCTGATATTTCTCATTTGAAGATTTTTGGCTCACCTGTTTACATTCATGTGACGAAGGATGCAAGGAAGAAGTTGGAGTCGACTGCAGAAGTTGGGATATTTTTGGGGTACACAGAAACACCCCATAACTATCTTGTGTATTTTCCAAACAGTCAAATGACTGTTATGCGACAGGATATAAAATTCAATGAGGTGAAATCCATGAAGTTGTCACTTGAGAGGGAGCTACATTTGCATGCAGAGGAGGAACTTCTTGTTCCCAAAGATGAGCCTCTAGATGTGGATCAGCCACAGGAGGAGATTCATGGAGTGGAGGAATCCACTCATGCAGAACCAAATATCAAACAAGGCAGAAAGCATACCACAGAAGCTGAGAGACTGAAGGTTGATGCGACACATAATGTAGGAGTCCCTACATCACAGCGCAAACAGAGACAATCACCTGACCGATATACTGGATACATGGCTCTTATGAGCAAGTGTATTGTGACAGAGCCATCTTCTTTTGAAGAAGCAGTACAGGAGCCCACATGGGTAGATGCCATGGTGGAGGAGTATGACTCTATTTTTAGGAACAGTGCTTGGGAGATTGTTCCAAGGCAGGTGGGAAAATCAGTTGTAGGATCAAGATGGATCTACAAGGTAAACCAAACTACTGATGGGAGCGTCGAGAAGTACAAGACAAGATTTGTTGCCCGGGGCTTCTCACAGATTGAGGGGATTGACTATGAAGAAACCTTTTCACCTGTCACATGGTATTCTTCCATACGGACCATCCTTGCTTTCTCAGCGCAGATGGGTTGGAACATTCATCAAATGGATGTGAAGACTACATTCCTTAATGGGATCATTGAGGAAGAGGTGTAAATTGAGCAGCCTGAAGGATTTGAGATCTTTAGCATCGATTTGCATGTGTGCGGGCTCAAAAGAGCGTTGTATGGGCTGAAACAAGCACCCCGTGCTTGGTACACTCGGATCAACAACTATTTCACTAGACTTGGCTTCACCAAGAGTGAGGCGAATGCAAACCTATACCAGATTGTGGTTGAGGGTAAGCTTTTAATCATTTTACTTTATGTTGATGATTTGATACTAACAGGTGATGAGCAGTTGATACACTTATGCAAGGCTGATCTTGCAAAGGAGTTTGAGATGAAGGATTTAGGCCTCCTTCATTATTTCCTTGAATTGGAAATATGGCAACGAGAAGGTGAACTGTTTGTGTCTCAAGGTAAGTATGCCCAGGAGATACTGGAGAAGTTTCATAGGCAAGGCTGCAAGCCTATCGACACTCCTCTTCCAAGAAATTGGAAGAAAGAGGATGCTACATTGGCAGAGGTAGTGGATGCCACTGTTTATCGACAGTTGGTCTCTTTGCTCATGTATTTAGTCAAGCGATGGTTAAGCCTACCAAGCTCTTTTGGAAGGTGGGCAAGCATGTCCTGAGATATCTCAGGGGCACATCTCAGTATGGTTTATGGTACAGACAAACGGATCAGGTGAAGTTGCATGGCTTCACGGATGCAGATTGGGAAGGAAGCCCAACAGACAGAAAGAGCACATCAGGAGGGATTTTCAGTGTCGGATCTACTACAGTATCTTGGTACAGTAGGAAACAAAGATCTGTGGCACTCTGTTCAACGGAAGCAGAATACATGGAAACAAGTTTAGCTGCATGTGAGGCTATCTGGATGAGGAAGATTTTGGTTGGTTTGTTCGGTTCACATTTATATCCCATGGTGATTCATTGTGATAATCAGAGTTGCATTAAACTCTCGATTAATCTTGTGTTTCATGATAGATCTAAACATATTGATATCTGTTATCATCATATCAGAGATTGTGTGTAGCGGAAGACCATGTTGCTTCAGTACATTCCCACGGAGGATCAGGATGTAGATATTCTGATGAAGGCACTCACCAGGAGAAAATTTGAATACCATAGAGGCAGGATCAGGGTGAAGGATAATCCCTATCTTGTTGAGAGGGAGTGTTGAGATTCAACAAGATGATGAGCTTAGTGGAAAAAGGTCGCCTTCACTAAGTGGGCCCGCAGGCTATATTTTTGGCACAAGTTTATTTTTAGACTATGTCCATTTTTAGACATGATGATCATATTTTAGAAGTTGTAGGATGCTATTTGTGGACGGTTGATCAAGGTGGAAATATAGATGAAATTATATTTTTAAAATATTGGTCGAAGTCTATTTATAGATCTTCAATCTAAAAATAGATGCATGTCGATTATTTTTAACTCTTAATAATAATTGGACTCTAAACAACAACTTATTCTCTTGGAGATTTTGGAGTTCGATTGCACGGAGCAAAGGCATCAGGCGACAAAGGGTTTACTAGAGCTAATGCATGGAGGACTCGGTTAGAACTCAAGTGGCAGAGTTATGACACAGTTGGAAGAAGTATTTATGGAGTTGTATTCAGTTTAACTCAGTTAGACTCAGTTGAGCTAGTTGTATCTAGTCTAACTGATTGATACACTGGTGAGAGTGGAGTAAATTAATTAGTTAATTAATTCATAAATAATAACTCATTGATAAACTAAAGAATACATCAGTTAACTACAGTGCATGGCAGTTTCAGTGGAGACCAGTGGAGAGATAGGTGAAAGGGCAAGATAGACTATCTGTTGTGACTATTAGTGATGCATTGATTGCATCAAACACTCAGTGGAGATGCCAATGAGGATTGTGTAGTCAAGGATGGAGTAATTCGAATTCATTCAGAGCTATTCTTCATCGAGAAGTTGCACGAACTAGAGGTAGAGTGACGAGGTGGCAAAGATCGGTGCATGGATTTGCAAGATTGGGCACGATTAGTGTGTAGCGATTTGTCATGCGAGAGCTTGTGGTGGGCTTTGTATGTTTATGAGATTTTCATATGATCTCCATGATACATAATATATATTTGGGTTCTTCAGCTTCAGGCTTTCCCGGTTAAAAATTGTGTTATGTGCGATTGAATATTTTTTGTTTATACTTCACATGTGTGTGCAATTAATTTTTCCACAAAAGATTAACAAGTGGAATAGATTTAGTATCTTGCATAAAGTTAAATAGTGTGAGATCAGGTGGATCTTGGACATATGCATGCTTAGTGCATATAATTTCTACAATGATCAACACATATAAAACAAAGAGGGGGAACTGAGGGTTCCTGATTTTGATGGTGAATGACCAGGTGATCAGGCTTGCAACATAAAATATATCATGTAACCTAATGTGTAGGTGTTAGGTGAATGGGATCCCTGGAGGGGTGATTATAGTAGCGAATCAATGCACTAAAGGAGAAAAATTTGCATGGGATCCTTTCATGTTTCAAGAATTCAAGCAATAATGTCTCTATATTAAAAAATTTAATGCAAAATTTCACTATCCATGGTTGTTAATTTTGATAGCACTAGTCAAATGGGAGAGGCCATGAAATTTTCAGCGGATGATTTACCCAAAAAAACCAATTATAGAAACCTAATTTTAGAATTTATGGGCTTCTAATGAACCAGAGCTAAAAAATCTCAACATACTTATGTTTTATATTTATGGATATATGATATAGAAGGTTATCGAGAAAATGTTATGCTTACCTACCGAGAGTGTGAAGAAGTTCAAGGGTGTAGCACAGTTCAAGGCTAACCCTCACCATATATGGATTATATAACTAAGATACCTAGATAAATGATGGCGGAAGGAACATTACAGACCGAATGCGGAAGAAATTGAGGGTGTTATCACAAAATTGTACTTGCTTGGCTACTGACCAGACAACTCTATGTAACTATTTCAAACCAGATTTTGACTCAAGCTTAGCCTCTTCAGTCTGAGATGGCTCTCTCAAGGGGGTTTATGATATTTGATAATGATACTAGATGGCTCTATTGGAAAAGAAACTTGTTTTTTTTTTTTTTTTATGTATGTAGGTTGGAAAGAATGCAGAATTTCTACCATTGGGCTTATGGAGTCAATAATCAGTAGTTTCAGTGGCAATTTTTCTTGACATGGAAGCTGAGGTAGATAGGGGTCTTTAACAAAGGCAATTCACTCATAAAACATAGGAAAACACATTCATTTCATTACTAAAGGAAGTCAGAGCATAGGGTTATGAATTGTGAGTAATAGAAATGAAATATACTGTAAGTGGTAAAACATAATATGTATATCAATAAGACATTAAAAACCCCATGAGAATCTCAGGTCTGTCAAGAAGAAAGTCCCTTTTTATTACTGATATAAGTCAAAATACATATAGCAACAGTTTGGTGCAAGAAATATCCAACCCCTCACTACTTCGATGCTTTGCCTTTTAATAGAAATTCTTACAACAAGGATGATCTGCCTGATGACTAGATTCATTGAATTCTCCTATGACACATCATATAACTGAAAAACATGACTTCTAACAATAAACTGATAGTTATACCTTAAAGAAGACATCTCCTAATAGGACTCAAACTCTTATTTATTACATCACTCTACCTTATCTTGTGAAATAGTTACATGACAGTTGCCAAATAAGTATCACATGTTCGAAAAATCCATAACATAGTTCATCACCACCTTACATATTAAAAACTCTCCTAGACGTGTGGACCAAAACCCTATTTTTGAGGAATGCATAATCCTTATTTTCAACAAGATCTTTGGTTGATGACATGTCTCCACATCACTTCCTTCAAGTCATAAAATTTTGATGTTAAGGTCCCTTGACATGTTGGAGGAGTCCAAATGTCCAAAACTTCCATTAAGATGCTCCAAAACCTTCAAAAGTAGCTCGCTACGAAAACATGACAATTTCGTAGCGAGCTTTGGTAGCGTTGAAAAAGAAACTTTTGCACTCAAAAATTTTTCTCTTTTTTTGTTCCATAGTGTCAACCTAGTCATGACACATCACCACCATCATTCTCCCTCCTTGAAAACTGCAAAAAGTGAATTAAGAGGCAAAAAGGCTGCTACAGGTTTTTTCGTAGCGTTTTCCTGGCTTTAAGCCTAAGAAACTGTTGGTCGGCTTGATTGTCGGATTAAACCTCTCAATATTAATTATCAATCCAGGAGTCGTAAACACAATTTGTACTGCGTATTGGCTCAGCTTACTGATCAGAGTATAAATATGTTCCATTGTGATGATAAACTAAACATTGGAATGAAACACACATTGGCTCGCAAAAAAGAAATCGTGAATAGGAAACCTACTTAATTAGTTTCGCTCAGTGCAAATGCAATTAAACTATAATGAAATTCAAGACAATCCTCAATCATTCTCGCACTCGCATTAAAAATCTCCTATGATAACTTAAAAACCTTAATCTAATTATTTCTCCCATTAACTTAAAACTAACACTTGAAACTAAACTTGAAATAAGCAAAAGACTACACATTATAAATTTACACCTTAAACTAACTAAAACTACTTGTTAAAACAAATTCAAGATTCTAAAATAACAAAAGAAACAATCCTAAAAAGGAATACTTAAAAGATCCTAGAAATTGCACCGCAAATGATCTATGATAAATCCACACACATTACCGTAATAATAACTTCAAAACTAAAATTACTCTTGATAACAAATTCAAGATTTAAATTAACAAATTACAATTCTAACTATTGTTAAAAGACAACTACTTTACTTCACTTAAAATCTCATTAAAAACTATTCAAATATTTTAATCTAAATAAAAATGAACTATTAAAAAGCAAGCCTACTTCAAACCGAATGATCACATTGTATTTAAACTGGATATTTCCACCTAATCAAATCCACACTCAACTTGCTCACATAAGGAAATGATTACACTATAAAAACAATAAAGAATCTAATTAAAAAGAGATCTAATTATTGAGTGCAATCATCTTAAATAAGCAATGTTAACATATTCAAATTCAAACCATATACAATCTGTTCTAATTTCTAAATTAAACTCAAAACTTGGAGAACAACATAATCATCTAAATACATAATTAAGAAAGATTAAATACTATTGAAAATAATTTAAAACAAAAATATAAATTAAACAATTTAAATTAAGTAATATTAGATATTATTGAAAAAAAACAATTTAAAAAAATAAATAAATAAATAACTCTATAAAATAAACAAAACCATTAAAGCAAAAGATAATTCTACAAATTAAACAAATTCTAAATCTATAAAAAATGAGGACTCGAACAAAAATTACAATGCTAGCATTAAAAAACAAATAAATGCATACTAAATTAAATCAAAACCATTGCTTTAAACATTAATGAACAAATACATAATCTGTGGTTTCATTACAACCGTTGTGTTGGGCAATGAGAGAATCGATTTTGCATATGAGAATTCTGTTCTTTTAAATGACGGATTAACACTCTGTGCCTTCTCCTCTTATTTTCAGAAATCGATTTTGCAAATGGGAAATTCTGCTTTCTAATTGAGGAACTCATTGCTCTGCGCTCTAACAAATTGAGAAGCTATCTCATTCTAATACGCAGCTCCTTTAATTGACATACTCTTCATTCTACAACTACTCTCTGATCTATTGACTTCTCCAGAAAATCGATTGCTTCATTCTACAGCTCCTACATATAGACTTCTTCTCCCTGATCTAATGCACAACTCTACACTTTATAGCAGTGGAGCTGCTCTTGTTTTCCCAGAACAATATTTATAAATAGCAGATTTTGTTACAATATATTTGAGACCAGAGATTAGAAAAATCGATTTTCACAACTACATGAATTATTTGTCGGAATGAGAATTAGATTGAGACAGAATGCCTGAATTCAGGAATTCGTTCCCCTTTTTGTGGAATTTGTGGGATTTTACTGTTGCTGGAAGATGTGTTCTTGGTTTCTAGAGGAAATTCACTTCGCATGGCTGGCAGAGGCAATCGAACCATTGAATGAGGTGCTCACTCCCTCAACGCTGACCCACAATGCGTCTAAATGTTGGACAAAAAGCTGGACTTGACCGATAATTTAACGACCATCGATTCTCCCTTGTATTGCAATTCCTTCCATGCTTTCCTCTCCATTAGCACTGATTGCTATTGCAGCAACTATCCCATGCTTTGATTTTAATAGAGTCCTTTGAAGAGTTGAAATATTCTGCTTTGGAAAAATATTGAATTGCCCACTCCACAACGTAGTTCTTGGTTGAGATAAATTTTCTTGCATTGATGTCCATTGATGGCGATGATCCCATTGAAGCCAATCCCTGATTCAAATCATAAAGGTTCTGCTCTAAAATCCATTTTGTAGTATTGTTTCTGCAGAGGAGACACCAGTTCTTTTTAAAAAAATGCATTTTATCTTTGGCTGCAAATATTTCTCAACATAAAAAAACGCTGATGTTAAATTTTTTTCTTGATCGTATTGCAGAGGCAAGCTCATTTCGTTGCAACTTGGCAGATGCAGCCATGCAGGGAAAACTTCATCATACTTCGCCGGTTTTGGGTGGCTCTTGCATGGGCAATCCTGAATTGATCCAATATGTTCTTGTTCAAAAAAAAAGGTTTTCAGTGGAATATTTCTCTAACGATAGCTGTTTCAGGAAGTCGAAGTTTGCCAAAATATTTTTGGGTTATAGGAAACACGGTGTTCTAAACACAACTCACGTCTTGGAATTTAGAGATTCTGCTCCATTTGGTTGAAAATTGGATATTTTCACCTACAATAATTCAACTACCCAGCTGCTGCTTTTATTCATTAGGTGAATTCGCACTCAAATGTATTCATGCACCCGACTTATTCACCTGCCACCAAAAAGTAATTTATTAAAAACACTCATTAATTAACTAAAAATAAGAATTTATAATTTAATAGCTAAAATTCCTCTAATTAACAACATAATGCATTAATAACGATTAAAAACACCAGGTACAAGTATGTATTTAGTTGATACAAATCGTAAAAATTTGGGCAAAAGTGCGGCTCAACATCCCCCCACGCTGAACTTCTTGCACGTCCTCATGCAAGCAAAACTATAAGAAGATGAAATAAGGTAGAGAAAATGTCAACAAAGAGTTTAGCTTGATATTGTAATGCATTTATTAACCAACAACATTATTATTACGACACCAGCTAAAACCATGTGAGATGATAAAACAAGATCAGGTACCGAAAGTAGACATGATGGAGAAAATAATATCGCATATACCTGTTACCTTGTCCCAATTTTTTGTTTTTTCCCAAAGTCTTATGATAAAATCAAGTTTTACTGAAGAGGTGCAATTTAAAAAATAACACAAGATTCCTGCACCTACTATAACAATCTTGTACCTAGGTCATGCATCGCACATTTAGAGGCAACTACAATCAATACACATTGTCGGCAACCAACACCTTGTGAGTAGTCATTATTGAGCATTTAATCACTTCAAATACCATAGAAATTAAAGTGAGTTATGATACCAATCAGCAACCTATTTATCGAGCACTCTAAATTCTGTTGTTATCTGGATTCAAAAATAGATTTCCTCTTAATCTAATACAAAGGATTACCTTCACTAAGGGTACCACATCATTCAAAGATTCTTTATTTTTGAAAGGTAGAACTCAAAGCATCATCTTCAAATCGTCTTAAAAACATTCCCCAAGAAAAATGATGAGTCATAGCGAAAGAGGAGGATAACCAAACAAATCATAGTATGCAGTTAACTTTAATACCACAGACATGGCCCTGTTGCCCACAGGTGTCCATAACCTCGACAGTGATGTATTTTAACCTAGCGAAATGTTAGTATCCCACTTACTAGATAAAGATTCAGAGTTAGCTTATTTGCCTCTTTAGATGAAGGCCACTGTCCTGGCTTGGTAACCAGCTGATGGCAGTGCCATTCACAAGCAATAACATGAATGAACAGGCCAGCTCGTGATGAGACCTCCTGTCTTCTAGCATTTTGGCTGAAAGCCATTACTCTGGCTTGGTGACCAGTAGTAGTAATGTCATGCATGCTAAATCCTATGAACGTGGTAGGTTGGCTCATCATGAGACCTCTTATCCTTCCCTAAATATTTTCTAAACTCTGATTATGATTAACCTTAAAGCTTACTTAATAAGTGGGGAGACAAATCTACTCCTTAAGAGCACAGGATGTCGTGAAAAGTTTTTAATGACTAATCATTGCTGGCTAATTCCTCTACGCTAAAGACTTGTTAAAGATATCCTACACAATGACTGAAATATTCTTTGAGTTAAGAATGCTAGTGTTCTTATAAATAGCTCATTGTGATCTTTGCAAGAGTGGTCCACCATAGGGGTTTTCCAATAGTACCTTCTAAAGGAAACTGAAAATATATATCCGAGACGACAACCTATTAGAGTGATTAATCATGGTTACTTTTTGCAAAATCATGAGGTATTAGAGTGAATGGTACTCAACAAGATTTGTCACAAATGTGTGTGTTAACAACTAATGTGAATCAATAGTAGTTTTAACACGCATTATTTTAAAATGAAAAACCCTAATAGCATTGTAACTGCTTTATTCATTTATTCTCCTACCCTACTTTACTCTAAGAGGCGAAAGACTCATCTTCAAGTATATGAGTACTTCCAATGAAGCCATGTGCATAACAAAATGCTGATTATACTCATGCTTAGTTTTAAAGAATAGATTTCAAGACATACGTAAGCATGATAAACCAGTTGCTTTAATTGATATGGTACCAAGAGTTTCCGAATGTTGAGGAAATAAGATGGCTTAATGACTGCTTGAAACCAAGATTCAATGGAATCCACATATTTATGATTTTCCAACTGATGCAAGTCTTCCATAGTTTGATAGTCACTCTCCTGGAGGCAAAAAGAATCTGGTGGAAGAGAAAATATCAATCCCTCAAGTTCAGACTCAAATATCTGCTTTTCAAATTCACAAGAATGGTTGAGAGAGATTCTAGGGTTTTGAGTTTCAACAACATTTTTAGAACATGTTCCAATCAAAAGTTTCTCCTCTGGTGATCTTTGAATTACATCTTCCCGAGGTGAATGCTCTGTAGTAATTGGGGAAGTTTCCAGATTCATTCCCTTTTCCAACATGGAGGGTGTGACATTTTGTTCAATAGGGGAATCAACGGAAAGAATAAGTGGTTCAAATTGTTGTGCAACCTCATGGTTTAGATTAGGGTTTAAAAGATGGTGTGGGGTAGGGTTTTGGTTAAGGCTTGGCCTATGATTTGGATTTGGATTGGGGTTAGGCTTTGAACTAGGGTTAGGTCTCAGTTTTAGATTAGGACTAGGTTTAGATCTAGGGTATGGATTAGGTTTAGGGCTAGGATTAGGGTATGGATTAGGGTTAGAGCTAGGATTAGGGTTTGGATTAGGAATAGGATATGGATTAGGGTATGGATGAGGGTTAGGTCTAGGGTTAGGATAAGGGCTAGGATATAGATTAAGGCCAAGTCTAGGGTATGGACCAGGGTTAGGGTAAGATTGCACATATGGCTGGACCATGGAAGAGGATAACTTAATGGTGCGTTGGAAATAAATTGTGGTTGTTGTTCGTTCTCATATGATTGAATTTGCATGGGAGATTGCCCTAGAGATAAGGGTCCAAAAGATTCTTGAGGCCATGGAGATATCTATCTTGAGGATGAGGGCCAAGGCGAGGTCCACTGCGGCCACGAATTTGGATATTCAATTGGAGGAGGATTAGAAGTTTGCCATGAAATTCTAGGGTTATAAACATGCTGAGGAACCTGCTCAAGAAAATAATAATTATTCCAAGTATCAAATGGTGTTGGGTTTTGAGTTATACCTGCTGTTTGATTCAATTCCTTACTTTATTCCCTGAGTACCTTTCGTAATTGTGGCAGTGATGGGCAATGTTCGGTTTCATGACCATCCTCACAAATTTCGCAAACTTCCAGACCGCTAAGTGGGCACTTTCCAAGGCAGTGTTTCTTTCGACAGTTGGCGCAAAGGCTAAGCAGTGGTTCTTCGTCCTTCTCTTCTTCCTGCAAATCATCCAATTTCGAAATCAAAGATTTAAATTTATGTTCAAGTAACATATTAAATTTTGCACTTGTGAATTCTTCATTGGATGAGTTGTTCGTCTCTATAGTAGCATAAAAAATCCTCATTGAATGATTCCTCAAAATACCATCTTCTTGTTTTCAACAAGCGAACTAGTACATTCTGTCATCACATGGATTATTATGCAAGGGTTCTTACAATACCCCAAAAATGATATATCGTTGAAAATTGGATTATGAAGATAAATGAATTTTAAATTATTTTGACTGAAATATAACTCACCACACTTGCATGAAAGGAAAACACTGAATCAAAGTGCTATTTAATTTATTAAAAACAAGGCAATTTGGAAATTAAATGTATAAAATCTGTTTCTACTTCTACACATAAGCCAGATAAGGAAATAAAAGTTCAAGAGATAAGCAAGATGGTCAGACTTTGGAGCAACCCCACAATAGTGGATGCGTGGCTCTTCACTCACGTCTTACCATACACTCTCCGCCCCCTGACGTCCTGCAATACCCTTGAAACTCTGTAAGAAAAATTTTACCTGAGCCAAAATACAAGTCCTCGGCAACGGTGCCAAAATGTTGGTCAGCTTAATTGTTGGATTAAACCTCTCAATATTAATTATCAATTCGGGAGTCGTAAACACGAGTTGTACTGCGTATTGGCTCAGCTTACTAATCAGAGTATAAATATGTTCCTTTGTGATGATAAACTAAACACTGGAATGAAACACACATTGGCTCGCAAACAAGCAATCGTGAAAAGGAAACCTACTTAATCAGTTTCGCTCAGTGCAAATGCAATTAAATTATAATGAAATTCAAGACAATCCTCAATCATTCTTGCACTCGCATTAAAAATCTCCTATGATAACTTAAAAACCTTAATCTAATTATTCCTCTCATTAACTTAAAACTAACACTTGAAACTAAGCTTGAAATAAGCAAAGGACTACACATTATAAATTCACACCTTAAACTAACTAAAACTACTTGTTAAAACAAATTCAAGATTCTAAAATAACAAAAGAAACAATCCTAAAAAGGAATACTTAAAAGATCCTAAAAATTGCACCGCAAATGATCTATGATAAATCCACACACATTACCCTAATAATAACTTAAAAACTAAAAGTACTCTTGATAACAAATTCAAGATTTAAATTAAAAAATTACAATTCTAACTATTGTTAAAAGACAACTACTTTACTTCACTTAAAATCCTATTAAAAACTATTCAAATATTTTAATCTAAATGAAAATGAACTATTAAAAAGCAAGCCTACTTCAAACCAAATGGTCACACTGTATTTAAACTTGATATTTCCACCTAATCAAATCCACACTCAACTTGCTCACATAAGGAAATGATTACACAATAAAAACAATAAAGAATCTAATTAAAAAGAGATCTAAATCAAAACAAATTCTAATTAAAAGAGATCTAATTATTGAGTGCAATCATTTTAAATAAGCAATGTTAACATATTCAAATTCAAACCATATACAATCTGTTCTAATTTCTAAATTAAACTCAAGACTCGGAGAACAACATAATCATCTAAATGCAGAATTAAGAAAGATTAAATGCTATTGAAAATAATTTAAAACAAAAATATAACTCTATAAATTAAACAAAACAATTAAAGCAAAAGATAATTCTACAAATTAAACAAATTCTAAATCTATAAAAAATGAGGACTCTAACAAAAATTACAATTCTAACATTAAAAAATAAATAAATGCATACTAAATTAAATCAAAACCATTGCTTCAAACATTAACGAACAAATACATAATATTTTGCTTCATTACAACCGTTGTGCTAGGCAATGAGAGAATCGATTTTGCATATGAAAATTCTGCTCTTTTAAATGACGGATTAACACTCTGCGCCTTCTTCTCTTATCTTCAGAAATCGATTTTGCAAATGGGAAATTCTACTTTCTAATTGAGGAACTCATTACTCTACGCTTTAACAAATTGAGCAGCTATCTCATTCTAATACGCAGCTCCTTTAATTGACATACTCTTCATTCTACAACTACTCTCTGATCTATCGACTTCTCCAAAAAATCGATTGCTTCATTCTACAGCTCCTACATATAGACTTCTTCTCCCTGATCTAATGCACAGCTCTACACTTTATAGCAGTGGAGCTTCTTTTGTTTTCCCAGAACAATATTTATAAATAGCAGATTTTGTTCCAATAGATTTGAGACCAGAGATTAGAAAAATCGATTTTCACAACTGCATGAATTATTTGTCGGAATGAGAATTAGAGTGAGACAGAATGCCTGAATTCAGGAATTCGTTCGCTTTTTTGTGGGATTTATGGGATTTTACTGTTGCTGGAAGATGCATTCTTGGTTTCTAGAGGAAATTGACTTCGCATGGCTGGCAGAGGCAATCGAACCATTGAATGAGGTGTTCACTCCCTCAACGCTGACTCACAATGCGTCTAAATGTTGGACAGAAAGCTGGACTTGACCAATAATTTAATGACCATCGATTCTCCCTTGTATTGCAATTCCTTCCATGCTTTCCTCTCCATTTGCACTGATTGCTATTGCAGCGACTATCCCATGCTTTGATTTTAATAGAGTCCTTTGAAGAGTTGAAATTTTCTTCTTTGGAAAAATATTGAATTGCCCACTCCACAACATAGTTCTTGGTTGAGATAAATTTCTTGCATTGATGTTGATTGATGGCGATGATCCCATTGAAGCTAATCCCTGATTCAAATCATGAAGGTTCTGCGCTAAAATCCATTTTGTAGTATTATTTCTGCAGAGGAGTCACCAGTTCTTTTTTTTTAAAATGCATTTTATCTTTGGCTGCAAAGATTTCTCAACATAAAAAACGCTGATGTTAAATTTTTTTCTTGATCATATTACAGAGACAAGCTCATTTCACTACCACTTAGCAGATGCAGCCATGCAGGGAAAACTTCATCATACTTCGTCGGTTTTGGGTGGCTCTTGCATGGGAAATTCTGAATTGACCCAATATGTTCACATTCAAAAAAAATGGTTTTTAGTGGAATATTCCCCTAACGATAGTTCTTTCAAGAAGTCGAAGTTTGCCAAACGATTTATGGGTTATAGGAAACATGGAGCTCTGAACACAATCCACGTCTCAGAATTTAGAGATTCTGCTCCATTTGGTTGCAAATTGGATATTTTCACCTACATCAATTCAACTACCTAGCTGCTGCTTTTATTCATTAGGTGAATTCACACTCAAATGTATTCATGCACCCGACTTATTCACCTGCCACCAAGAAGTAATTTATTGAAAACACTCATTAATTAACTAAAAACAAGAATTTATAATTTAATAGCTAAAATCACTTAATTAACAACATAATGGATTAATAAAGATTAAAAACACCAGGTAAAAGTATGTATTTAGTTGATACAAATCGTAAAAATTTGGGCAAAAGTGCGGCTCAACAGAAACGCTACAAAACTGTGTAAAAGTGCAAAAATTCCAGATTTCAAGACTGTCTCCAAAAAGTGGCTTCTAATTATAAAAACTTGATCTTCAGCTTGCCATGAACCTTCTAAAACACATTCAATCTCAACTTAAGGCCCCTGTGGTGTTTCCTCTTCAATTTTGATCAGTTGAGTTATGGGCTCCTCAACCACAGTCATCTTCAAACCTTTATTCTCCAGCTCTTCATGAATCAGTTCTAATTTCTCTTGAAGATCTTTGACTTGTTCCTTCAGTGTCCTATTCTTAGATTGCAAATGCAGGTTCATTTTTCTAATGTGTTTGACCTCTCCTCTCAATGGTTGAGTCCATTTGATCAATTTCTCTATATTTTCCAAGGTCTTTGACACACTTATAACATGTTCTTCCCAAATTTCTTTCATTTTTTCAAACTGCACCTTCTGAATCTTGTGCTTCCTTGCTTCTTTCTTCAAGACTGATATTTCATCATTTTCCAGCTTCAACTGCTCTCTGTTTTTTCATTTATTTTCTCTTTACCCTTCCTTTTTTTGATGACCAATTCTTCTTTTGCAGGTGAGGAGAGGTCTATTATGCTTTGTGGTGGCTGAATAGTTTCAGTGACCTTCTGAGCCTATTTTCTTCTTTCTAAGACCTTTCTTGCATGTCTTTTCATTGGTTTTCTAGCTTGAAACATGAATCCTGCATCTTCACCTACAGACTCTAACTTCTTAGCTATCTTAGATTTCTTGAGCTTCCTTCCTCCCTCATCTATGTCTTCAGCTTGGACTATGGGAGTTTCTTCAATATCAATAGCATGCAAAATGTCCTCTAAGTTACCCTTAGCCACTGTTTGGCTTCTTGTAACCCTCTTGCTGCCATGTTTTCTCAATGTTGGCTTTTTTTTTGCAGTTGTAACTATGGGTGTATCAACCTTCTGCAAAGGCTCTGTCTCCATGGTCACTGGCTCAACTTGCTCTGCTACTAAAGGTGATGGGATATCTCTAGGTTTAGGATTCCTTTTAGGAGTGATATCACCTACTTCAAAACCACTGATGAATAGAAAATATGACCAATCTCTGCCTAATCTCTTTAACTCCTCTAATACCAGCAACTTGATCAAACCATGATGAAAGAGTGAGGTTTCATTTCTTTTTTTTTTAACTTGGACCTTATCTAACATTTTAGCTAAGCTTCTGTAAAAGTAAAAAGGTAAACCAAGAGACCTCTTAACCACAAAATGCAGCAGAAGCCTAAGGTGGTAGGAATAGACCATGTGGTACCTCCCTTCATAGGTGAAGTACTTCTAAATGATCAGTAGCATCTTTGAGAAGTTTTCTTTCATGTAGCTCCTTGGGATGGCATTTGTGAGATCAATTTCACTATGCTCTGGCTTGATAAATTCTTTACAGTCTTGCATGGTGAACTTCAATCCTTTAAACCATTGTTCTCCTCCTCTAGGGATTCCTGTTGTTGCTGCAATGGTCTCTGGTGTTACTGTGAGGTTCAACATTCCCACCTTTAAAGTTGTCCCACTGAAATTGATAGAAAAATCCTTAGAAACCTGCACATGGCACCCTTGCAATCTTTGGCAGAACTGCAAACACCCTATTCTTCTGAAAAATTCTAAGGCAGTTGGGTCTTCATTTAACAAATTCATGTATGATGGCTCATATCTGAGGCAGTGGCCACCTTTGTTAGTCTTCCTCTTTGAACTTCAATCCTTTAAACCATTGTTCTCCTCCTCTAGGGATTCCTGTTGCTGCTGCAATGGTCTCTGGTGTTATTGTGAGGTTCAACATTCCCACCTTTAAAGCTGTCCCATTGAAATTGATAGCAACTCCTTAGAAACCTGCACATGGCACCCTTGCAATCTTTGGCAGAACTGCAAACACCCTATTCTTCTGAAAAATTCTAAGGCATTTGGGTCTTCATTTAACAAATTCATGTCTGATGGCTCATATCTGAGGCAGTGGCCACCTTTGTTAGTCTTCCTCTTTGAACTTCAATCCTTTAAACCATTGTTCTCCTCCTCTAGGGATTCCTGTTGCTGCTGCAATGGTCTCTGGTGTTACTGTGAGGTTCAACATTCCCACCTTTAAAGCTGTCCCATTGAAATTGATAGCAAACTCCTTAGAAACTTGCACATGGCACACTTGCAATCTTTGGCAGAACTGCAAACACCCTATTCTTCTAAAAACTTCTAAGGCATTTGGGTCTTCATTTAACAAATTCATGTCTGATGGCTCATATCTGAGGCAGTGGCCACCTTTGTTAGTCTTCCTCTTTGCAGCCATGGTGATTTTATACCTTCTCTGCCCCGCTTGATTAGTGACACCTGCAAATTTTGAAAATGCAGTACCCAACTTAGCTTGGTGAAACAACTCTCTAGAACTTAGTAGCATGCAAATATGAAGTGAAGAATGACAAAGACTCAATTGGGTAATGTTTTAAAGTTTTGATGACAACTCATGACTTAATCATGACTCATACATGCTAAAAATAGTAATAATGACCTCAGCCATGACCTTCGTACCTTGGAAATGACCCTAACTGATTCAAATGACATCCACCCTAACACTTCTAATCATTGACTGATACCTTGCATCAGATTTTACAAGACAAACATAAATATCCCTTTTCGTAGCATGGTTAGTTCATTTCCTAGCAGTTTCTCTATGAAACTATTAGCAGTTTCGTAGCGAAAACTGTCTTTTTACAACGCAAATCGCTATGAAAACAAGAAAAACTGGCTAAAGTGACATTTTTTGAATTCAAAAGCTTGGGAAATGAAATATGTCAGCAAATGATGACTGATGGGACATGATATGACTTGAATGGAGGCGGGTTTGAACCTTAGAATAGGTTAAGATGAAAATAATTAATTTTTCCTATACCAACTTGTGACAAATGAACTTTATGACCATACCTTTGACAAATGAGAAATCTATGACCATGTCAAATAATGTTTCACTTTTTCTGAGTGATAACAGAGGGCATAATTGATCCATGGGAACTTGCGTGGAGGGTACCAAAGGAAGGCTCCTAATATGTTGAAACCATCTCATGTGGAGAAGAAATGAATGGAACCACATCAAGTCAGTGTTAGCAGGAAGTGTAATCTTTGGTCATCCCAAAGCAAGAGCCACAAGAAGAACCTGTCACTCCTGGGGAGCAAGCCAAAGTAAGATGAGAAGAGGATATTGAGAAGTATCACAGGGAGTGTTTCGAAAACAAAAGTCAGGAAGAAGTGGAAGGCTACTCGTGCATCCCCAGTCTATGCCGTGTTATAAAATATGATTTTGAGTGCATCATAGATCAAATGGAAGATGTAGTGGTGGCCAAGTATGATAAACTGCAGTAGCTCACAAAAGAGATAAATGTTAGACTAACTTTTCCTTCAACTATGACATAATTATGAGGTACACCATCTATGGCATCTGGATTTTAGCCCCAAGTTGAATCTCAGACCACCTTTGCCTCATTGTCACAAGAACCTAGAAGGGTATGTAAGGTATGAATCATTGTTATAGAAGTATGGGAAAGGCCTATGCAACATCCTCTAACGGTCTCTGCACAAGTTGATGTCATACTTTCAGAATTGGGTTTAGATGACTTAACACATTTGTAACACAATGTAGCCTAGGTGCTACAAGACAAGCTCACAACCACATGGGCCGACCTAGAATAAAAATAGAAAACAAAAGAGCAATTACACTAGGAACAATAGAGGTTGATGGAGGATAACTTGGAGTGGTGCACTGCCCTTACCCAATTCTATGAAGAATTCATCGAGGGGTCAAAAGATGGGGTGACCCCTACTCAAGAATCAGAAAACGTTAAGGAGGCGATACATGGACTAAAGGTGAAAGTGACAGAGGTAGATGCCAAGAAAAAACCATAGACACCGCTTAAGGAAAAACAATGTAAGAGGTTGACTCGACAGGAAAAAGAGTAGTTGGATGAATATGAAAGGACATGTCAGGATATGGTAGAACAAGGTGATAAAATGTAGTATAATTTTTCAAAGGTACTAGATGTCAAATGAGTGACTGAGTGGATACAAGAAGCGAATGAGCAACTTCACCATATTGATCAGACCATGGGAAAAATGAACCCCACCAATTTAAGAGAAGAGATGCATGATAATTAGCAGCTTAGGGAACCAATAGATAAAATCTGTGAAGAACAAAAGCCCTAGACAAATCTCTAGGATCATTTTTTGTTGATCATTGATGAATGCAACAAATTGCTGAAAACTATGCACACTATAAATAATTAGTACGACCAGGGTTGGAATTTGGATTTCTTTTTACCAGTCATACAATTTTTTTTTACGGTTTGGGTTCTTATGCTTGTCGTCGAGAAATTTTATGTTTACAATTTTTCCCATTTAAGAATGATGTTACTATAATAAATTAACCCTTCACTAATAAAGGCTTGATTAAAAAATTACCCTTCAATAACATAAGTATGTTAAAAAATTTCACATGGACAAAAAAAAAATGACCATAACACACAAATGTCTTTTTAAATCGTAAATCTTGGTTTGAAATTTAATGTGGTAATTTTTTTAAAAAACAACTAAAACTTTACATAAACCAAACATTATAAATATTTGTTTTAATCTATTGAAGTGCCATAAGATTGAAATTATCAAAAAAACTTAAACTACATATTTTAAATTTAAAAAAATACCAAAAATGTGCATAATTAATATAATCTCAAAGCTCAAAATTTAAATTTAAATGATTAGTTAATTATAATCCACTTTAATTAATTGTAAAAAATTATGATATATTATTATTAATTATAATACAATTTTTTAAACCATAATTTAAACAAAATTGCGCGACACTCATTATTATTCGAATCTATCTAATGTTGTACTAAATTTGTTTCTAACCAGTCTAATTTTGTATTAATTTTTTCTATGATAGTTGGAATAAAGTTTTTTTTTTCAGTGGTTGGAATTTTTTATAAAAATCTAAAATTTTCATTTATTGGAATTTTGATTTAATTTTTTCCTTTTGATAATGGGAATTTGTGGGATGTTTTAATGGTTGGAATTTTTTTATAAAATCCATAGTTTTTTAGTTTTTGAGGTTTTTCGATCAAAATTTTTGGAAAAACCTGTGTAAAATCACTCAATATTCTTCGATCATACCAAAAAAAACTTGGATAATGAAGAAACTCATTGTGTACAAACTATATAACTATTTATTATCTAGTGCACATAACAGGGGAGTGATGGCCTTAAATGCACGTCGTGTATGTGTTGCATTGAATGTGAATGGTGTGATTAAATTGATGTTTTTTTCTTTAATATACATTATTAACACACATTTTCCCCTACAGAATAGGGCAGTCTTCACAGAATCCACTGCGTATCCATTATAACACTAGAGTTTAAGTTAATTTTGATATAACAAAATAGTCCAAGAATTTTACATTGCAATTCTCAGAAGCAACAATTCCATCGAAGATTTTTAGGTGTAAACGATAATATAGCATTTCTCAACTCGTGCACACCATTCATGAAAAATATTTGACATTCCGCAAAAGTAGCATTCATTGTGATTCCACCTTGGGGATTATCCCAAGTCCTTGCGGGCTTGACTTGCATAATCTGCAAATATAACTCTGCAATACATAAATTTTCTAGGGAAATAGTGTGATTAATGTGACGAGAGTGTGACGATATGGGATGGCGCGGAATTCAATGACCTGTCTGCATTTACATTTATATTAAAGGTTTCATCAATGACATCTTCGGGGTACTTTTTGCATTTATTTCTCCAGCTAAGGCCGCAAGTTGTGCCGCGAGCCAACAATAGGTTATAGTATATACATGTATGACTATTTCATTAACATTGCCTGTACCATACAACATCCCTGCAATAAATTCTGAAGCTCCAAATCATAGATTGCAGGTTTCCAACAAAGTCAGCCAGAAAAAAAAAAAAATTAAAATAAATAAAAAAAAAAAATATATATATATATATATATATATATGCAGAATAGAATAGGCATTAAGGACGTTTTCATAAAATATTAACTGTCAAAAATACGTTTTCTAAGGTTTCAAACTCATTAGGAAAAACAAATTTTGAAAAAATTTAAACGCCATATACAGTCAAATTTCCCTATGACGAGAAAAATGCCCGTCAAATTCCATCTCTAAGTACGAAGAGACTATCACTAGGGAACCGACTATCAGAAAAGAGAACATGAAAGCCAAGATTGAGCCACAGGTAGAAGTGTGGGTTAATTTGTAGAAGGTTGAAAAGGAAAATATTTCTTCAACGCATCACTGAGTGGCTTGAGGATGAGCCACATTTTTGTGTTGGGGGGTTGTTGGAGCCCAATTTTTTTTTGCAATTTCTTTGTAAGTGTAGGACCACACAGTAGGGATAAGGAGCGTGGAAGGTTGAGGTATAACACAACATAGGGTTGGCGTAGTAAGTAAAGTGTGATGCAGATGGATGCCAAATAAGAGGATGATAATGGCACCCAAGGATGGAAGGCATGTGTAGAGGAATATTAACAGTTAAGATGATGGAGAGGAGTTGATGAAATAGAGGAAAATGTGGCCAAGTGGAGGTGGGAGATAGTTTTTGGAAAGAGTAGAAGGGGCGAAGTGGAGCCAACTAGCGAGAAGGAAATTTTGAATGACTGGTGATATGCACGGGACAACTCAATGGGGAAGAGAAAATATCCTAACGAAATTAATGACAACTTAAGCGATCAGGCAAGAGGTAGAGAGGGTTCGATATGTTTCCAATTGAACAGAAGAAGGGCTACTAAGTATAGAGCAAGGGTCGGTTGTTGGTCGTCGGAAATTGGATGTTAGTTTCTAGATCTTGAGTGTCGAACAGGCACAGAAGGGAGAAACTGAGCTACAAAACTCATGTATGATGTCTATATATGTTTTTTTAGGTCTTGGGTAGATGTTTGTTTGTGTCTTCTGCTGCTAAGAAGCCTTACTTTAAAAATCATTTTTACTTTAATATGAGTTTTTTCATTATGGTTTCGGTTCATGGTTTGCTTCTTGTCAGTGTATAGTTCTATTCTGGAGGCTCAATGATAATTTTGGTTTCATGGATGTAACTCCGGGTGTAGAGCCTCTTTTAGTAATGCAAATATAATCTAGTGGCAGGATGTGTTGTTTAATTTCCTTTCTTTAATTTCCTGTATGTTTTATTCTAGCGAGAATGTATTGGTTTTCTATATGATTCTTAAGTGGAATGCTTATCATTGTGTTTAATAATCCGAGTACTCATGATAACCATGTTGTATGGGACCATTGCATGCAGAAGTAACTATTTCTTGTTCTAAGAAAATATGAGTATGTATGAAGAAGGGGAAGGGTAAAATAATAATTGATGTAGTGTGTTTGAAGCGGATGAATCTGGGTCTGGTGTTGAGTTAATCCTTAATGACTGCATCTATCACATTTTTTCATCAACCGCACACCCTTGTCTTAGGCTCTTGCGTTGTCTGATGGGTCGAAAGGATAACACCCTACATGATGTGTGGTAATAGGTCGATAGTGAAGCATGTGTTAGTTGGAGGTAGTGCATAATGAGCCATAAGAAAGTTCTGTCAAACTACAGAAACATGGTTCTAAAAGTCACCCACTAGTGTCTTGGGTGAGACCTTACTCACTTCGTGGGTGTTTCTGATTTAGGTTCGATGCTATGTGGGTTTTTGTTGGCGACTTCATCGAAAATAACGAGTCTTTAAGAATCTCGCATGTCAACAATATGAAGTTAATTAGTTTGGAAAATTTATAATGAGGACAAAGTGGATTAGAGCAGACGCTTGGGTAGGTAGTGGATAACTGTACAACTTACTCAGGAAAGTGATAGCTAAATTTTAAAGCTAATGTATACAAAATATAACACATATTAATAACCCTATTAATATGTCTATTTATCATCAATGTTCTTGAAAATTTGGAGATATTTTTAGGATGATGAAGATGGAAGTTCAAGATAGGAAAGGATATGTTGGTCACCTTAAAAAGAACCATGGAAGGATTATAGTGGAAGAGAATTTACAATCTAATCAAAGAACCTAGTTTTGGAGGATTATACACTAAGACTAAGCTATAGATAAATTCTTGAAGAAGATAACAAAGGTGGTGAAGACTAGTGATGGAAGTAATTATGGAGGATAAAATCTCCCCTTAAATCAAAGGTGTTTTTATGGATTTCCTAAAGAAATAAGGCTTTGATTTCATAAACATTTGTAGAGACTCAAGCCTAGAAAATATTGGGTCAATGTACTTTGTAAAGAGAAGTAAAAGAAACTATATGCCATCTATACCATAGTTGTTAATATGCTAAGGAAGTTTGGTAAAAGGGTACCAAATCACTAGTTGTGAGGGAGGATGGAAAAGGTAATTTGAAGGAGTTTATTTAAGGAATTAGATGCAAAATAATGAGTTAAAAGGTTATATAACTCTTCCATTGGTGGCTTCATGGGGTACTTGTTATGTATCCAGATAAAAAATAACACATAAACACAAGAAAATATAAATCACTGACTAGATAATAAGCCATTTCAAGGGGGCAACCTCCATTTACATCACATAAATGAATAATTATTGGATAATTCAAATGACAAGACCTCTTTCGTATCTATAGGAGTACATGGGGTCAAAATATAATTAGGGCCTACATAACACTTATAATGTAATTAGCACAATAATAACAATACTAGGATTCTATGGGACACAACAATAATAATATGGGGACTACACTAGTATTATGGGGATTTAACATGCCTTTGTCCTTCAAAAAAGTGGTGTCCTAAATGCTTGAGTATTTTTGGATGATTCTGTATAAAATAATCATCCTCCCATCTGGAATCTTTAGCAGGTAAGTTCTCCCACTTAATGAGATACTCTAAAATTGATCGATTTCGCAACTGCCATATTCTTGTTTTGATGATTACTTCATGCTCCAATATGATTTTTCATTCCTCATAAATTTATGGAAATATAGTTTGAACTAGGATCTTATCACCTATAACCTTATTTAAGCATGAAACATGGAAAATTGGGTGTACTCGAGACGATATAAGAAACTCCAATTTGTATGCCATAGTACCAATCTTTTGCAACACCTTGTAAGGGCCATAGTACTTAGGTGATAATTTATTATCCTCCTTAGATTGATGAGGTGAACTTGTTTGTATGTTTGTAGCTGTAAAAATACCAAATTTTCCATGTCAAAACTTCTTTCACTACGATGATGATATTCCTGTTGTTTTATTTGATTTTGTGCTACAACTTGTTGTTGATGCTCAATGTGATCTTCCACTGTGTGAACCTAGGAATTTTATCTTAAATTTCATATCTCCCCATTACACATACTAATTTTTTTTTGAATAATAGAGATCAATGTACATGATAAAATTATCTACCTCTATATGTACTCTCAAGTAAAGAAATACCTTTGTAATTTTTTTCACAACTAGCGAGACTGATCACCTTTCAAAAGATAACTCAAGAAATGGAATTTTATTCTCAACCATGTATCATTTAATCCATAGACCTATTAGTGGAATTCATTTCATAAAGGGTGAAGTTATATGACCTATATGTGATGTGCACCCTCCTTTAGCCACATGATATTAATCTACCCTTTTCCGCATACATAAACTATTTAACTTTAGCAATCATTGATGTATATAATTCTTGGCATTCTTGTTGTTGAAAATACCCTCCCTGTTAATGAAGAACTCAACGAACTAAGACTTAAGGTTATATGGTAATTGTATACACATGTCTCGAAATTTGGCATTACCCTAGATTTTTATATTCTCTTTAATACCCAAATGACTTAACCTCGTGTGAAACATCAAATCTAAGGTTTATGGCTTACATTTTTATTACATGTGATATACTTACCATATTTTCATATTAACTTCTTATTTACTAGGATTATTAATGGTCTCTATGCGTCCCTACCTGGGTAACTACTTGCACCTTTCCTTGGATGCCACGTTACCAAAGCTTCACGTTAAGGGTTGAGTTCTTAGACTCTGCTCCATGACCAATATTTCTGGAAGGAAGATCAAGGGTCAGGAATCCTCTAGCCTAACCATAAAACCTTTTTCTGACAATTGACAACATTGCTCTACCTTATTTCATTACCCTTCCAACACCTAGTAACTCACAATGCTCTGCCTCATTTCGTTGCTTCCACAGGAACCTTGTAATTCAAAGTGATGCTCCAACTTTCCCATGATAATGTTAAATATTTTCTGCAGATTTATGGCGTCATTCTAATTTGGTCCTACTACCAAATTTTGTTACTATTTTCTTACAAGTATCATCTATTCCCACACTACTATCATTTGGTATTATGTGTACCTTTCGCATTATTAAAAGGTTATAGGCTCTCTGGAGTTGGTTATTAAATATGTCTTTAATCAAAGTTCCCAAGGATCCTGTAGAGTGCAATATTTCTTGGCCAAATCATTCCCAACCCATTTACCTTGCAAGAGAATGGTAATGTTTCAGGTGAGCCTTACTTGGTGAATATTTTCTTATATGTTTCACAAAAATTTTGATTATGCCACTCGCAGGTTCTTCTTACTGGGTTATTGTTATTATGCAGACTTCCTTACTGTGGTTTCTAGGCTTCTGAGCGTTAGCCCCTCTTTCATAGTTTTCAAGCGATTGTTCTAGTCGTGCTCACATACTGGAACAATGTATTTTCCACAGATGAAACTTTTGTAGGGTAAGATGTTAACTTGACTCTGAGGTTGTTAATTTAAATAATATGTTTTGCAGAGTAGGTTTTACAGTGCATTAGGGTTTAGTTAATTTTTTTTTTTTAATATCCTCTAACCATAATCATCTTCCCTGTTGATGGCATGTTTGCAAGCATTGTACTCAGGTCTTCCTCGAACTTGTTCAGGTAAGAATTTATTTTTTGTTTCTTTTTATGTTAACCACACTCAGTCTAATTGGAATTGAAATAATAACATTTTCTCTTTTTATTTATATTACCTTTTTGTAGGTACCTACTACACCACTGATCTAGAGTTGGGGTTTTACTCTCGATTAATGTCAACACGACTAATTTCATGCTTACCTTGGCCCTTATCCCAGGTCAGTTCAAGAAAATCCAAATGGTTACGAACTTTGTTTGGGTATCAAGGCGTGCGACTTTAATTTTTAGTTTCAGGCCTAAGTCTTCTTTTCCTACAATTCCACAGAAAATTTGTTTGATGGCACTATTCATCCCTAATGAGAATATTATTTACGTTTTCCTCCAAAATGAGAGGATTTTAAGTTGATTTTATACTATAACCAACTAATAGCTTGGAACAGAGTGTATGCATCAATTTATTTGGATTTCTTATTAGCTTTTCTCTCGTATAATTGTGGCATCCTAGACTGCTGAGGGTTTTCATTACATGTTGTAATTTTTGTAGTTCTCACTCGATCTCGAATTTAAGTTTCGAAAAATAACCTTGATGGAAATAATATTTTTTGTTTAATTGATACAACGTCATGTGTTAAAGTATGGTGTCTAGTTCTCTAGTTCCATATCGAGTTTTTGTTTTTCCTTTGATAACTCAAAATTTTTTGGGGTTCTAGATTAAATGAGTGATTTTTTTTTAAAATGTGCAATGACTATTGATGTAAAGAACTCTCAATTTTCTACTATCTATTCATTGTTAAAGAATACTCACAACTGTATTCATAAATCTTATCAATCGTCTTCCATATCATATTTCTATTTCCTATAGATATAACAAATGCATTAGATGCATATTTATTTTACTGTCCCAAAGTAGAACATGCATTCCTATGATTGGTCTTCGTAATATGAAATCCTAACTCCACTAGTCTTTGTCGACTGATTGTCGAACAGTAAAATTTTTAACACCTCTCGCATATCTTGAAAATAGTCCTACTATAAATTTCCCATTTTTTTCTAGTATTTGGGAATATCAATGTCCTACTGATATTTTACAAGCTATACTAAGCATTGCAATTCCCAAAGGTAGCGTAACTTTGTTTTATTTTGCATAAAATGTTTTTTTCCAAACTGTTGATTCCCTAATGTTGTCGAGTGCGTTGTGGGTGTTATCTTTCCAAATAATTCACATGCAACTTACTAGTGTCATTTGGTGGTACCAATCCGTAGCTCTATTACCCCTAGGATAACTAGCAAAATCGATCCTTTCTTTCATACCAATTTCCTAGTTTCTGATTCTACCTTTTACCAAGACTATTTTTTAACCTATATACTCTAGAGCTAGGGAATTGTAATAAACTCTAATATCCTTCAATTATAAATCTGAAGGGTAGTTACTAAGAAAGTTTCCTGATGTGCAATAATCTCCAAAACATTATGATATATCTGCACAAGGCACAAATAAAAAATAACATCTTTGAGACATCTACTACTATCAATTTGCACAGTACATAGTAATAGTATTTCCACTTATTTAAACAGTAACCATATTTTATAATAACCTACAAAATGATAATATTTTATAGTAATCTACCATTGCATATGTTTTCAATTATTATATCATATCCATAGTTATTCTCATGTTTCTCATTCATTTAAATTCAATACTATTTCACTCTAATTCTTATAGCAATTAAATGCACAACTACCCAGACCTTCATGTATTAAAACGGAAAAATTTAACAGTCTAACCAGTAATACTGTAGAAAGGACACACTCAAGAATATAACAACGTCATCACCCAACTGTAGAATTGTGCTCCTTAGTTCACCCCAAAGCTGAGATTCAAAATTCCAAGGTATCAACAACCTATGTTGACCCTTGTATTAGGTATTTTATACCTTCTTCCAGAAGGGATTTTTCTATTAGTGGAATCCCGCTTTTATAATTTCTCACAACCACTAACCTATTGTTTTTGCATAATTACTCGCTTTTATCTCGCACGGCTTTATGCTAATCCCTACTCAACATTTTTCTCCAGCTGATCCACTTGATGGATCTTTATCTCCCATCCATCAAGTCTATCTAGAAATTCTTCTAGAATTTTTTTTTTATTGAAATTTGTTTTGAATAAAAAGAATCTCATCTTCTAGTGTCTATTCTCAAGCATTTCCTATCCCATTCATTTATAGAAAAAATATTTATTTACATAAAACTTACACCATAGTTCATGGCTTTTATTATGTTTTTAAACCATAGTTCAAACTTAAACAACAAAAATAACAATAATAATAATAACAATAATTTAGGAGAGGAGGGATGACACATTCTTACCCCCTTCAATTACACCATCCTCGGTGTCAAATTTTTTAGTTATTTTCTTTTGAAACGGTGCAGGAATTTTATTTTCATTTTCTCTTCAAGCTCCCGAGTATCCTCTTTGAGAGTAAAATGCTTCCATTGCACTTTAAACCAAACAACAACTTGATTCCGAAGCTAAATCTCGTTCCCATCTAGTATGTAGAGAGGTTCTTCTAGGAAATATGCTTTGGGTTCCACATGTAGCATTTTCTAATCAATAATATTAGTATTATCATGTACATATTTCTTAAGTTAAAATATATGAAAAACATTATGAACTTTAATGTGATTGGGTAATGCTAATTGATAAGCTACGTGTGCGACTCTGTCCAGAATTTAAAATGGTCCGCAAAACCATGGTGCTAATTTTGGGCATTTTCCCATCCTTAAAGTGCTCTTCCTTGGTTTTAACCTCGAATAAACATGATATTTGAGTTTGAATTCCATGTATGCCCTTTTACTATATGCCTAATTCATTTGTCGATCTTGTGCTATTTTGATATTCTGTTGTATTCTTCGCACTGTCTGCTCCATTTCCCGCAATGGATCTGGCCCAAGAATTAATTTGTCCTCTCGTTGGCTCCAACTGAGTGGTGTACGGCATTTTTTTCCATACATTGCTTCAAATGGGCTCATTTTATAGATGTTTGATAATTTTTGTTGTATGTGAACTCAACTAAATGAAGAAATTCTTCCCATTTTGTAGGCATGTCAGTCACTTACATTCTGGGCACGTCTTCTAAAATTCAGTTGGTTCTCTCGGTTTGTCCATCCATTTCTGGATGGTATGCTATACTAAAATTTAGTTTAGTTCCCATACCCCCAAACAATGCTTTCCAAAAATTCAAGGTAACTTGGCATCCTTTTCTGACACTATCATTTTAGGTACCCCATGTAGTCTGAAAATATATTTCATAAAAATATTGGTAATCTGTGCTGTACCATAAGTGGATTATACTAGTATGAAATAAGTTTCCTTACTTAGTGTATCTGCCACCACCATGATAGAGCTGTGTTGTCATTTGGTTCTGGAAAGTCCCATGATAAAATCTAAGGATATTATTTCCCACTTCCATTCTAGAACAAGTAATGGATTCAACAACCCAATAGAGTGTTGATGTTCTATCCTAACTTGTTTACATTCTAAGCACTTTGACAGATATTCTACCACCTCTTTCTTCATACCTGGCAAAAATAATTTTTCCTTAGTGTTGTAATGATCTTATGGTATCTATGATGTCTTGTATATCGTTTCTTATGATATTCTTCAAGTATCATATGTTTCAAACTGGGTACATTGGGAACATATAATATTTTTCTGTAAATCAACAGCTTTTCATAATTTTTTGCATAGCCTAGGATGTTGTTTTCCTGTAACTTCTGTTGCATTTCTAGATACTTTGGGTCACTAACTTTTTCATTTCTAATCTTCTCTACGAAATTTGTTTTAATACTTCTAACAACCACCTCCATAATAGTATAAACATGTCTTCTCAATGCATTTGTTATCTTGTTTTCTTTCCCCTTTATGTGCTTTATATCAAACTCAAACTCACTAAGGAACACCATCCATTTAGCTCGTCTAGCATTGAGATCAGGTTGGCTAAATAGATATTCTAGGCTAATATGATCGGTTACCAAGGTGAATTTCTTCCCTAATAAATAATGCCTCCACATTTTTAAGGCATGAATAATAACAACTAGTTCTAGATCAGATACAACGTAATTACTTTCATGGGTCTTCAATTTCCTTGACTCGTAACCTATTACTAACTTATATTTTAGTAAAACCCCTCCTAATCCTTCCATACAAGCATCAATGCAAATTGTAAATTCCATATTTGGATATTCCATTTTCAATATGGGAGTCATTGTGAGTAACTATTTTAACTTTTTGAAACTATTCTGACATTTCGCTATCCATTCAAACTTTACTCCTTTTTTCTATAGTGAGGTGATAGGATATGTTATTCTAGAGAATGCCTCTATAAATATACGATAATATCCCGCAAGTTCCATAAATGATCAAACAATAGATACATCCTTTGGTATAGTTCAATTAACCATGAATTTGACCTGCTTGGGATCAAATGTTAATCCCTCCCTCAAAACGACATGACCCAAATACTAAATTATGGTTTTATAAAACTCACACTTGGCCAATTTTACATACAAGTGATTTTCTCTTAAAGTTTTCAAAAACAACTTTAAGTGTTCCTTATGTTCTTCTTCATTTATGGAATATACCATAATATCCTCAATAAATACCAGCACAAACTTATCTAAATATTTGCTTAGAATACTATTCATTAAGCACATAAAGGTTGTTGGGGCATAAGTGAGGTGAAATGGTAACACTACAAATTCGTAGTGTCCATATGTAGTCCTAAATTATGTTTTTTTTATATCCTCATTTCTGATTCTTAGTTGATGATACTTGGTTCTTAATTCTATTTTAGAAAAAGTAGTTGCTCCTCTTACTTGGTCAAATAGGTCATCTATATGGGGCAATGGATGTTGCACCAATTTTTGGTCATATAACCATTTAAAATTAGATGGATTGAAGTACACCATGTAAGACCAATTTACCATAGTAAAATTTCTCTCACTATAGGAAATAATTTAATAAACCCATATTTTATTAAGTTATTTATGGTTCAAACAAGAAACCCCATGAGGAATAATTAAATAAATCCTTATTTATTTGGTTTTCCTCTAGGAATAATTAATTAAACCACTGCTTAAATAATATTCTTAGTCCTATTTAACCCAATTAATGAGAAATAATTAGATAAATCATTATTTATTAAATTATTCCTTAACCTCATCCTTGAAATAATAATAAATCATTTATTTGTTTATTATTTCTAAATAAAGAGATTTAACCAATTTAAATTTCTTTTTCGTCCAACAAAATGTAATAAAATATTCCAAGAAGTTAGATCTATATTTTGGTTAATAATATTTTATTATGCACCAATATCAAGGATAACTCAATATTTTGTTATAAATAGGAGGGTTTTCCATTCATTATTCACCTTTAATCCTTTTATCATGGTCGGACTTTGATCCTTTGTCATTGTCATACTTTGATCACTTTTATTATTTTTCTTCTTGAGCTCCCATAGAGTTCAACACATCTTGGGTTTTCTACACCATTGAGAGAGAGAAACTTCTAGATCTGAAGCGTTGAGGATGACCAAGAACCCAGCCCATTGAGGGGGACTGGTAACATTATTCTTTGTTCCCTTCTCTGGTGTTAATACATATAAAATTCTTTATATATCTTGTCTTGTCCATCAGATATTTGGAGAAACTCTTATTTACTTTTACTGTTTAGCTACTTTTACTACATAGATATGGGTTTTTGTTGCATTTGTTTCTACTATCTATTGCAGATCTAAGGAATTTAGACAACCATATTTGTTGTTAGGGTTTTTTGTCATGTGTAGCTAAAGTGATCTCTTTTCGTACACTTGCGTTAAGAATTAATTCTAACAATGGATACTTAATTTTAATGGTAAAATTATTTAGCAACCTATAATCAATGCACATTATGAATGTGTCATCCTCCTTTTTGACAAATAATATTGGTTCCCCTCATGGTGACACACTGGGCCTAATATAGCGCTTGTCTAACAATTCATGTAGCTAAATCTTTAGCTCCAATAATTCAGGCAGACTCATTCGATATGGTGCTTTGGATATGGGGGACCGCACCATGTACCAAGTCTATAGTAAAATATATATTTATGTGAGGTGGAAGACTTGGGATATCTTCCAGAAACACATCTCGGAAATATTTAATAATTGGCAGGGTGTCTAAGTTTAGTTCCTCACTATGTTGTTTACTTATTTCTACATGAACCATAAATAGTTTTTTTTTTCTAAATTAGTCTAAATTCTATTACTGTAACAAAATAGTACATGGAGGCACCGGCATCTACAGTGCTAGCCCGAGTTTATGGCATAATTCAATAGAAAAAACATGAAATTGATTGCCCATGTGAGGGAAACCAGTCCAGTCCAAAAAGTAGTTGCTGCCCTCGCAGGTGAAACCAACCTATTATACCAGAGAGAAGCAATTTTTGAATAACATCTGAACTAACAACATTACAAAAAAACACAGAAGTAGATCCATAGGATTGGGAGCCAGGAACCATAAATCTGATTAAACTAGACATGCTAGGTGTCATGAGGAGAAGGTGGAGGTTCTTCGACTATTAGGCACCTGTAAGCTTCGATGCCATCCTCCGTATCCTGCGTGTCATCAGTGTTGTCCTCCTTGTTCTTGCATGTGTTGAGGCGGCTGATTTTGGTGTTGTCCTGTTCATCGTCGCTTCCATTATTCGGAGTTTTGCCTCAAATAGTGCCAGGACTGCCTTTTTTGTGAGCCAAAACTTTCATCTTCTTCATAATGTGGGTGAATCCTTTAGCGTTGGGAAGCTCCTCTGTAAACACCATAGTGATGGTCACAGTAATACATGGACGGTTAAGGGAACAATGGAAGCAAAATTGGGCTGATTGATGGGGTTTTTGGGGAGAGGTTAAGTTAGCCTGCAACTGGGGGGTAACATCGTCAGACTGAGTCAGTTGAGTTCTCACTGTGTGAGCCCGCCGCCGACCACTACGCATAGCTGGGTAGTGACCAGGGCATTGAAAAGACGAGGGGGAGGACGAGTCAGAGAGAGACGAGGGTGAAGATGACCGGGTAGCAATTTTTCCTCTGCTACTACCTCTGCAGCAGCGCATCCTCTGGTGTAAATGGGGCATATTCACCCTGGCTAAGATGGAATGAATAAGCGGTACAGACTCAGAGAAATGGTGCGCAATGGGGGCAGAGAACTCAATAACTAGAGGCTCAAAGCACAAACTCGAGGGGTGCTCAGTGTGGGTAGAGGACTCATTAACCAACGGCTCAGAACACAGGCTGCAGAGCACACTCTACGAAAAATGGACGCCAACCACTAGCTCTATGCAGTACAGTAACTGGCAACATCTCCCTGTTGTCGTGCGCGAGCTCGGATCTGCGACAATAGGGAAACAATTGTAACTCAAAGGAATCAGAGCAGAAGGAAAGTTTCAGGAGGAAGCCATAATGAGGAGCCAAAACATAATAGTGAAACATCGACCAGCGAGCTGCATTAAGTCTCATTTAAGAGTGGTGGTTGCTCGATTAAGTGCAGGCATGAGGGGAATGTGGGTGGCCATATGGCCAAGCCACTTGCCAGTCCACAAACGAACCAACGTACCCCTACCATTAAACACCCGCATCTGGGAACATGAACCATAGATAGTTGAGACCCTTTCTGTGCACTTTTATTCATTTGTAATGTTGTAATTTTTCTAACTGATATGAGTTTTTTTACACATTGAATTGTCTGGGTTTGTCCTTATGGATTTACACATGTCACTATTTTTGTCAAGTATTTTATAATGGAGTCTTGTCTTTCCAGCCAATCCATACATATAAGTATATCGTATGACCCTAGAGGAAGTTCATTCAGGTTCACTATTGTTAAATATCCATTTATATTTAGAGGAAATTTCCTTACTTGGCTTGTAACTCTTCTTTTGGTGCGTGTTGCTAGTTGTACTAGCCAAACAGTTCTATATTTTTTAGTTTTAAATTTACATTTTTCCACTATCTGTGGCCCAACATAGCTTAAGCTAGCCTCGGGGTCAATTAAAATAGAAACATATTGGTTGGAGATAATACCTTCAACTTCAATCATTATAGATTGATGCTCCACCTGCCTATCCTCCAAGGATGAACTGATTCTGGGAATATTCCTAGTGAGATTGTTTACTGTGGTGGCTTCATGGAAAAATTGTATATTTTGTACAAATCTAGGGTTGTGCAGACAATCCCTCAACATATGAGGCTCACCACACCCCAAACACTTCATTGAAACTTTCTCTTTGTCCCAATTATTCCTCTTAATGTTCAGGTCCATGGGTCTTGAACCCACTTGAGAGTGAGTGGGTGGATTGAAATTTGTCTTAATAAATGTATTCCTTTGGTGACTGTTACAAAAATTCCTGAGATATCCAGGTTTCTTCCTCTTAGCTCCCATTATAGGTTTGGATTTATCCTTATTTTTCCAAAATTTAGGACCTTCTACCTTATTTTTGAACTGCTGGTAACATATCCTAGTCTTCCTTACTGCTTCATCCATCGTATTTAGATTGTTGAACTCAATTTTCTCTTTATACATTGTAGGAAAATAGTTCAAGATCCATTGTAACTTAGCCTTTTCTTCTTTAATATAAGGTACACATGTCGGTAAATTGGTAAACCTTGATACACATGCATCCATTGTGACCTGTCCCAATCTTAATTCATGGAATTCCTTGGCCCGGTCATCATAATAACGCTCACTCAAATAATTGTTTTTTAACTACGTTTAGAACTCCTTCCAAGGAAATGTCTTTTATTCAAGAAAATGCACAATTTTTTCCTCTTCTCACCAGTGATAATATTTACTTTGTAGATGGTAGACGGCTAAACTAGCCTTCAGGTTTCTCTCAAAATCGTAAACGTGAAAATATTTTGTCATGTTAAGTAACTATTGGAGATGGGATCCCTGCGAAGTAAGCAACAAATAAAGACTCCACAGATTGACAAACATAGTGCACAATGCAGAGTCTATTTTGAGTCTTAAGGGCTTTGTGGTGGGTCAAAGCCCCTTACTATGCAATGGGACGAGATTATTTTGTAAACGTTGTAATCCGTCCATGGTTTTGTAAATGGAAAACCTATATAAGAAGTCTATATAGAGGTCAAATATAGGCTTGAATGATAGATCTAATGAGATTCATTTGGATGTAAGACTCTTTTGAGTTAGAGTTTGTGTTGGGTTAAAGGAAAGGCTCCTGCAGTTGTGTGTGCGGAGACCTTAGGAATTCTGTAGCTGTGTGCACAAACCCCTGCAGCTATGTGCTTAGGGCCCTGTAGTTGTTTGTGTAGACCCTTGCAGTTTTGTGCATAGGGGCCTACAACTGTGTGCGCAGGGTGGAAATTGAATGTATGAGAAAGATATGAGTAATGAATGAAAGAATTGTTGGATATATCTGAGTTTATATTGATATTTTTTTGTTTACTTGTTGTTTATGAATGCATATACTAAATAAGGGTTTTGATCTGTAACTGAATAGCACAGTATTGTTTTCTATTGTTCATTTTGTCTAATGCATGAATAAGTATGATCACATAGTCTGTTACTAGGTTCAACATATGTGTTTAAAAACACTTATATTATTGATATATCTGGCATACAAAGCTCTATAAGAAGGAAGATCCCTAAAGCCATGATACTCTATCCCTTTGGATGAAAAAACCTAATTTTGGCATCCCCCTATATTGCTTCTGATGAGACTTCAATTTGCGCAAGCAGGTCATTGCTGAAAGGGCCGGTAATAGTGGGTTTTCTTGGACTGCGAAGTCACATCGAACTTGGTTTTAGGCCTCATCAAGCCAACACTTTGTTTCATTGCTGGGACCAGGATCTGACTAAGGGATAGCTAGATGTAGAATCTATCTAAGCAAGATATTTGTTTTATGGAAATCAAACCTACAAATATATATGTTTTCCCTAAGTGTGGCAATCGCACTTTGAACAACGGAAGAAATATATTTGACCTTTTCCTTAAAATGAATACATAAGGGAATAATACCTACTTGTAATCTTTTCGCTATTCCTCACCTCCCTTTTGTCACTTTCGTCTCTCTCAATCAAACTGAACTCACTTGATTGTTACCTGCAATGGCTAATAGAAGACAGAAGACAACATAAAGGCATATGATATATTCATGTTAAACAAATTGAATTGATTGCATCTGAAAATACACATATAAAATCATGGACACATGTACTAGGAAAGGAAATCATCTCTTTATCATGAAGTAGAAGGAGAAGTTACAACCAGTTCGATCGATTCAATGTCAACTCACTCTAGCTTCAGTCCTATCCTCATCACATCAAAAACATCACTCCAAAAACATAACATTACATGCAAAAGATACCTCCAAGGGCTGTGATCTCAGCAACATAAATTCAGTCCCGCCCTCTAGTGGCTTATAGAAGTTGTTCCAGCTATCAAATCGTCTGATAACTTCAAATATGGACACCATGGATCCATTGAACCTTGTATCCTCCTATTCCCATTAACAAGGAAACCTCTTCATCCATTTTTTGAAAAATCCATTCAATGATTCATTAATGCCAAAATACCTTCACTACTTATAAATTGAGCACTGATGATAGTGCACAAGGGAGAAATAATTAGAATTAATATTCTTGGAATCTAATGAAAAATTCACTCCTAGTCGACCAACGCATTGTAAAGTGGGCCTAGATTCTCTGAAACACAGCTTTTCCTAGGAGTAGATGCTCTGCAAAGCGCTTACTGCAGTTTAGGGGTGCGTTGATGGATCAATGGAACACTAGCATCTAAGAAATGAAATTTTCATGGAGGAAAACCATCAATGGGATGACTTGTGTAGGGCATGTAGCAACTAATTTAGAGTATGATATACCCTAATTGATACTAATTTTGGTTTTGGGAGTGATGCCCAAATTAACATGTAACAACTACCCCTTGAGAGCATGAATTCAAAAGTGATAATGTTGATTGATATTATTTACGATGTTATGAGTAGGATATGAAGTGGATGGTGACCTGCATCAATTAAAATACATTACATCATGATATATTTTCATCTTGGACATGAATTGCTGAGGGAGGCATACCCATACTCAACACATAAAATATCATAACATCAGAAAGTCATCTACAGATATAGACCCATGATAGGATGACCATCTGTGTCAAGACCATCGTATGAATGATATGGTACTACTCCTAAAATCGCAGCTCGGATGGATGAAACTAGATCTGGGGTATTCTATCTCATTCAATCGATTGCTTAAGACGAGTCTAACCATGTAAATATGTGATCTAAAGTCGAACATGGGAAGACACCGTCTGATTACTAGTCAATGATGTAAGTTGTTAACAGATGCGAGAGAAACCACCAATGATGATAATGGCTCTCAAGGTACTACAATACATTTTGCATGGCGTGAATAGATGATTTGATGTCGAACACAATACAAATTCTTTCAGTCGAAGGCCTATGATGTCAACCTATCATCAAAAGCAAGAAACTTTCCATTGATGTATGCAAGCTTCAAGGTACTAAAAGGTTGTTTCTAAGTCAACTTCCTAGATGATGAGATGATGTCGAGAGGAAGTGACTTGTCGTAGGAGGACCTTGATGTATGTAGAAATTATACAAAAAGCATGTATATCTTGGATTCAATCTGATCTAACAATGTACTAAAGTTAAATACTGAATCACTTCTACAAATCATTTTTGGAATTAAAAACACAATCGCCAATCACATGAAGCAAAGAAGAATCAATCGAGCCACAACACAGATATTTTCCCGGGGAAATCTTGCTGCTCAAACCCCACTATCTTCTATTGAATATTCCACAAGGAATCATGAAACAATTACATACAACTCTTCTCACAAGAGCCCTCCTATAGTCAGCTAATTGTCTCACACTGTCATACATAAAACTGACCAATACTTAGCCAATTTACTACCTTCAGATAGCTAGCCTTGCTTGCACAATCCCTGATGAATTGAATCCTTGAAGAATATGAATTTTTTCCTTCCTTGACTATGCAAGTATCATGGGCACTCCAATGGGTATTTGGTTGCATGGGTGCAACCCAATAATCTTACAACTGATAGTTAACTTCCCTTTCACCTAGATCTCAACTGGGTCTCCACTGGATCTGACATGCATGCAACTAATAATAGTAAATCCTCAGTTGCATGTGAGATCACTGATTTTGAATTAATTAATATTTAATTCACTTGATATATCACTAGTGTATCTAATAGTTACAACTAACACAATTGAGTTTAACTCACTTAACTGAGTTAAAATGGTTACAACCTCCATTAACTAATGCACCACTGCACTTCGAACTCTGTTACAACTATAATTACTCTGCATGCCTCACTAATTACCTCTAACTTGAAATTCATGAGCTAACTGAGTTTATCACTCTTAGTTAACTATTACAAGTTATTTTGAGACTAGATTACATTTTATTGCCCATCTTAATTAAGGAATAAATAAAATAGACATGCACCAAATTTAGCCCTATGGGCCTCACCCTAGTGTAGGTGCTCTAAGCATGGGTGCTGAAATTTTCTTGTTGAATCTCAACACTCCCTCTCAACAAGAAACGGATTATCCTTCACCCCAATCCTGTCTCTATGGTATTCAAATTTTCTCCTAATGAGCGCCTTCGTCAGAATATCTCCATCCTAATCTTCCGTGGGAATGTACTGAAGCAACATTATTCTTCTTTGCATGCAATCTATGAGATGATGGTACTAAATATCTATGTGCTTGGACCTATCATGAAACACATGATTAATCGAGAGTTTAATGTAACTTTGTTTATCACAAAGTATCACTGTCAGATCCATCTGAGAACCAAAAAAACCAACCAAGATATTTCTCATCCAAATAGTTTCACATGCAGCTTGACTTGCTTCCATGTATTCTGCTTCCGTTGAACTGAGTGCCACAGATCGTGTTTCCTGATGTACCAGGAACTGTTATCGATCCTATGCTAAAGATCCCTCCTGATGTGCTCTTTTTTTCTCATGGACTGCTCGCCCAATCTGCATCTATGAACCTTGAAGCTTCACTTCCTCTATCCATCTGTACCATAGACCATACTCTGATGTGCCCCTCAGGTATCTCAAGACACGATTCCCTGCCTTCCAAAAGAGCTTAGTAGGCTTAAGCATAGCTTGACTTAGCTGGTTAACTGTGTAGCAAATTTCTGGTTTGGTGTTCACTAGATACATCAGTGAACCAATTAACTAGCTGTAGACATTAGCATCCAATACCTCTCCATAAGTAGCATCCTCTTTCCTCCAATTTCCTAGAAGAGGAGTATCGATGGGTTTGCAGCTCTCCATGTGAAACTTACCCAGTATCTCCTTTGCATACTTTCCTTGAGACACAAAAATTTCACCATCCCACTGCCATATTTCCAATGCAAGGAAATAATGAAGGAGTCCCATGTCATTCATTTTGAACTCCGTTGCAAGATACTCCTTGCATGAGTGTATCAGCTGCTCATCACCAATAAAATGAGATCATCAACATATAGAACAATAATCAATAGCTTACCCTCAACCACAATCTCGTATAGGTTTGCATCTGCTTCACTTTTGGTGAAGCCCAATCTGGTGAAATAGCTGTCTATCTGAGTGTACCAAGCATGAGGTGCTTGCATCAACCCATACAATGCTCTCTTGAGTCGACACACATATGACTTACTGTTGAGGATCTCGAAACCTTCAGGCTACTCTATGTACACTTATTCCTCAATGATCCCACTGAGAAATGCAATTTTCACATCCATCTGATGAATGCGCCAGCCCATCTGCGTTGAGAGTGCAAGTATGGATCTAATGGAAGAGTACCTTACAACAGGTGCAAAGGTCTCATCATAATCGATCCCCTCAATCTGTGAGAATCCCCAGGCCACAAATCTAGCCTTGTATTTTTCCACACTCCCATTAGTAGCTTGCTTTACCTTGTAGATCCATCTCGATCCAACCACTGATTTGTCGACCAGTCTTGAGACAATATCCCATGCAATGTTCTTGACAATGGAGTCATACTCCTCCACCATTGCATCAACCCAATTTGGTTGCTGCACTAGTTCCTGAAAGGAAGATGGTTCAGTCACAATACATTTTCTCATAAGAACCATGAATCTAGTAAACCTGTTAGGAGATTGTCTTTATTTGTGTTGTGAAGTAGGGGCTCCTACATTCTCTGCAGTATCAAGTCTTATCAAGTCTCAATCTATCAACTTCTATGGTGCACCTTCTGCGATTTATAATGGATGGCTCTCCTTGAGTGTTTTCCTCCACTCCATGATCCTCCACATGTGGTTGCTCCACATCTTGAGGCTCATCCTTGGGAACCAATAGTTCCTCCTCTGCATGCAAGTCCATCTCCCTCTCAAGGGATAACTACATGGCTTTCTCCTAAAAAAAATTTATATCTCATCGCACAACAATCATTTTTCTGTTTGGAAAATACACTCGATAATTATGGGGCATTTTAGTGTACACCACAAAAATCCCGATCTTAGTTGTCAGTTCGAGCTTCTTCCTGGCGTCTTTGGTCACATGCACATAAATAGATGAGCCAAAAATATTCAAGTGTGAAACATCTGATTTCTTACCAGTGAAAGCCTCTTTAGGTGTACCCATGCCAAGTATCCTAAGAGGACAACGGTTTTGCACAAATACCAAGTATCCTATGAGGACAACGGTTTTGCACAAATACCATAGTGTTGCATGCTTCCGCCCACAGATGCATCAGTAGGCCTTGATCATGCAAAAATGCTCTTGCTACACCCATGAATGGTTCTATTCTTTATTTCTATGACCACATTCTGCTATGGATTATGAGGCACTATCAGTTCTCTTCGAATTCATTCTTTGTTGCAGAAGTTCTTGAATTAATTATACATGTATTCTCCACCATTATTGTTCCTAAGAGCCTTCACTTGCTTCCTCGATTCTTTCTCCACCAGTGACTTAAACTCAAGAAACTTAGAGAACGTCTGATCTTTCTTCTGCATGAAGAATATCCAGCACTTACGAGAAAATTCATCAAAAAATATCACATATTACTTATGTTTTTTTATTGAAGCAACAAAGAATGGTCCACACACATCTGTGTGATCTCTCTTAAGGATCCCCGAAGCTCGATTTTCCTTCTCATGAAAGGTGCCCTTTACATATTTTCCCATAGTACATCCCTTGCATGTGTCTAACTGCACAAGTGTACCCCTGGGAAGACCAGTAGAAATCTGTTGCATGACTTTCAAGGCTCCATGGTGAACATGACCCAATCTCCTGTGCCATAATTCATCCTCATCTCGGCTCACCACTTTGTTTGCATTGCCCATCATTGTTGTGCAACCATCTACCTCCATATTGTAGATATTCTTAACTTGAATCCATATCCTCTTGGCTTTTCCTGTTGTTTTGTGTTGCAGGAAACCTTTTCCTTCACTGAAAACAACATCATAGCCTCTATCCTCCAACATTGCAACTTAGACTAAATTTTTATTCAAACCTGGTACATGCATTAAATCTTTTAATTGAAAGGTTTTACTTGAATCCCTATGGAAAGTAATGGTACCAATCCCAGTAGCACTGTACCGCCCATCATCACTCATTTCAATAAGCATCTAGAGATCCTTCTCCTCCAAGCTACTTAAAAGTTACTTGTCTCCCGTCATGTGAAAGGAAGTGCCACTATCCAAATACCACATAGATCCCAATGCACTTGACACCATGCATGCGATCAATGAGAAGTCAAGCTCAAATTGTGAGGCCAAAGCCTCACCAGTTGCATATCCCCCAGCCTTCTTGTTCTTCTTCTTTTGTGGAAAGTTAGTAGAAAAATGCCCATGCTCGTGATAGTGAAAAAACTTCACCCTGGACATGTCCTACTTCTTTCCATTTTTGAACTCAGACTTGGAATGTAATTTCTTCCCCTTCCCCTTCTTTGCCTGAGTCCTGGTATTTCACCAAGAGTGTTGCAACTCCCAGGGGTTGCCCTACTTTAATTTTTCAACCTAGGTTTCATACAAACTTGGAGGTGACAAAGCTATATACACAACATATGCATTCTACTCATGTCATCCTCTTTCGCTCTACGAAAGGGTGCTACATCTAGGGGTTCTCATTGAAGTTTGTCACACTTCAATGAAACTAAAATAAATTGCAGAAAGGAAAGTAAACTAAATTAATGAAAATAAATGACAGGAAAGGAAACTAATTTAAAGTGCTGAAAAAAAATGACAGGAAAGGAAACTAATTTAACTTGCTGAAAGGAAATGACAGAAAAGAAAATAATTTAAATTTCAGAAAGGAAATGACAGAAAGGGAACTAATTTAACTTGATGAAAAGAAATGGCAGAAAAGAAACTAATTTAAATTGTAGAAAGGAAATGACGGAAAGGGAACTAATTTAACTTATTGAAAAGAAATGGCAGAAAAGAAACTAATTTAAACCACACTTAACTTGGCCAATCGGCTAAAAACACCCTACTTATATTATGATCTATCTACCATGCTTCTATCCATGCACCTAAGCTATCCATGACTTAATTCTAATTGAAAAAGCATTGATTTTCAACTTGGAGAAGAAAGGGCTAAAGATGCTAATGGAAGGCTTAACACATGGGACAAGGCTTGGAGGTGGAGAGATGGGTTTAGACTTCATTAAAGCTTATGATATCACAAAATTTTTTTGGAGAGGGAGGCTTTGGAAAGTATGATGGCAGAATTTAAATGGGAGGACATAAGTGCGATATACAATATGCGATATCGCAATTCCCAATATTGCAAAGTTGAAGGAGTAGCAGAAGTGATGTTTGGGAGCGGGAGCGAAATGTGAAATGCAATGGGATAGAAGTTGTGAAATGTGATATGCGATGGGGATAAAAACTACGAGATGTGAAATGTGATAATTCAAATGATGTGGTAGTAGGGCAGGTGGCAAAGCTCTTTAATCATATTGCAATCAGCATTGGGAGTGGGGAAACGTTAGTGGAGAGAAGATGGAGATTACGAAATGTGATTGCGAAAAGGGATTGTTGTAAGTCTTAAAGGAAAAAGGGAAAAGGTTGCGAAATATGATTTTGATCCAGATTTATGTAGGAATGCAACAGAATAAACATATAACCATAAATACAGAGATGCAGCAGAAATAACACTTCATTTCATTAATATCAAAGAACTGAAATTTGCTTACAGACAGAATGGAAGTAAAACTAGCTAGGGCACTGGTAGCTATCTATGAGAAGAGATGTGGTGGCTACAGGCCTCTGAACTGAGTTAAAATGAGGCTTGAGGGCCTATTTATTATTGAGAAATAATGGAGAATCCTAAACATCCAAAAACCTAACCCTAGGAGATGAAGCGCCAAAACTATGGGCCCCGTTTGGGTAAATTGGTGTGTCAACTTCCCAGGGACGTAACTTTGGCATACTATCTCCGTTTGACACACATGATACATCATTAGAAAGCTCTATATGAGGACTACAACTTTCACCACAAATATAATTCTAGAATGAAATGATATTCGCTGGAGGTGCGATGCCCAAAAAACATCATTTAGGGCCTCAAAACAGCTCCGGAAGTTCAAGACTTGAAAGACTGCGAAAAATAGTAAGTTATGCCAAAACTGAAAAACTGAAAGAGACAATGGTGGGGGCCCAAGTGGAATAGGCGGGTGGCCACCAATATCCACCTGGATTAGATTGTGAAAAGGGAATGAGGTAAGTCTTAAAGGAAAAGGGAAAAGGTTGCAAAATACGATTGCAAAAAGGGATTAAGGTAAGTCTTAAAGGGAAAAGGGAAAAGGTTGCGAAATGAGATTGTGAAAAGGGATTGCGAAATGCGAATGTGACGGGATAAAGACTGTGAAATGTGAAATGTGACGAGATGATGTGGCGATAGGGCCAGTGGTAGAGTACGACAACAATATTGCAATTGAAATTTGGAGCAGAAAGTGTTAACAGGAACCAAATGAAAATGTGATTTGCGATTTTCGATGCAAGGGAGTATGGAGAATTATCGCAATCGACATTTGGAGTAGTAAGTGTTAATGGGAACCAAAGAAAAATTCGATTTGCGATATGAATAGAATTGCGGTAAGTCTTTTAAAGGGGAAAAAAAAGGAAAAGGTTGCGAAGTGCGAAGTGTGATGGGTGACGTGGCAAAGTGCTATAGTAATATCGGAATCGGGGTTCAGAGGCGAAAGTATTAATGGAAACTAATAGGAAATGTGATTTACGATGAGCGAAGTACGGTAGCGGGAGTTTCGAGGAGCAAAGGCAGAGGTCCAACTTTGATGGTTTTTTGTGAATAAAAAGGGTGTGATAACTGATAATAAGAGAAAAAGGAGGGGAATGGAGGCACAACAACAAGGTTCAGAAGTGTAACACATAGATGGAGAGGAATTGGAAAATGAGCGGACTGGCTGAATGAACTTCTCTGGAAATTTTGATGCTTATTACTGCAAAGAACCCTGCTGATCCATGCATGAAAAATAGATGAATGTGCGATAATATAGTGAAATAAAGACTCAGACTAGTAATGGAATTTCTTCCCTAAACACAGAACCAGTGGACATAAATAAATTTTTGGGTTTGTGGGAAGGTTCACACTCCTCAAAATCTATTGAAAGAGATGAGAAGAGAGGTCTTGATCCATAGCTTTTAGAGTTTTCTCCTCTATTCTATTACTTATAAGAAAATGAAACCTACAACATCACACTAAAAGAAAAACTAAACAACAATGAAACTATCGGAAGCATATCTATTGACAGCAAGCAAAGAACAAGTATAATAGAGAGACTGAGGCACATGGATTGGGCCCTAACCCACACACCTAGCTCTCTGAAACTTAAACCAGTAAAATGAAATCAATCTGCTCATTTCATGAAAGGATGGTCTCGTACAATTCTCAAAATTTAATCGCTGAGTACAATAATAAAAAATCTCAATATCTTGTAGAAAATTTCCCAATAGAAATTGAATCCTTGCTAGCTCTAGCTCGGCTCTATTTATTATACAAGGTAGCTACCAATAGTTCCCTTGAAAATAGTGACTGAGTCCACTTGACTCCAAGTAAACATATATTGAGTTCACGTTGGTCTTTGAGTTACTTGGTTGCCTCTGGAATTCGAATTGTTGGAGAGAATCATTGGGGATCCTTTGGTTGCCTTAGAGAGTTAAGGAGGGTGGAAAATCCTCCTGTAATTTCTCCTTGTTGTCTCCTTCAATTCTTTATGATAAAATCTTCAAAAATAATGCCAATTACTCATTATTTTTTGCACTCAACCTCATATTAGGCACTCAGAGTATGTTAGCCTTAATCACCACCTATACTAGCATCATAAAACCAAATAACAATAAAAATGCAAGAAAAAGATATTTAATAAGGGAAAAAGGTGACCATTAACCCCTCCAAATATGTCTAACGATGGAGCTCATCACTCCTCTTGCACCAAATCTGACCACAATAGTTCCCAATCCAGAAAATATTCCCTTCCATTGCGAGAGTCTTGATAACTGTGCAAACTCTTGGGAAATCCTAGGAGAGCCAAGCCCACCAAATCATCATCAGCGACATTTATACCAATGCTCCCCAGTTCATCTCAACATTGGAAAAAAATTGTTAGATATTTTGGTATGGAGTCGTCCTTCTCCATCTTGATCTTCCTGATTTTATCTTCGAGTGCCAATTTTCTATGGTTGTTGCTACTCTGGAATAGATCCGTCAAAGCCTTCCACATTGCATATGGTGGGGATTTCCGATGAAGGCTTGAGAAAATGTGGTCTGTTACTCCCTCCAATAGGAACCTCCTCGCCTTTGCCACTTTCTTTTTCCATGCATCAAGATTTGCAGCATCTATCAGAGCGGGTACGAACATCATTGTCAATGAATTACTTTAAGCCATTGTCTTCGAGTACTACCTCCATCCTGTCATTCCAAGAAATATAGTTTGAGCTACCCTCGAGTGCATACTCCAACATCAATCCATTGAAAGCCATTTCGATCTTGAATCAGCTATAATGCCAAGAAATTATTTCTGCAAATTCGAATTCCATCTAGTCACAAACTCAGCCCCTCCTTCACAATTGTGATTTCCTGTGCTTTGATACCATGTAGAAATGATACAAAAAGCATGTATATCTTGGAATCAATCCAATCTAACAATGTACTAAAGTTAAATACTGAATCACTTCTACAAATATTTTGTGGAATTAAAAACACAATCGCCAATCACATGAAGCAAAGAAGAATTGATCAAGCCACAACACAAATAATTTCCTGGGGAAAGCTTGCTGCTCAAAACACACTATCTTCTATTTAATATTCCACAAGGAATAATGAAACAATTACATACAACTCTTCTCACAAGAGCCCTCCTGTACTCAGCTAATTGTCTCACACTGTCATACATAAAACTGACCAATACTTAGCCAATTTACTGCCTCCAAATAGCCTGCCTGCCTTGCGCAATCCCTGATGAATGAAATCCCTAAAGAATAGAAATTTTGGACTTCCTTGAATGCACAAGTATCATGGGCACTCCAATGGGTGTTTGGTCGCATGGGTGCAACCCAATAATCCTACAACTGACAGTCAACTTCCCTTTCACCTAGATCTCAACTGGGTCTCCACTGGATCTGACATGCATGCAGCTAATAATAGTAAATCCTCAGTTGCATGTGATGTCACTAATTTTGAATTAATTAATATTTAATTCACTTGATCTCTCACTAGTGTATCTAATAGTTACAACTAGCACAACTGAGTTTAACTCACTTAACTAAGTTAAACTAATTACAATCTGCATTAAATAATGCACCACTGCACTTCGAACTCTGTTACAACTAGAATTAATCTGCATGCCTCACCAACTACCTCTAACTCGAAAGTCATGAGATAACTGATTTTATCACTCTCAGTTAACTATTGCAAGTTATTTTGAGACTAGATTACATTTTATTGTCCATCTTAATTAAGGGATAACTAAAATAGACATGCACAAAATTTTTCCATGTGGGCCCCACCCTAGTGTAGGTGCTTAATGCACTAGGTGTGGGTGATTAAATTTTCTTGTTGAATCTCAACAATGTATCCGCCATCAATGACATGAAATGGGAGTAATGATTTTTGAGACAAATTGTAACTAATGAAGCAATGTTCAGGGATGGAGGTCATGAAATGAAGGTTTATGAGTATTGCAAATGATGAGGAATAAGTAACTGACTTCACTTGAAAATCAGCGACACTAAATGAGTTGGTAGCATTGATCCAAAACCAAAGTGATGGATGGTGTGATAGACCATAGGTATGATAAACCATCAAGTAGATAACCCAACCCATGTTGGGAAAAATACTGAGAGGGGGGGTGAATTAGTATTTACTGCATATTCAAAACTTTTACTTTTTCTTGCTTCTAAAACCCATACACTACTTTCTTGAAATAGACTTGCGTATATACGCGGATAACCTTTATGAAACTCGCGTATACACAGATATCTAATTATGTCATTAGTTCTTCACTTAAATCATTCCATCATTCATTCATCATATGTTTAATAAACAGTAAACATGTGCAGTAAGAACAGAGTAAACCATCACACAAAGCATCACATATGAACACCAGGATTTTTAGGTGGAAACCCAAGTCAGGAGAAAACCACCACTGCAGTTGCTCAGCCTTCAATATTTTATTATAGAGAAAACATCTTATTAACATGGTGGCCGGGCATGGGACTAACCAAAGACGCGCACCCACACAAGCTCGTTTACCCTCTTCCAGAAGGGAGCTACGACCCCCCGACTCGTTTACCAGCCTCTCCTGGAAGGGAGCTACGACCCCCTGACTCGTTTACCAGCCTCTCCTGGAAGGGAGCTACGACCCCCTGATCTCGTTTACCAGCCTCTCCTGGAAGGGAGCTACAACCCCCTGACTGAAGGCTACAACCCTCAGCACCACCTTGGACCACGTTTCATCAATTTTCACACTGGATCCAAACCTTCCTTTAGGACACCACTTGCAGGCCACATTTCATCATATTTTCAGACTGGACCCTTTCCATACTTTTAAGCACAGTCAACCATGAAACATATACATATAACTCACTGACAGATATCAGTAAACCAACAGAACAGATCAGAAATTTCTTACCACAGACTTCAGCAAACCCTAGTTTGCATACGCGCTTTCCTTTCTCTGATGTCGCGTATATACGTGCTTCCGTTCACATAAACCCGCGTATACTTCAGTATAAATTATAGAGCCAATTTTATTGCGCATACGTGCTTTCTCTTCAGCGAAGCCGCATATATACGCGCTTCCTTTGCGGCGAACTAGCGTATAGATATTCAACTATTATAGAGCAGCATACTTCTTCAGATCAGATATTCATTTCAGATTTACCCTTTTGCTTCAGACAGATGTTCGCCTCATCTCAGATCTAGGCCTTCCATGAACAGATCTAGCAGATACAAGTACAATACAGATCTAGATCCCCTTCTTCAACACCTTCATTGGTGCATCATACATTCGTATCTTTCATTCAACTCGTAACCCTTTCCATTCGTATATAATTCAAAGAGTAGCGTATTCATTCAAGCTCGGTATATCTTGCACCCACACTCATAATTTTGTACATGAATTTTTCTCTTTATATAGGTTTACCCTTTTTCAATACCATGAGCCAAAACCACATTACATCCGAGGTGTCTCTGGATAAACAATTAGGTGAATCATTACTCAATACAATGGGTCAATACCATGGTGGTTACCCCTGGTTTTGCACTTTTTGAGCGCTTTTGCCCATACGTGACTTGGAACATTTATTCCTGTGTGCATACGCGACTTCCCCTAGGCAAATCCGCGTAATCCTTGAGACATACTCTTTTCATCAAATATTTAGCACGTGCTGAATTTCTTTCTTCATTGCCTTCTGTACTCACTATAGATACATCAATTTTAGTTCATCAAGACATATTATATCAAGCACAACTTCATCCAGTAAGTTGCCATTATCTTCATTAGGAGGGTTGCCTTTCAAGGACAACATTCATCATCATATTGCTAACAAACATCATTTACCAAGTCCATCATGTCAAGAATAACTTCATCAGGTGGATTTCCATCAAGGACAACACATGTCAACAGTCGCATGTCATCATCTTCAATCAGTGGGTTGCCATCAAGGACAACACTCTGCATCATATTGCCAATAATCTCCCGCTTTGGACTTGATGGCAACCACGATGGTGTTTGATCATCACAATGATAATGCACATTAAGAATACAATGACACCATGTCACTCTCTCCATTTTTGACACCATTCTTTCTCTTTATTCCAACACCATGTCACTCTCCCCCTTTGACATCAAGGGCAAAGGGCGGATCAAAAACAACACACTCTCCCCCTTTTCTCCTCATGTAGAAGAAGCGTTCTTCAGATCTGATGTATACCGAAGTGACCAAGCTCCCCCTGAGTTCATGCTGAAATTTCAAACATTTTTCAATGAAGTACATGAATCTATGACCTTCCTATCACCAAGGACTCATACTTGCATCAAAGATCCAACCAAGTGGATTTACATATGAGACTCAAATACCTAACCAAGTGGGTTTACACATATCAATTCAACTACCCAACCAAGTGGGTTTACAAATGATTCTACCTACCCAACCAAGTGGGCTTACAAATTTTTCAAGTCCTTACATGACTGAATGTTACAAATTTACATCATGGGTCTTAACACGACCTTTTCACCAAATTACAAATATGACTTTAAGACCAACACCAGAAAGTCCTTAATAAAGAGAAAATTTTTCAGAATCAACATACTGCCAACAATGCATAATACTCAGCAACGCTAAAGCTCCCCCTAAATTTGTGCATCCAAGCATCCTTTTCATATGAATAAGGCTCCCCCTTAGTTTTTGTATCCTGAACACTTTCACCAACAAATCATCAAGGCATATTTATCAAAACATTAGAAATAGAATTATGAGAACTGGAACACCACCAAAGATACCAAACAGTATCAAAGATACCAATCAGTACTGCAGCTATGCTGAAGAGAGCTGACTCCAAACAGAAAATTGTCAACAATCAGACATACGCGGTTTTATGTGCATGAACTCGCGTATATACGCGACTGTGTTTCAGGAAACCCGCGTATCCAATACCATCTTCTAAATTTTAACCAGATCTAATCCTCTGTGAGAAAAATGCGTGTGTTCAACTTTTTCCGAGATATTTGAATGCTTCGGCTACAGATAGATAGAAAAGTGTAGTTGTGTCTTCAAGCGTCATCCAATGGTTGTAGCATAAGCACATTAGTAACCAAGCCTTCAGATTCTTTGCAGCATCAATACAATCTTTCCGAGAGAGATTATCACACCAGAACAATCATCTTCAAATATGTGTCAAGCAATCATCCATGTGGTCCAATATCATCAATATTTTCAAGATTTAACATGAAGTAACATATGTAGGGAGAATATCTCAACCATAGTAACAAACTCGACATCCAACTCATCCATGTGTGAGCACACAAGATACTTATCAACAACCAGGGCTCAAAAACTCATCATAATAAACCATTTACCACGTCATCATCATTTGAACATGAGTATCACAAAAATCAAAGAATAAGCAGTCATATTGCCAACAATGTAATCATTAGTATTCAACCTGCTGCTCCCCCTGAACCAGTGCTCCTTCTTAACTTGTGCAACCTGAATACGTTCATCAGTAAGTCATCAGCCACAATCTTTGCATGAACTGCCCTTATCTCCGAATTTTCATCTCAACAAAGAATACTCTTCATTCAACAAGCACACAGGACTCATCCATAATCTTCAACATAAGACATCAAGTATCATATCATCATCATTTAGAACTGAGAAATTAAGCTGATATTGAGTCAACAATGCAGTTATTATCAGTCAGACTGATGCTCCCCCTAAGTCTCTGCTCCAGATCTTCAGCTATCATATAAATTCTCTTATCATAAATGCACACGCGACTGTGTCTGATGTAACTCGCGTGTATACGCGACTTTTGTTAGTACAACCCGCGTATGGAAAGTGAAGCATAGAAAATTTTCATCTTCCTTCATTTCCTCCCGTAGTTTTACCTTCGTTCCCTCGTCTCTTTTTTCTTCACACCAAATGCACCGTCGAAATACACATAAATCTCGAATAATCAAATCAACCATGAGAGACATCATACATTGCCCCCCTCGTGACGATACATTACTAAATCTCATAATGTATCCCACATCATTCCTGCAGTCAATCAGAGAAGTAAGCTTCCAGAAGCGGATGACTGCAGTAGGGTCTGAATTCCCTACGTTTCCGATCGGTCCTCCTTCTTTTTCCAAATTTGCTTAGAACTTCTAACCGTGTGTCGAAAATTGTCCACTTTCTCGTATCCGTTCAACTCCGCATTCCTTTTCTACATGTCCATACTTGTTACAAGAATAACATCTCATATGTCCAGAGAAATAAGCATAAGAATCATAATGAGTATTTCTAACCTTCCTCCTTTTACAATCTGCTGCTTTATGTCCATACTTGTTACATGAAAAACAATAGCCATTGAAGCTACTAGAGTACCTTTCTGAGTAGAATCTGTTTGTTTGTGGCTGAATTGTTCTGCTTCTGCAATTTGCCGCAACATGCCCATAAATATGACATTTAAAGCATTCGACATTATTGACAAACATTTCCTTTGAGAGTTCATGATTGTCGGTTGACCTTTTGTTTCTTTCAACACTTCAGAATTTGCATTGATGTCCTTTGATTCTTTAGCACTTCCTTGTGAGCTGGATTCTCCTTTAACAGTTTCATGGAAACCAAGACCAAGTTTGATAGTAGGAGACCTTTGATTACTCAGAATATTTTCCAAAATATTAGTACTATCTTGAAACCTCAAAAGCTTAATCTTTTCTTCTAATTTACCTTTGAGAATGTTTACCTCAACCTCCAAGGCTTGACATTGCTTTGTCATGCTTTCTTCTTTCCTTTTTCCATCTTCTAATTGATCCTTCAGATTTAGAATCTCTTCTTTCAACCAATTTTCGTTTTCTTCACAAGTTTGTTGAAGCTCTTCATTCTTCTTATTCGATGCTTCGAGATCTTCTTTCAGAGATATGTTTTCTGCTTCGGGGGCGTCTTTAAATGATTGTAGAGGTTCCTCAGTTTTTCTTACTTTTATGCTTCTAGATCTCGCTTGCGTAGAGATGATTGCAACCAAGTCCTTCATTCTTTCGCTGATTTTTCAAGATCAGCATTTTGATCGTTGATTTCTGCTTCTAGTTCTTTAATTCGATTGGATGCATAAGTATGAAACCTTTGATACTTGTCCACCTGTCCATTTAGCATTTCTATTTGATCTTTCATTTGAGAGATCATCTCTTTGTAAGTAGAATCTTTCTTATCAATTTCCTTTAGGTGTTCTTCAACTTTGATCTTGGTAGCTTCTTCTAGATCCACAACTTTACTTTCACTATCTTCACTATTGTTTGCACAAGGAATAATATTACAAGTGGCCTTCTTCTTTTTCTTCTTTGCCATGAGTACTTGAAGAGCTTCATCAGAAACTTCTAGATCCATACTGTCACTTTCACTATCATAATCTTTGCACATGCAGTTAAGTAAGAAACAAGAACAACGATTAATACCTGGTTAATCTTCTTCAATTTTTTCTATACATGATTTCTGAGAGATCTCCTTGTTTCGAGTAGGCTTATTCTTTTGCTTCTTTTCCATGAGCACTTTCAGATCATGGTCAGAATATTCTTCATCTTCACTGGACACTTCATCATCATCTTCTTTTGCATAATAACTCTTTCTCTTTTCAAATTGTTTCCCTCTACCATGTTTTTCTCTATAAGGACATTTAGCAGCATAGTGACCAACTTTTCCACACTCAAAACATTTGAAGGGAAGCTTACCTTTGAATCTTCCAGTTCCTAGTTGGAGTTTTCTCACAAAATTCGCTTCTTCTTCATCGGATATATAGTTGGATTCTTTGCCAACTTCCTTTTCTTTTCCTCTTGCAGATACCTTAAAAGCAGTTTCTCTAATTTGAGAAGGACCTCCTTGTCTCATTTCAAAGGCAGTCAGAATACCATGTAATTGAACAATAGTAAGAGTTTGTAGATCTTGTCTTTCTTCAATAGCTGAAACTTTAGAGTCAAATTTTGAAGTCAGGGATCTTAAGACTTTTTCTACTAGAGTAGTATCAGTTATGGTTTCACCCAAATTTCTCATTCGATTTACAATATCATCCAAACGTAAGAAGAAATGGGCAATGCTCTCATCACTATGCATCTTCAAATTTTCATATTCAATTCTAAGAGTTTGAGTTTTGCACTTTTTTTTTTCATTCACAGCTCGAATGATTTTGTCCCATATTTCTTTTTCTGAATGTAGCTGCATCACTTTAGCAAATTCTGATTCAGACATGCTTCCTAACAAGACATTTACTGCTTTGGCATTGATTTCATAATTCTTCCTTTCTGCTGCATCAGTAGGAATACTTGCTGGGTATTGATAACCTTCTTCCATGATTGCCCATACATCTGCACCAAGACTTTGCAGATAAGCTTTTGTTCGTACCTTCCAGAATATCAGATTGCTTCCATTGAATATAGATGGCTTTATAGACATTACTCCTTCTTGACTTCCCATTGTGACGGATCACCTTCAAGCGATCAAGCTTCTGCAGAAGGACCTCCTCTGATACCAATTGTTGGGAAAAATACTGAGAGGGGGGGGGGGGGGGTGAATCAGTATTTACTGCATATTCAAAACTTTTACTTTTTCTTACTTCTGAAACCCATACGCTACTTTCCTGAAACAGACTCGCGTATATACGCGGATACCCTTTATGAAACTCGCGTATACACAGATATCTAATTATGTCATTCGTTCTTCACTTAAATCATTCCATCATTCATTCATCAGATTTTTATATAGCAATAGACATGTGCAGTATTGACAGAGTAAATCATCACACAAGCATCACACATGAACACCAGGATTTTAGGTGGAAACCCAAGTCGGGAGAAAACCACCGCTGCCGTTGTCTCATCCTTTAATATTTTATTATTAAAAAAAACATCTTACAACTATGTACTGGCGTAGACTCATACCAGTATGCAGGCACCCACCTGCGCTCGTTTACCAGCCTCTCCCGGAAGGAGCCACAACTTCCCTATACCCGTTTACCAAATTTCTCCATAAGGGAGCTACGACCCCCTGACTCGTTTACCAGCCTTTCCTGGAAGGGAGCTACGACCCCCTGATCTCGTTTACCAGCCTCTCCTGGAAGGGAGCTACAACCCCCTGACTGAAGGCTACAACCCTCAGCACCACCTTGGACCACGTTTCATCAATTTTCACACTCGATCCAACCACTTCAATAGAACACAACTTGTAGGCCACAATTCATCATATTTCCAGACCGAACCCTTTCCATACTTTTAAGCACAGTCAACCATGAACCAGATACATATAACTTACTGACAGATATCAGTAAACCAGCAGAACAGATCAGACATTTCTTACCACAGACTTCAGAAAACCCTAGTTTGCATACGCACTTTCCTTTCTCTGATGTCGCGTATATACGCGCTTTCGTTCACATAAACCCGCGTATACTTCTGTACACATTACAGAGCCCATTTCATTGCGCATACGCACTTTCTCTTCAGCGAAGCCGCGTATATACGCGCTTCCTCTGCGGCGAACTAGCGTATGGATCTTCAATCATTATAGAGCAGCATACTTCTTCAGATCAGATTCGGGCCTGGCCTACCTTGCTTCGGCGTATGTCTTCGCTCATCTCGCATCTAATCCTTCCATAAACAGATCTAGCAAATACAAGTACAATACAGATCTAGATCCCCTTCTTCATCACTCCTTCATTGGTGCATCATACATTCAGATCTTCCATTCAACTGTAACCCTTTCCATTCAGATATACTCCAGAGAGAAGTATTCATTCAAGCTCAGACATCTTGCACCCACACTCATGATTTGCACAATGAATTTCTTCTCCTTATATAGGTTTACCCTTTATCAATACCATAAGCCAAAACCACATTACTTCCGATGGTATTCCTGGATGGGGTCATTTAGAGGGATCACTACCCAATACAATGGGTCAATACCATGGTGGTTACCCCCGGTTTTGCACTTTATGAGCGCTTTTTCCCATACGCGACTTGGAACTTTTTTTCCCGCGTGCATACGCGACTTCTCCTAGAAAACTCCGCATATGCCTTGAGACATACTCTTTTCATCATATATTTATCACATGCTGAATTTCTTTCTTCATTGCCTTCTGTACTCACTGTAGATACATCAGTTTTAGTTTATCAAGACATATTCTATCAAGCACAACTTCATCCAGTAAGTTGCCATTATCTTCATCAAGAGGGTTGCCTTTCAAGGACAACACTCATCATCATATTGCTAACAAACATCATTTACCAAGTCCATCACGTCAAGAATAACTTCATCAGGTGGATTTCCATCAAGGACAACACATGTCAACAGTCGCATGTCTTCATCTTCATTCAGTGGGTTGCCATCAAGGACAACACTCTGCATCATATTGCCAACAACCCAAAATTCACAGAGATGAAGTGAATGAGTGTCATGTTCAAGAGCGATTTGCTACCATAAAGTGATTTATCCCTTTCCAATTTTCCCCAGTCATTGTTGACCAATACCTCTTTATTCTTTAACAAGCTTCAGAAGGATAACATATGCTTGATGTATAATTCCTCCCTTCGGGTGAATCCATCGCTATGTAATGTTTTAACGAGTCTAGTGAAGGTGAAACTCGATATTGTCATGATGGAAAAGACTGTCACTATTTGATGTTTTAGTGAGTCTAACGACACTTTAAACTCAGTCCTTTTTCATATTTAGAGAGTTTGAAAAAGGGAAAGAAAATTCCACAAGTTTGTTTTCGTAAAATTGTCTCTCAGATCCAAAAAAGCGTAAAATAATACCTGAGAGAACCTCCTAGTCATCGACTAGGGTGTTCTTTTTTCTTAAATAATCTATCCCAGCCTGGAAAAGGGTTAAACTTATAATGAGTAGATTTTGTTTCAATTAAATTTACGAGATTTAAAGGACAAGTGCTCAGCAATATTTTCATGTTTTGGGAGTCTGAAAAGAGATGAAAGAGAACTCTAGGGGGGTTCCTTTTTCATGTTTAACAGAGCTTGAAAAAGAGATAAAAGTGTGCTCTATGGTAACAATTCATTTCACGATCATGCACATCGAATTCACTATATCAGATGTAAACCTACTCAAAGAACCACCAAATAGATTAAAAATACCTGTTTTAATAGTAAAAATGGGTAAAAACTATATTCAATTCATTAAATATGCATAAATTAAACAAAAATACTATTAAATAATAAATTACCAAGTAATTTTTACCATTCAGTTTTAGTGCTTTGAGCCAGTTTTACCCTCAAAATTTAGTAGTTGATTGCGACAGATTCTGTGTTCCATTTATCATGCCGTCTGGACTAGGTAGGAGATCTTACCTTCCTCTTTCTATTGGTTTCTTTATTATTCAGTTTCATGCAATTTTTTAGGGTTTTGGGGCTCCTAGGGTAAATATACAACACCCTAGGATAAATGCACCCTTGGATGTCAAAAAGTGTGTTGCAGAGGGGCTGAAAAGAAGCCCATGTCCTCTGTAATTCTCTATCTCCCACTCAGGAATGCGTTGGGCGCAATTCAAAAATTTTCATTATGTTTTCTGCCCAAAATTTCTCCATTTTTTTGCATGGAATGGATCCTAACTAAGCTTATGGTTTGATTTCAGACTTTGATCAGATCAGAATATCGATTACATGGCGAGAAAAAGAACATGAGGAAGATGATATGGTTGCCCTAAATGATCCTGGCACTATGAGAGCCCTCAAAGACTATGGGTTTCTCAAGTACTTTAGATTGTCAGGGATGAGGCAACATATGGAACTATTGCAGTTCTTGACTTGATCATGGGACCCGACACTACAAAAATTTCACATTGGGGACAAAGTGCTCCCAATGTTGGTTGATGGAATTTAATTTTTGACAGGTTTTTCAAGACATGGTGCCCCCTTTTCCATTGAGGGTTCCATCCATGGAGGTGAGACAGTGAAGGACTACATTCGACAATTTTTTCAACCAAGTACCGAACCTATCAAACATGGAAATATAAATATCCAAGATGTACGTGATATGCCTTTGTGAACAATCCTATTCACTATCGCAAAGTTAGTTGGTAGCATGAAACTTCATGTCGTGAACATATCATAAATGAAGCATGTGCCTAAGTGTCTCGAGCCAACTGTGTTCAACTAGGTTGAAGCAGTAATCCTTTAGATGAATAATGACTGACCAAAGAAAAAAGTGGCAAGGTGAAGAATTTTAGCTATGGATCGATGTTGATCACTTTCATTTTGGAGTGAGTTCCATTGATGTAGCCACAACATGTGACATTGGGATTAGCTCGTCCTAGATATTCACGAATGTAACGATGAGTAGGGTTGATGGCTGGACATGCTGGTCAATCATCGATCTCGTTTTCCATTGCATTCTTCACTTCGCTACAACGAAAACATATCATCATAGAGGAGCATCGATATGTAGAGATGGATATCTGTGGAGATCCAGATTCGATTTTACCAGTCGACGCTCAATGAGGTGCTACAGGTAAAATGTTTGACCATGTTTTTGATTTTTTGGGTTTTCTACATATTTTGTGTTTTTTGATGTTCCCAAGACTAAAAAAAAGATGTTTTATGTATGCAGATGTGGGTATTGTTTGACTAGTGGGTCATGCACAACAAGTAGGAGAATCAACAGAGAGGATTGTTGGGAGAGTAGTCCTTCGAGATTTGGATTTAACCAAGACTCTTGTTGAGTTACAAAAACATGTGGAGGGATTGACTCTCTGGATATCAGATGTCCGAATCGAGGAGTTACCTATGAGGCTGTGGCGCCATACTATTGGTGTGATTAGCTGTTGGATGAGGCTATTGCACATGATAGCCCAAGTAGTGACCTACTATCATTAGCACCACTAGGTCTACTTATATTATGATATGTCTGTATACATTTTGAGGTCATATGACCAACGTGTCTTGGACACAATTTTTTGAAAAAACTCAATTATAAATCTATTTTACTTTTAGTGTTTTCATATGATTATGTGCAATCCTACTCAATTGTGTGAATTGAATTGAAAATATATCTTTACATATGTTTCAAATGTTTATTTAACACATAATTTGATGAATCAGTTAAAGTGTTAAAGTTTTTGGAAATGTGTTAATATTGGATGTAATAAAAATGTCTTTCCAAAATACGAAATCTAAGGAAAATGCGATGAATAACTGGATTTCGGACAACATAAACACTAGTAAGTTGTAGTACGACAAGTTGTGAGTCCAACCTGATGATGATGCGACGAATGCCAAGTGAAATGGCATCACAGAGGAGTTCTATCAATGAACTATACCCAACGATATTGTTGGTATATAGACCAATAAAAACTCTTGGAAACTCACTAACTCGCCACTTGGAGTGAATATGGACCATGTTGCAGAGGACATATTTTGCGTACTATAATTAGAACCATCAGCATATCCAACAAATGGTTCTGAAGATTATGACATCTACAACAAATTCAAAGCAGATTACTAACCACATGAAAACTATGAAAGACACATTGTGACACACACTCAATCAAATCATATATACAATATCAGTCAGTGTTTACTACGTAGAATCAAGCATAGTAACGTTTAAGATACAACCCATTCTGAGACTGTGACAATGGAATCCCATCATAATATACCAACTCGTAGGCACCCTTAGCTATAATGCACTTGACAATGTAGGGGCCATGCCATAATGGTTCACATTTTCTTGTTCCTATCTTATCAGCTTTCTGATCATAAATAAAGACCAAGTCTCCTTTCAAGAAGGTGCTAGGCTTGACATTGCGGTCATATTATGCCTTAATTCATCTCTTATGTGCTTCATTGGCCAATGAGTCTTCACGACATGTTTCATCTAGATGGATGAGATCTAAAAGACGTGCCTCTTCTTCAGAAGTGTCAGATAGCAGGTCAATCACAAGTTTCAACGATGGAATTTCACATTGAATCAATAAGATAACTTCCAAACCATAAACCAACTGAAAGGGAGTAAATTTGGTTGTTTTTATCACCAAGGTTAAATACACCCACAAAGCTGAGTACAGGATTAAATTCAAGTTTCATTTATGAACCCCAATCATGCATTGAAGCATACACTTCAGAATATTTTTGATAGCTTAAATGTGTCCATTAGCTTGTGGATAATAAGGGGTAGAAATATCATGTGACAGTCCTAACTTGGCAGTCAACTCAGTCATCATGTGATTGCGAAATTTTTTTCCATGATTTATGACTATGGCTTGTGCCACACCAAACCGTGTAACCACATGGTTAAAGAAAAAATAATGCAATTGTCTCACCAGCGTTGTTAAATGTAAGCATACCCATGCCCCCTGTCTAAGCGAGGGTTACATGTCATGAAGTGAATGCCCCATTTCAAAAATGGTTCAACAACGATGACATGATGCATTGGTGCTTGCGGTATAAGGGTTTTACGATCAAATATCTGACAAGCATGAAAAATTCTAACAATGATAATATAGTCACGAAATATGGTAGGCCAGAAGTAACCAACACAGAGAATCTTCTGTGCGGTAGAAAACTCAGACAAATGTCCACTACAGGTACCAAAGTGGCAATCATTTAAAACTTTCTTGACCTCCTCATGAGTGAGGCACCTATGTAAAATCATATTGACACCACGATGATAAAGTGTATCGCTGACGATCAGATAATATTTAGCTTGGTATTGAATACATCGTTGTTGCGAGCGAGAGTTATTGGGCTAGAAATTTTGGGCCTGGAGATAGATGATGAAATCTCCATACCACGGGTCAGATGACTCTATCAGAAATAAAGACTCGTTCAGAATTGATAGTTCCGTAGTAGACTTAGTGCTACTCGAGGGAAGGTCACAGATAAGCTCAGCGAACACGAAAGACTTCTTTAACTTGGATTTGATGAATTCCAAATCAAATTCTTGAAAACTGACGATTCATTTTGATTATTTCCCCCCCCATAAATTGACGTGACAGAATGTATGTCATAGGGTTGCAACCCGAAATGAAAATGGTCTTCCAGAGCAGGATATAATGGCGAAATTTGTATAGCTTGAATGGCTGCCAAAGTGAGCTCCTCAACATAAATTTACTTAACTTTCATATCATTGAGATTACGACTCAAATAATATATCGGATGTTCAATCCCATATTATTCTTGTATTAAAACCATAGCAATGTTTGTATCTGTAGGGACGACATACAGGAAATAACCACTCTGATATTTGGGGGATAGATTAATGATGCTCGGATCAGGGTATCTTTAATAACATCAAAGGAAGCTTGTGCAACCTCATCCCAATGGAAGGGGATCCCATTTTTCAAGAGTCGAGTAAATCCTTTAGCCATTTCGGTGTAGTTGGGAATGAACCTCCTTAGAAAGTTAGCCTTCCCTTAGAGTCTTTGTAACTGAAGTAGATTGGGAGTAGGAAAATCAAGAATGGCCTAGAACTTCAATGGATCAAGTCGAATTTTGTCTCTCGAGATGAAGAATACAAGAAAACGATCAGAATCGACACCAAACACACATTTGTGCGGATTAAGGCATATTTTGTAGTGACGACATTGTAAAAATATCGCTCTCAAATGTAGCAGGTGGTCAACCCATTTCCGTGAATGTGTAGGTAAGTCATCCAGATAAAATTGAACTATGTGCTTGATGTCATGGAAAGCATAATTCATTTCCCTCTGGAATGTTTCCCCAACATTCTTTAAACCAAAAGGTATCTTTCGATAAGTGAATGTTCCCTAGGGATAAATAAAATTGGTTTTATATTGGTCCTCTAGGAGAATATTGATCTTATTGTAACTGTAAAATCCATCCATGCAAGAAAATATTGCACATCTGACAGATTCATCAATAATTTGGTCAATAAACATAGTGGGATATTTGTCTTTCAGACAAGCATGATTAACATCCCGATAATCGATGCACACTCTAATTGTCCCTTGTTTCTTCATGACAAAAACAATGTTGGAAACCAAATTGGTAAGCGGAACAGGGTAAATGAAACCAGCACGCGAAAGTTTTTCAAGCTCTACTTTAATGGAAGAAAATTTATTAGGATGAACAAGAGGGAGGCGTTGTCGTACCGGCTTGACATCAGGGTAAATTTTAATCTCGTGTTCAACAATGCTGGAATCGATGCCTGAAATTTCCTCATATGACCAAGTGAATACATCTTGGAATTCACAAAAAAGAGAGCGGTAAGTGTCAATTTCAGATGGAGAACAAGACGCACCGACATGGATGTTTTCTAAAATACCAAGTTTGGTCGAAATATTGATAGAAATCATTTCTTTGATATTTGATGGGTTTCGTTCAGAATCAGTGGCATGGATAAGAATATAATTCATCAAGAAATCAACTATTGTAGGGTGATATAGTTCAGTTGTACTATCTTCATTTTAATCAGGAAGATGGGATCTTTGATGAGAATCTTCCCATGGTTCTTCTTCCAGCATCATGGATTCCATAATTCTCTCATCGGTTGAGAATATACGTGAAAAAGGATCACAATAATTACCATAATCCAAAGAACGATCGACCCAAATAGACAGTGAAAAAGGATTTGGATTGGACGCCTAAGCCAAAAATATTGATTTCTATGCGAGCTCAATTGGACTTAGCGACATGATTTGGCCCAGCCTATCTATTTTGGAATCATTGGGAATCTTCCTTAATTCATATGAAGTGGAAGATATCATATTGCATGTCTCTATATTTGTGATTTATACCGATGTCATAGGCAACGGTAAAAAAAGGTTCCCATTAGGGAAGAATCCTTAAAGAATCCTAAACCAATTTTCTGAAGACATGGTGGGGGTCTGTGAACAAACAGAACGCTTATAGTTTCCTGGGAACCAGAGGTGAAGAAGGATATTTGATTGATGACTATGATGCTTCCCTTATGGGGGACGATGACCATACGAAAGTAATTAAATACTACCGCAGCCATAGTGTAAACCCATGATCTTCCAAGTAATATATTGTAGTCAAGGGGTTCGTCAATGACCTCAACTTCAATAGTAACTTCTTTTTCCCCTAGTTTGACTTGCAGGTTACTGAGAGTTCCACAAGGCTTATATGTACGACTGTCAATAGCTTTCAACATTGTAGGTGATTGTAATAAAGTCAACGAGCCAAGTGACTTCCAACAACTCATAGACATGATACAAGTAGATGTGCCTTCATCAATGATAGTTCGATGAATGAGGAAATTCAGGACATGTACTTGAATAAAAAGTGCTAATTGTGGCACATAGACCGCGTGATTAAAGACTACAAGATTAGAATCCATTGGATAGATTCCACCAATCACCAACAACAAAGCCTTCTTTTGGGAGGGACAACTATGAAGAACCTCAAGCGTTGACATAGCAAAAGGTGATTGAGCCAGATCTTCAACTACATTATAATTTTGAGTTGCACGAGCTTGAGGTTCAAAAGTTGATTTATGAACGACTCCCTTTGGCGGATTTATTGTTAACTCGAGAATAATAGGCAATGGAAGCGAATCAGATGGAGTACAAGTCAAAGTAGTAGGCTGATCTGTAGCCTGACCATTCGATGACAACAGAGGATTACGATATTATTTATTTCGAGCAGACACTAAAACATCAGTTTTGGGCTTAGTGGCAGATAGCATAAGCACTTGCAAACTAGAAGCGGGATTCATAGCAACCATATGTTTTTCTGGATTCAGAAAATGATTTGACAACACTACACATATGACATAAGTATTAAGAAGCTTCTAAAATTTTGAGTGGTGAGGAAAATCTCACATAAAATGCTCCTCATTACATATCACACAAGGGTAATGAGGTTTCCGAGAAGAACTAGATGAATCTGATGATTTTTCCTGCAGGGGTGAATTTTGTCTCTTCTTATCTTTCCCCTTCTTCTTATTTCCCAGTTTCTTGTCAAATTTTCCCTTGTTAGATGACACGACATGTATTTCAGAAGAAGACACTAGATCAGATGAAACAAGTTTTTTATTTGAAATAGCAAGTGTAGAACCAGATGGTTGACTTGCTAACGAAGTGCTAGTAGAGCCAATCACACCATTGCCGGCATGAATGTCCTTAGCGGATGGAGAAGGAGGAATAGTAAAATTTGGTCACAGTGCATTCAAAATATTTTCATAGAGTGTGCTAGACTGAGTATAGATCAAACCTAGATACTGGGCATGAGAAATCACTTTCTCTTCAGTGACAACACCGCCTTTGGCCACATCCTTGGTGATAGATGGCAACAAGGAATTTATAATCCACACAGGTAAAAGTTGATCCAGAAAAAATGTTTTAACCATTCGACAATGACGACGCCACTCATGTATATGATCTGATATATGAGTAGCAATGGTCTGTTTAAAACTAGTCAAAAGTTCCATTCCAGTTTCATATCTAATTGGTAACTGGAATTGGGTTAAAAAAGTAGTGGCTAAAGCTGTAAAGTTATCGAAAGAAGCTCATGGTAATTCAATATACCACTTCGTAGCTAGACCAGTAAGCGTTCACTGGAAAATATGTAGTCTAATAGAATCATCATTCAAGGAATTTGATGAACATCATAGATGATAAGTCATAACGTGCGTAGATGGATCTTATCCAAATTTTAGATTTAATTTTAGAATTTCAGATGGTAATTTATGAGGAATAACCAGCTACCAAGGTAAATAATGAATGGGATCATTAGTGAGTCGGTTGAAATTAGGTAACTCTAATGTTGCAACAAATGGAAAATGTCGATTTAGATCAGGTTAAGCGTAAAGAGGGTAAGATGGAATTGCATGGGAAATAGGTTGTTTTGCACCAACATTAGGATTTTGTTGTTGGTAACCTAGATAGTAACCTAGATAGGGGTAATTTTTTTTACCAAACCCTTGATAGGCTTGTTGACCAAGACCCGGATAAGCTTGAAACTGTTGGAATGGTTTTTATGGCTGCCATGGGATTTGATAAAACTGTTGTTGCCCGCCAGGATAATTTGGACCAGGTTGTGAATAGACCAGACCAGTAGAATCCCATGACAAAGGTAAAATACCCTGTGGTTGTGAAATTCCCGATACAGATGGTTGTTGAATACCAGCCTGGGAAGACGGAGTCTGTAGACCCAAAACTTGAGAGTTAAGGGTTGAGGGACCCGCTTGGGCAGACTGAGCAACATCCAAAGAATTAATAATAGGCGTAGTAGGTACATATGCAACAGGTTGAAATGGTTGATATTGATACACAACCATTTGTGGCTGAACAGGCAAGGTAGGGTTCCATTGACAAATAGGCATTCCAGCATAAGCTTGACCTAAAAATGAAGGAGTACTACCATATGGCCCGAACATTTGTTCCCCCCCAACATATGGATATAAGGATATTACACACACTAAATTTCATATGATGGGTGTCCAACAGATAGTGGATAACATGGAAGGTAATTGGATGGACCAACCTGGTATTGAGCTGATGATGTCAATAAAGGATCAGGCCACACAATACTTATAAGAGAGGAACCAGATAAAATTCTAGATGATGACATGGGAAAATTCCATGGACTAGAGGAGACACTAGAGTAGGTTCCATTTAAATGTTGGTAACCTAGTGGGACAGATGTACCACCATAACTATGAGACTCGGGTGTCATAGAAAACATTGAAGATGAGCACCAGTACATGTTGTCGCAGTTGCAACAGATGGTACAGTCTGGGATGTTGTCTCAGCCATGGTTAAATAACCCAAAAAATACTCTAAAGAATATATGAGAACTTGAGAGTGAACAGGATCAACAGGAGCATAGTAGGTCAAATGAGGAAAATATGGATAAAGATGAAGCCTCGACCCAAAATGATTTGGAGTTGAAGGGGTTTTCTCTTCATGAATTTCTTCCTCTATTGAAATCAAACTAGGTGGAAGTACTTCACCGTCAGGCCTGAGATAAATTTCAGATGGTAAACTCTGTGGTAAAGAAGAAGAATCAACAGTTATGAATGAATGAGGATGAGACAGCCGCATGGGAAAAACTTCTTGTTGTTCAACTTCAAGATCATGATGTACTAGTAAAAGAAAAATAGATTCTGGATTGACATCCAATTGAAAAAGCTTGGGTTCTGGATTTACTGTTTCACTGGATTGAATTTTAGTGTCCTCAAGTAACTGTGTGGGTTTCGTCTCGACAGTAGCAGATAAACTGGGATCAGTCGAAATGACTTGAGACTCGGTACTCAAAGGATCAGATGACTCTGTTAAATTATATGAAGATGTAGCACCAAATGTTCGAGAGGTACCGAACTCGATAGGACGAGCTTGCCTTCGTCTACTAGGTGTAGCTTTTGGCGGTAAAGGTGGTTTATTCGTTGTCCTACATGAAAGACGAGGAAATGGTTGATATTTTTCCATGATTGTTGATTGATTTAAAAAAAAAAAACAAAAACAAAAAGAGGGTAATGCTAGGCAAAAGGTTTACCAAGAAAATATGAACTGTAATATATCACCCTAGTAAACCAAGGACTTATTTATGTTCATGCAATCTCCCCGAATGTTGTGTTTGGTGTATTACAGTGTACAAGGTGTCCAACTCAGTTACCGATGGATGGTAAGAAACCTAACGTTTTCCTCCCAACTATACTCGATGATAGGTGGAGGCCCAATCCGTATTAGCATTGTCTAATGTAAAACCGCATAGTGAGAGCATCCCCTTATAATTTTCGCACTAGAACACCACCTGATATACCCGAAGGTATGTGGATGAGCTCTGATATACTTACGTACATGGAATGAGGTATCACACTCGAAATGTATCACAAACAATTAATGACAGATGCTATGTTTAACAACGTCGGAACACGTCTCTAGCCTAGACCTCTAAATGTTATCGTTAAGTGACAATGCTCCCTTAGATTATTTCAGATAAATTTTAAGTTGATCTTGCTTATAAGTTTGTCTTTCAGGTTCACCGCGAGATGTATTTGACATTCCTAGAATACAATAAAGATGATAAACATTCATTTCGATTCAATTTTTGACAATGAAAAACTAGCTACAAGGGATAGAGCAATCAACAATGAGCACATTTAAATGAAAATTCCCTAACTATTCCTACGCAACGCTCACAATCCCTATATGAAAATGCATGTTTTTCTTTTCAATTTATTTTAATTTTAGATGAACTAAAAATAAACTATGATGCACAAACAATCAATCAATACTTTCAAGAGAAATGCACACTGAAACGATAATTCCGCTTTCGAAAATAAAGAACTGATCAAATGTAAAATTTTAAACTTTGGAACTATTCGACAATGATAAAGAAAACAAAAAGAAACATTGATAAAACAAATATCCAAAGTGAGGCAAGAATAGTAGAGGCAGTCTGGTCTCTAGAGGCAATCAGACACTTGAAAATTTAGCAAACAAGATACTAAAATGAATTGCAAAACAAAAAAATATGATGATTTTCGGTTGGTCACACGAGAAACACACCCTTGAGTGGGAGACAATGTGTTGTAGAGAATTTTCCCTAAGCCAATAGAGCTATGCAGAGCACTGTGTCAAGACCAACAGTGTGTTGGTGCCAGAGGAAAACTCAAAAAAGACAATCAAACACACTACTTTTACTAAAACACATTCAAAGGACTAAAATAAAGCAAGTAAAGTCTACTAGAGGCTAATAAACAACGATAAAACCACCATGGACGATCCGTCGATACCTAGTATGGTTGCCAATTTGTTTTACGGAAATCAAACCTATGCATAGATATGTTTTCCCTAAGTGTGGTGGTCACATTTAGAGCAATAGAAAAAATATATTTTAACTTTTCCTTAAAATTAATAGATAAGATAATAATACCTACTTGTAATATTTTTGCTATTCCTCGCCTCCCTTTTTTCACTTTCGTCACTCTCAATCAAATTGAACTTGCTTGATTGGCACCTGCAATGGCTATTAACATAAGACAAAAAACGACATAAAGGCATATGATCTATTCATGTTAAAAAAATTGAATCGATTGAATTTGAAAATACATATATAACATCATGGACACATGTATTAGGAAAGGAACAATTCTCTTTATTATGAAGTATAAGGAGAAGTTACAACCAATTGGATCGATTCGATGTCAATTCTCTCCAGCTTCAACCCTATCCTCATCAAATCAATAGCATCACTCCAAAAACATAAAATTACATGAAAATGATACCTCCAAGAGTTTTGATCTCATCAAAATAACTCTACTAATTCAAATTCTTTCTCCCTTGTGCACAATGATCAATGCTCAATTTATAAGTAGTGAAGGTAGTTCGACATTAATCAATCATTGAATTCATTTTCCAAAAATGGATGAAGAGGTTTCCTTGTTCATGGGAATAGGAGGATAAGAGGTTAAATGGCTCCATGGTGTCCATATTTGAAGTTATCAGAGGATGTGATAGCTATAACAACTTCTAGAAGCCACTAGAGGGTGGGAAGATTCCCAAAATCCAATGAAAAATTTTCTCCCAATTGACCAACGCACTGTAAAGTGGGCCTAGATGCTCTGCAACATAGCTTTGAATGGGAGTAGATGCTCTGTAAATCACTTACTGCAGTCTAGGGGTGTGTTGATGGCCAAATGTAGGGCCCCATGTATGGTATAGCATATGTGAATTTGCAGGCCATCATTCTACGAATTATTGTCACATACTACAAAAGTTTGTGAGATCGTCGAGGCAATTATTCTGTAATTTCTGTAGTTCGGTGGGACATGATGAGCAACATTGTAAGAGCTATGATGTGATGATGTAGAGAAATACTGGTGCATATCAAATGCAGGTAGAAGGGCACGATGCTTCAGGATCACCAACTGCACAAGGAGGTTTCCAAGGCCAAGGGTGTGGCCGAGGAAGAGGTGTTGGTCGTGGATGAGGATAGATCATATGTTACAACCGTGGATAGATTGGAATTTTTTCTAGGGATTGTTAGAATCCTACTGCAGCTTCCTGTAAGTACTGTCAAGATTTTGGTCATGAAATCAAACAATGTCCCATTTTTTTAGCTAAAATGTAGGAGAAGTGCAACCAGCAGCCGACTCAAAATATACAAATGATGAGGGCTAAAGAACACAAGGCAGATCCAAGCGTTAACATAGTAACGCATAGTGGTGTGAGTACCAGAGGAGACCGTGCAGAAGGAAAAAATGCTCTGACAGATACATGGGTAAGGAAACCAGAAGATAAGAATGTTGGATTTAATGTACAATGCGAGAGAGACACATTCATGGAAGCAAGGAAGGCATTTATGACTTCTAAAGCTTCGCCACCTACCATGCGGAGACAATCGTTTCCATTGAAGAATAAGCCTGAGAAAAATGACGAAGTAAAGGAAGTTGATCAAAATAACTTGACGTCATTTTTACAAATGTGTATGAAATTGCTGAGGGACCAAAAGGTCATAGAAGGATCACGGGAATTAATAGATAACTATGCTAGTAAGGAAAAGTAGCAACTGGAACAACACGTAGTAAATAAAGTGTGTAGAACAAGAAGAGAATCAACTAGGAGATGCGGCTGACTGCGTAGGTCGGTGATTATGAGATGGATCAAGTCATTTTGGATCTAGGATCAGATGCCAACGTTTAGCCTGTTATCACCCTAGTAATTTCTAAAGATTGTGGGCTTTTGATTTTTAGTTTTAAGAAAACTAGGGGTAACCACAAACCTACTTTGGAAATTTAGGATCTAGCCTTCCTAAATTTTAGAGAGGGCTCTCTCTTTATGATTTAACTTTGTTTTTGTTTAATATTTTAGGCTAGTTATGATAGTTCAATTTGGTTTTTCTTTTGAAATATTTGGTGGAAAATAAGATTACTTAAAGACAAATTAAAGAGGGATCTACTAGTCCATTGGGCTATGGATTCAAAGTCTAGCAAGCAGAACTAGAAGGCAAGGCCAAGAGGATGCTAATGTATTCAAGGCAAGGTAGATAACTGTCAGATATTTGGATAGATTGTTTTGATGAGATGGCTTGCTTCCTTTGATCTGGAAAAAGAGGAAGGAGGCCGGGGTCAAACGGGACTAGGAGCAATTAAGAATTCCTAAATCCAGAAATCAGTAGAAAACATTTAAATGATTAAGTAGTTAAGACATGGAGTTCTGACACTAGTCCTAAAGTAATACTCCTATTTAATCATTAAGATTGAACAACATATATGAAATGTATGGAACTTAGAAAGGAAACAATGACAAGATAGATGCACTTTACTCTTCAAATTATCGCATGAATCCTTAATTATGAAGTCCAATTGGCTATTGTCTAGACTGCTGATTTGAAATCAACACATGTGAGCCTCCAACGTACCAGCAAAATGTCTATAATGTTCTCATCAATTTTATTCCACACTAAACACTTCATAAACTGAAGTATTTATACAAATTTTTATTACAAAATATCTTAGAGAAATCTAGGAATAACTCTAGGAAATAAAAAATATCTTTACACATTAAGAGGGATAGTTGCTTAACAAGTTAGCAAGTTGTCCTCTTATCTAGAAAATATAGTGCTATTTTATCTAACAAAACTTGTTTGTTTGAATAGCTGTCCATGCTTGCTGTCATATTGCAAAATTTCTTCTTGGAAGATGTCTTCACTGATCCTCTTTGACCCTATTCTTTATCCGAATACACTTTCAACTGATATATTAACCTTTTAACAACTGTAAAAGGAATTTTCACTGTGTTAGAAAAATCAGTTCACTGTCATATCATATTTCTGTCATACTAGATTTCCCTTTTACCTTTTTACTGCTATAAAAGAGATTCATCAAAAGTAAAAAATCAAAATCAAATAAGCTTTTTTATTCTTTTCTTCTCAGTTTGACTACTTTATCTGTACTTTCCTTCATTGTTCTATTTCTATGCTGCTATAACATATCTGTAAACTCTTGCCACTGTTTTGCATCGGGTATCTTCATGTTTTTCAACTTTCTGTAGCTTTCATCTGCATCAGTGCACTTTGCAAAATTTGGTTTGACAATGACAATATGTTTAATCTCATTTTGCAGAAAAAATAAGTCTTCAAAGTATTGTAGAATAACTTTGCCAGTGGGGAAACCTTGTGGTAGAGGCTTGTTCACTTGTTCTTTAGCATGGTCTCTCATCTTCTTATCATAGTCTGTTTGGACCAGCAGTTTCTCATTAAAGCCATGTATGTCTGGGAGGCCAACTTTCCTCAACATTGTATATTTTGCCAAAAACTTTGTTATTGATAAGTTCATGGCCTCACACTTTTCCTTCCAATTTATTCATTATGTTCCTTTTTGTTAGGACTTTCTTGATCTGAAGTATTGTTTCTATCCTATCATGTATTTTTAGCTCCTCAAGTTCCACTCTTTTTTTACTGTTTAAGAAAGTAATAAGCTTTAAAGCTTGAGATGGTTTATTTGCAAGTTCTTCCTTTGTATTTTGAATCTCTACCTGTGCTTCCAGAAGTAAATCTCTTTGCTCATATATAATTTGAATTGAAGGCCATTGGAGATGTATGCCTTTAATTATTTTGGTCCAAAGGTAGTTTTTTATATAGGACACCTGTTCACTAAAGTTCACTTCCTTTTGCAAAATATGTACCCATTCTTCAAGTATATTTGCCCTTTGTTCATGTCCCTTTGATGTAATCAATGCATCCTGTTGGATGATTCAAGAGTTTGAATGGTATTTTTCAAATTATTTATCTCATTATTTTTTAGGGACATCTCCTCCATGGATTTTACTATATCTGTTGCTTCAAAAATATTTTCAAGCCGTGGAAGAGATTTATAAGAATTAAAAACTGAGGATTCGAATTTAAAAAGAGGCTTTTGAGACAATAACAGTTTCTGGAGAAATTTTGACAAATTTTGCCCTGATTTTGAGCATTTTAGGGAAAATTTATATGACTAATTTCTCTTTTTTAGGTGTATTTTTGTGAAAAGGACTTCAATTTTGGATTTGCGGGCTTGAATAGTGGAAGAATACCTGAACTGCAAGTATTTTGATAGTTGGAAGAGTTTTGGAGATGCTTCCACTTGAATTTGGACTTCAGTTGATTTGTTGGAGCCGAAATAGTGTACTTTGTCATGTCAGCAGGGCATCTTGCTGCGAAATCTGAGCTTTCATGCATAAAATAGACTGACAGTGGTTTAAAATCGGGTCTTGGAAAGCTTTAAAGGGCAAAGCGGAGTTTTTTTATCAGTCGGGAGGAAAATAATAACAATAAGATTTATAAACAAAGGTTTTAATCTTTATACATAAATATTTAAAAAATGTCATTAATGCAAGTCAAATCATAGGCGGGAGGTTGTTTTTGGATTTTGATTGCGAAAACCATTGGTGGGTTTCGCATTGGCAACAAGAAGTAAGTGTTATTCCTTAAAATGAACGCGATGCAATGAGAAAACGCCACGTCACAGGGAGCGGTTTCATGAATACAACCTATTTCGCACAACTTTTGAATCAACAGTGATCAATCAGTTTTGGAGCGCGAAACTGATAGTTGGCCATCGGATATGATAAGTGGGAGTGAACAGTCAGGATGCATTTGAAATTTGTGGAGTAAACAAATGTGGGGCCAGGCGGCTTCATATACGCGCGCAGTCAAATAAAACTTTAATAATATATGAATTTATAACCAAAGTTTATTCAAATGGGTAAAGGTAAAAATCATATATAGGCGGGGTTTAATGCAAATGGTTTTATCGTGCAATGTTTATATATAAAGATATTTTATATATATGGTTTAGAATGCGCGTGAGGTGGGATATGGAGTTAACCATGATTTAAACTAGGTAAAAGGGGACTTTAACCTAGGTTTAAGTCTTATGCGGGGAAAATAACGATGTATTTACAAAGGCTTTGGGGGAATAAAGTTTAGTTTGAATTAAACTTTATAATAAGCGTGGAAGTATTTTATTTTATTATATAGTTTATTAAACCATGAGGGCTTAGTAACTATAGCGGGGTGGGATATTTAAATATGGTTAGTTTTAGACCAAAGCGGGTGTTTTTTGGGTTTTTTAATTTAACATGTAGGTAATTAACTTTGTTCTAAAATCTTAAAATAGTGGGTTTTAAAGGATATTTAACATAAAAGGGGATATAATAATAGGATAAGGTTTATTTATAGGGATTTAATAAATAAATTAGAAGTTAATATGACTAAGGATAATGAAAAACACCAAAACATAATTATATGACTAAGTAAAGTGATAATGTAAAAGCAAAGCTTTATCATTTAAAATTTTGACCACTTTGACCTAGAATATAATATTTTTGGAGGGTTTTTATGCTTTAATGAATGAAGGAAATTAATCAAAAGGGGATTTTATTTTTCATTAATTAAAAGGTCTTTACTTATGAAATTAAAGTGTAATGGATGAATGTAGGGTAAAAGATGATAATCAAGGATTAATATAGGAATTACACTTTTTAACTTATCAGTCATTGAGCCTTGGGTTTGGTCCCAACAGAAGTCAGAGAAATGCTCTGAGCCTCTTTGACTGAAAGTCTAGAATGCAGAATAACTATAGGGGAGGGGAAATTAGTGATTTTTGCCCGGTGAAAAGTATTTACATGATTCTCCCATTTCTTTCTACCTACCCAACTTTTAATCTAACATTTTTTTTTCTTCCATTTTGCAGGTGCATTTGAGCTAGAAATCTTGAACATTTTATTCTCTTGAAAGTGATAAAAACTATCTAAATCTAACTTATATCATTCGAGGGCTCAGATTAAACTGATGAGATCCTCTTTATTCTCTACCTATCTACTAATTAGTCAGGATTAAACTATCTGACTAATCTTTATTCACTATTCTACAATAATAAAATTGAAACATGACAAGTCAAGATTAAGCTGTTCAACTCATCATGGATTATGGAATTTATTAACACTATGCCATAATCATCAGTAACAAAGTAAAAAGTAATGGCATTTGAATTTTCACGCTTTCATTTTTTATTTCTTTTTTCTTTTGGGGTATATTATTTTTTCTAAGTCCTTTGATTTTTATTTTAGGAATTTACCCTATTTTTGATTTTATATATATATATATATATATATATATATATATATATATTTACAAAATATGGGAAAAAAACTTGCAGAAAGCAAGGTATGTACATATTTTCAAAACTATCAAAAGTCAATTCCAAATTATGAATCCTATATTTATAGTACCCTAACAACGGCTTCACATGGGGATGGCATCTCCTTGTGAGATGTCAAGAACACCGTCGACTAGTAGCCTAATCCTTTGAGCCAATCCCAAACATGCGTTTGCTTTGTTATAAAATCTCTGTAACTGAAACTCTTGAACTGAATTTAGTCCTTTTTCTGCAAACTGAAATCTGATTTGGAACTAAAATAACATACTAAAATCGTCAAACCAAACTGATAGATCTTAAATATCTTTAGGACCTTTTCCTTGGCTTTAAATCTTAATGAATTATTTCAAAACTAGCTGAAAAATGAATACTGAAAAAAAAAATGCTCAGAGCTTTGAGCTTATTTGCATTCATCTACCTACTCTAATCTACTGTTATTTTTTTTGAATCAGGTAATACAAAAATGACAATGAAGCCAGTCAAGTAGTTCTAGCAATGCATCGATAATTTGACTGATTTTTATCAAACTTAAAAGCATAACTTCATCATGTGTCTTCATAATCAAAGATATGATGTATAATGGCAATTGCTGATCTATTTGATCCTCATAGATAAAACATGTTTGTAGACTTGAGCTAAAAATAGTCTCGATATAATTTGCTATAGGATCATCAAAAGCATAATGTATGATTTGTGCTTCAAGGCTTTCAATGACCAATTGATTAATTGTATTCTTAATATTAAATCCTGAAACTATTTCTTCAGTCTTGTGCTTGAAAGAACAATTATCCTCATTTCACAAGTCAAAAGGTAGTACAATTTCCTCTTGCTTAGAAGAAGGAAGATTTTCCAAGAATTCTTTAGGATCTTTGAAATTATAGGACTGAATTTGAGAATGCAAAAGTTTAATGTCATTTTCATATTTTTCAGAAAATAACTCAAGAACACATATTTTAAGTTTAGGAGAATATTTTCTTGATTTCAAAAGAATAAATAAATCTCTTAGAAAATCCTCTTCAAGCTGAATTCTAATAACACATCCTTGAGTTCATTGAAAATCTCATGAGATGAAAGATTTGGCACAGACCCTGTCATCTTGTATCATCTTGAAAGATTTGGCATAGACCCTGTCATGATTTGGAATATGGATTTTTGGTTATGGTGTTTCTTCTTAACTTTGAAGTTCTAGATCTTGGACAATGGAGTCGCCAAGTGGATGATTTTAACCTTCATATGTCTGATCATTTTCCACCATCATAGATCAGATCGAAACCTGTAAAATATTTCTGAAGAAAAAGGTTAGTCTTCCCCAGTATGGTCGCCAGTATGTTATCACCCTAGTAATTTATAAATATTGTGGGCTTTTGATTTTTAGTTTTAAGAAAACTAGGGGTAACCACAAACCTACTTTGGAAATTTAGGATCTAGCCTTCCTAAATTTCAGAGAGGGTTCTCTCTTTATGATTTAACTTTGTTTTTGTTTAATATTTTAGGCTAGTTATGATAGTTCAATTTGGTTTTGCTTTTGAAATATTTGGTGGAAAATAAGATTACTTAAAAGACAAATTAAAGAGGGATCCACCAGTCCATTGGGATATGGAGTCAAAGTCTAGCAAGCAGAACTAGAAGGCAAGGCCAAGAGGATGCTAATGTATTCAGGGCAAGGTCGATAAATGTTAGAGATTTGGATAGATTGTTTTGATGAGATGGCTTGCTTCAGGATAAAGGGAAATGAAGGATCCTTTGTTTTGGAAAAAGAGGAAGGAGGCAGGGGTAAAATGGGACTAGGAGCAATTAAGAATTCCTAAATCTACAAATCAGCAGAAAACATTTAAATGATTAAGTAGTTAAGACAAGGAGTTCTAACACTAGTCCTGAAGTAACACTCCTATTTAATCATTAAGATTGAACAACATATATGAAATGTATGGAACTTAGAAAGGAAACAATGACAAGATAGATGCACTTTACTCTTCAAATTATCGCATGAATCCTGGATTATGAAGTCCAATTGGCTATTGTCTAGACTGCTGCTTTGAAATCAACACATGTGAGCCTCCAACGTACCAGAAAAATGTCTATAATGTTCTTAGCAATTTTATTCCACACTAAACACTTCATAAAATGAAGTATTTATACAAATGTTTATTACAAAATATCTTAGAGAAATCTAGGAATAACTCTAGGAAATAAAAAATATCTTTACACATTAAGAGGGACATCTGCTTAACAACTTAGCAAGTTGTCCTCTTATCTAGAAAATATAGTGCTATTTTATCTAACAAAACTTGTTTGTTTGAATAACTGTCCATGCTTGTTGTCATATTGCAAAATTTCTTTTTGGAAGATGTCTTCACTGATACTCTTTGACCCTGTTCTTTATCTGGATACACTTTCAACTGATATATTAGCCTTTTAATAGCTGTAAAAGGAATTTTCACTGTGGTAGAAAAATCAGTTCACTGTCATATCATCTTTCTGTCATACTAGATTTCCCTTTTAACTTTTTACTGCTATAAAAGAGACTCGTCAAAAGTAAAAAATCAAAATCAAATAAGCTTTTTTATTCTTTTCTTCTCAGTTTGACTGCTTTATCTGTACTTTCCTTCACTGTTCTGTTTCTATGCTACTATAACAGATCTGTAAACTCTTTCCACTGTTTTGCATTGGGTATCTTCATGTTTTTCAACTTTCTGTAGCTTTCATCTTCATCAGTGTACTTTGCAAAATTTGGTTTGACAATGAAAATATTTTTAATCTCATTTTGCAGAAAAAATAACTCTTCAAAGTATTGTAGAATAACTTTGCCAGTGGGGGAACCTTGTGGTAGAGGCTTGTTCACTTGTTCTTTAGCATGGTCCCTCATCTTCTTATCATAGTTTGTTTGGACCAGCAGTTTCTCATTAAAGCCATGTATGTCTGGGAGGCCAGCTTTCCTCAACATTGTATATTTTGTCAAAAACTTTGTTATTGATAAGTTCATGGCCTCACACTTTTCCTCCAATTTATTTATTATGTTCCTTTTTGTTAGGACTTTCTTGATCTGAAGTATTGTTTCTTTCCTATCTTGTATTTTCAGCTCCTCAAGTTCCACTCTATTTTTACTGTTTAAGAATGTAATAAGATTTAAAGCTTGAGATGGTTTATTTTCAAGTTCTTCCTTTGTATTTTGAATCTCTACCTGTGCTGCCAGAAGTAAATCTCTTTTCTCATATATAATTTGAATTGAAGGCCATTGGAGATGTATGCCTTTAATTATTTTGGTCCAAAGGTAGTTTTTTATATAGGACACCTGTTCACTAAAGTTCACTTCCTTTTGCAAAATTTGTACCTGTTCTTCAAGTCTATTTTCCCTTTGCTCATGTCCCTTTGATGTAATCAATGCATTCCTGTTGGATGATTCAAGAGTTTGAATGGTCTTTTTCAAATTATTTATCTCATTATTTTTTAGGGACATCTCCTCCATGGCTTTTACTATATCTGTTGCTTCAAAAAGATTTTCAAGCCATGGAAGTGATTTATAGGAATTAAAAATTGAGGATTTGGCTTAAAAAAGAGGCTTTTCAGACAATAATAGTTTCTGGGGAAATTCTGACAGAGTTTGCCCTGATTTTGAGCGTTTTAGGGAAAATTTATATGACTAATTTCTCCTTTTCAGGTGTATTTTAGTGAAAAGGACTTCAATTTTGGATTTGCAGGCTTGAATAGTCAAAGAATACCTAAAATGCAGGTATTTCGATAGTTGGACGGTTTTGGAGATGCTTCTGCTTGAATTTTGACTTCAGTTGATTTGTTGGAGCTGAAATAGTGTACTTTGTCATGTTAGCAGGGTATCTTGCTACGAAATCTGAGCTTTCATGCATAAAATAGACTGACAGTGGTTTAAAATTGGGTCTTGGAAATATTTAAAGGGAAAAGAGGAGTTTCTTTATCAGTTGGGAGGAAAATAATAACAATAAGATTTATAAACAAAGGTTTTAGTCTTTATGCATAAATCTTTAAAAAATGTCATTAATGCAAGTCAAATCATATGCGAGAGGTTGTTTTCGGCTTTCGACTATAAAAACCATTGGTGGGTTTCACGTTGGCAACAGGAAGTAAGTGGTATTCCTTAAAATGAACACGATGCGATGAGCAAACGCCACATCATAGGGAGCGGTTTCACGAATACAACCTATTTCACGCAACTTTTGAATCAATAGTGATCGATCAATTTTGGAGCATGAAACTGATCGTCAGCCATCATATATGATAAGCAGGAGTGAACGGTCAAGATGCATTTGAAAGTTGCGGTGTAAACAGATGTGGGGCCAGGCGTCTTCATATACGCGGGCAGTGAAATAAAACTTTAATAATATATGAATTTATAGCCAAAGTTTATTCAAATGGGTAAAGGTCAAAATCATATATAAGCGGGGTTTAATGCAAAAGGTTTTATCGGGCAATGTTTATATATAAAGAGATTTTATATATATCGTTTATAATGCACGTGAGGCGGGATATGGAGTTAACCATGATTTAAACTAGATAAAAGGGGACTTTAACCTGGGTTTAAGTCTTATGCAGGGAAAATAACGATGTATTTACAAAGGCTTTGGGGGAATAAAGTTTAGTTTGTATTAAACTTTATAATAAGTGTGAAAGTATTTTATTTTATTATATAGTTTATTAAACCATGAGGGCTTAATAACTATAGTGGGCCAGGATATTTAAATATAGTTAGTTTTAGACCAAAGGGGGGTGTTTTTTGGGTTTTTTTAATTTAACATGTGGGTAATTAACTTTGGTCTAAAATATTATAATAGTGGGTTTTAAGGGATATTTAACATAAAAGGGGTTATAACAATAGGATAAGGTTTATTTATAGGGATTTAATAAATAAATTAGAAGTCAATATGACTAAGGATAATGAAAAACACCAAAATATAATTATATGACTAAGTAAAGTGATAATGTAAAAGCGAAGCTTTATCATTTAAAATTTTGACCACTTTGACCTAGAATATAATATTTTTGGAGGGTTTTTATGCTTTAATGAATGAAGGAAATTAATCAAAAGGGGATTTTATTTTTCATTAAGTAAAAGGTATTTACTTATGAAATTAAAGTGTAATGGATGAATGTAGGGTAAAAGATGATAATCAAGGATTAATATAGGAATTCAACACTTTTTAACTTATCAGTCATTGAGCCTTAGGTCCGGTCTCAACAGAAGTCAGAGACATGTTCTGAGCCTCTTTGACCGAAAGTATAGAATGCAGAATAACTATAGGGGAGGGGAAATTAGTGATTTTTGCCTAGTGAAAAGTATTTACATGATTCTCCCATTTCTTTCTACCTACCCAAATTTTAATCTAACATTTTTTTTTTCATTTTGCAAGTGCATTTGAGCTAGCAACCTTGAACATTTTATTCTCTTGAAAGTAATAAAAACTATCTAAATCTACCTTATATCATCTGAGGGCTCAGATTAAACTAACGAGCTCCTCTTTATTCTCTACATTTCTACTAATTAGTCAGGATTAAACTGTCTGACTAATCTTTATTCACTATTCTACAATAATAAAATTGAAACATGACAAGTCAAGATTAAGTAGTTCAACTCATCATGGATTATGGCATTTATTGACACTCTGCCATAATCATCAGTAACAAAGTAAAAAGTAGTGGCATTTGAATTTGCACACTTTCATGTTTTATTTCTTTTTTCTTTTGGGGTATATTATTTTTTCTAAGTCCTTTGATTTTTCTTTTAGGACTTTACCCTCTTTTTGATTTTCCATTTTTTTTTTTTTTACAAAATATGGGAAAACAACTTGCAGAAAGCAAGGTATGTACATATTCACAAAACTATCAAAAGTCAATTCCAAATTATGAATCCTATATTTATAGGACCCTAACATAGCCGAAGCAGACATGGGAGCGTATGGGAAGGCCTCAACTGCAATGTTCACCAATTCATCTCAGGATGGCGAATCAGCTGAAGATCATTCCTATGGGGTGATTTCTAGGGAACATAAACATTGATGGTGCAGGCATATTGGCCGATTTTGAAGTCATTGAAATCATTGATAATAGTAATCCTTACCCTGTGCTGTTAGGATTTGACTGGGCTTACGACATGGATGATAAAATCAACCTGAAGAATAGGCAGATGGTGTTTGAAAAGGATGGTACCCAAGTTGTAGTGCCATTGGATCCTTCAGAAGGTGTGTGCTATACAGAGCCTATCAAGAAAAAGTATGGGGATTCTGAGATTGATCAAATTTATAAGCTCACCACGTAGGATGAAGACTGTATTAATCCCACCGCGGATGGTAGAATAAGTTAGAAGTGCAATAGTTTGTGTGTTTTAGATTTTAATGAGGAGTTGCAGCACTAGTAGAATCGTTTGCATGAATTAACCACTAAGCATTGTAACATGGTTACCAAATCTCTGCACTTTGTCCGATCAAAAGTATGCCACTTTCATTTTTAAGATGGAATGAGGAATATTGTCTTGTTTCTAGAATAATTTGAGCAAAAGGTGCCTGAGGACCAGAGATATGAAGCTTTGGAATTTGCATTAAGTTTTATTCTAGCCTGATGGTGGGGCGCACATAGAGAAATTCTGGGAGGATGGACAAAGTTCTACAAGTTGATGAGGCTAAGGTTTCGTCATGTTGATATTAATATCGTGGAGAAGTATGATGGTTAGAAAGACCCTTGCGAGAATTTGGCTCATTGGACTGCAACTTGGGGAAAAAAACTCAACCAGAATGGGTGCACATGTTCTTTCATTCCCTGGAGATGATACCTCAATAGTGGTATCTGGAAACAATGTTGTGCCATGGAACCATGGATTGGGATGAGATGATCAAAGGGTTCTTGTTAACATACAACTTCACTGATGGTTGAGAGTGCATTAATGCGTCTCTTCAAGAAGTTAAAGCAAGTGTCTTTTGAATTACTAAGGAGCCAATAATGTTAGTACAACCTGACTAGGTTGCGTAGTTGGGGAATGCCCAAGAATGTTGTAAGCAGTCTGCTTGGATATAATCGATTGTTGGCTTGAGGGGTCTTCACCCAGGTTTAGAGTTAAGTTTAACCAAAAAAACCCTCTTACTAATGGCCCTTTCGATAGTGACCTACTTGTGCAAGTCAAAGTCTCACCCGAAGTAGTATGGGGGGGTGCTAGAACCAAGTTTCCACACCTTAAGAGAGAATTAAATGATGTGGGTGTCTTCAGTTCCAAATTTTTTTTGATCTGACCATCGCAATAGAAGCCCTAACCAGAAACCCCAACCAGTTAAATCTAGGTAAATTTACGCAGGTTATCTTGCACGCGCACAGATACAGATCCCGCAATCCTTTCAATAGTCCCTAATACATATTCTTTAGGATCAACAGTAATAGATCCATTCATTTATCATTTATCTAAGGTATAAGACAGTTGCGAAAATTATCCAAACACAAATAACACAGTAAACATAAATAACACAGAAACATATCATAAATCAGAATACAGATGCATTTGGTACTCATATTTATTCCAAAACATTCCTTTATTTATTCACAGTTTAGATCTTCCTTACAATACTTTCGTTCTACCCGTGCACACGGCCGGCAGGGTCCGCACACAACAGGACTAAGGTCCCTCCACACATAGCCAGCAGGAGCCTTCTAAACCAAAACAAGTTCGCTTTTCAACTTAGAACATCATATCAAAACATATCAAACTTCTTACTTTTCTCCTCTACTCAAATCTATCTAGACTCCTATTTATATCTTTATCCTGTGCTCAACTATGGTTCACAAAATACGGATTGCGGCCCCTAGTTCTACCCTTTTTCCCATTACAACTCGTGATTGGCTTTGACCGCCCCAAAGCCCCTTTCCCTGTGCTTCGCTTAGCGCAAATGACTTAACTTACAAAAAATACTATATTTTTATCCAAAATTCGGTCCTAAGGGACCCCGCTCCAACATGACCCTAACACAATATTGTGACTCATCCTGAGTCACAATGGTGCAGGGTTCTTCATCTTGGTTTGCAACTCTTCAATGGCAGTGACAAAGGGCACTAGGATGCCCGCACTCTGATAAACTACACTTTGCGATGTGTCCACCAGCTTCTACAATGTCAACCTTTCTGTGGCTAGATTGATGCTTTGATAGGTCTGGTTCAAATTCTTAACAACTGCATCCAAGACCTGTGACAGATTCATCACCTCGTCAACCCATGAATTCATGTGCACTGTCACAATCTGCTTCTTCCTTCATAACTCCTCTACCTTTTTGTATAATATTTGGCTAGTCTGCAAGTGGGCCGTGTGCTAATCAGGGACAAAAGTAGGCAGGGCCTCTTGGAGGTTGTCGAATGCCTGCTCCTTAGTGCGTAATTCTTGAGAGATCTTCTTGACTAGTGGATTTTTCTGCACATATTTCCACATTCCCATTGCTATTTCTAGTAGTGAGGAGCCCTTGTCAAACGTGGTGGCGATACCTTCTGATGCTTCTTTAACCAAGGTCGCCCGCTATGCACGAACCTCAAGGGGAGTCTCTTGCTGTAGCTTAGCTTGTAATGCACCAATCTTCTTCTCAAATTCCCCTTTGACTATCTGCATCTCATACTGGAAATATTTTAGTGTTGCAACCAAGCATTCAACTTTTACCTACAGTGCAACGAATGTAGGGATGGCCACTTTTGGGAGATCACCACACATTCTGTCAATCAAATGCTCCAGCTCCGCTCTCTGAGCTACAACCTTCTACTGTGCTGTCTGTGCCTGGAGTGATTCTTCGGTATTTTCTGCAACCTTTTTCTCAGATTTGCTCAACTACTAATGCAGGAGCGCCTCCTTGTACTACGGTTCGTCTGTAATAATGGTTTGAATTGCATGCAACTTTCCACTAGGCAGCATGGATAAATCTATCTGGACCTCTGGGTAGGTTTGCACTTGCATGCATAGTTATGGATGATTAAAGTAACTGTTGTTCCCGGGAAGGGGCACAACTTGTTGTCCGTTGTAGTGATTATCATTGTTGTCGGCTGGCTCACTCGAATCGGCCTCACTTGATTCATGCTTGCCTGTATACTATAAATCTTCAACTGTAGTACCTGTAATCCTGATTGTAATGCTTTGACCGTATCCTTGTACTGCTCTTCCATGGTGGTCTATATGTATTTAGAGGTAGATGCGATGACATCTGCTATCTTTTCCAGCTCATCTTCTGTCAGAGTGACCTCTTATGTGCCTCCAACCTTGGATCCTTTCCTCCTCTTTCACGGAAACTTGGGGGTTTCTCCGCCACGCATCGTTCCATGGGGAGATTCTGTGCCAGTTCCATCCAACCCCTCGAGGCCTCCAAGGTCCACATTGGCTTTACCTTTGAGATCTTGCTTCGTGTATTTTTCTGTTTCATGCTCGGGATCCTTTTCACCGTCCTTTTCTACGCCTATTTCTGCATCTGTTTCAGTGCGTGACTCTTCTTCTTTTTCTTTGTCTCCTAGAGTTGTCTCTTTTCCTGAGGTAGATGTTGTAACGGGATGGGTGGAGTTGGGCCCAACTTTCCATGTTGCTGGCCACATTACAATGACCTAGTCGATCTCTGCTTCGGTCACCATGAAGGGAAAGTTATACCGGATAGGATCATTGTGCACCTTGATTTTCACATGGTGCATGGGAACCTGAAAGTCTGTAATGATTTTGTACTTATCATATGCTATTGGGGACAATATGAGCCACAAATGTATTTTTTCTGCTAACGTGCCCTCAAATAGAACCCAAAATATTTTTTTTTCCTTCACAAATTTGGGGTCAGTTGAATCCCACAGATTGGCATAGTGCGCCCCCTCGCATATGCCAGGTTACAATTCTGGGAGGACTTCATCCTCTGGGGTCTCCCATGCTACCAACGCAATTAGCAACAACAACCATGAGTAGCAAACTTCTTTCCTTCTTCTTGCACCTCACGCACGTTGTTAAGAAATTCTTGGCAAAGGTATTGGGACCAGTTGTAGCTAACCCCCTTCTCGCACAAGTCTTCCAATGCAATCACATGCACAGGGAATATCTTTGGGTGACACTTGCACATAAATTTGCAGCCCAAGACTAAGGTTCCTAAGCGCACCCACGGGTCTTCAATATGTTTCACCAGGAATCCCGTAGCGCCCCGTCGGACATGGTAATATTTTTTTCACCTTCGCGGCAACCTTCAGCTCATTTCTCTTCCCAAAAATAGCCATGGGATAGGGCCCCTTTTTAGGTAGTTCAGTGATCTAGTGGATCAGTGCAGTGTCTATTGGAATCCATCCTTGAATCCATAGGCAACCCTCATGCACCAATTCCAGCAACTAGCGCATGCACATAGTGGTGATAGGGTACCTCCCAAAGTGAGGGATCCTCAACAAATTGAGGATCCCAACGTTTCTTAGCCTGCATGCCCATGGCATAGGCCCAATCTTCACCACATCATCATAGAGCATGCGCTCCAGGTAATATTCCGGCGCCAAATTAGGGAATGTTTCCTCATTTTCCAAATCATAATCGTCGAACTTGACATGGGGGATCTTGCCAAAAATATCTTCAATAAGGGGGACAACCTGTGGGATCAGTGACATATGAAGGTAGTCCTGCACCACGTCTACCTTCTGGTGATGGATCAGAAATTCCTCTGTCAAAGCTTCAATGGTCTCATTAACAAAGTGTGTACCCCTATCACTCATCAATATCCTCATACATCCAAAACTATTCAAAATATGTTCAAAAATGAAATGTGCAGCAGTATCTGCATTACAATCCTTGATTGCCTTAACTTCTTCCCATTTGGTTACATAATCTGTAGCAGCGATGATATTTTGTGTGCTAGTCTTCTTCCCTGGAGGGTTGATAGGTCCAACAAAATATATAGCCCATTTATCAAAGGCCTGCAGGTCCATTTGAGGCTGTAGGGGAATTTCATCTCTGCATGAGGGGTTACCCATTCTCTGGCACGCATCATATGCTCGACAGTATGCATGTGAATCCCTGTTCAATGTGGGCCACCATAACCCAAAATGTAACACCTTCTACATAGAAGCCTTCCTACATAATGGCCTCCTGCCACCCCTCCATGAGCCTCAGCCAAGATATCATGTCTCTCATGTTCCAAAACATATCTTCTCAATACTTCATCTGCTCCGAGCTTGTATAATTGACCATCAATCAAGGTAAAATCAGCTGTGTGCTCAACCAACTCCTTCTTTTGCTGCACCAAATATTCAGTAGGTGCACTTCTAGTGGTCAGAAAGTGAATAATAATAGCAAAGTGCTCTAAACCACCTTGATAGAAAATATTTGTGCATCAGGTAACCCCTCCTCCAGATTGGTTGGTTCTTCCCCATTTTCGATGTGTGACAAGTGATTAGGTCTAGCATTCAATATAGGCTTCACAATGATTTCAAAGTCATATTCTTGAAATAACAACAACCATCTACAAATCATCCCCCTTAACACGGGCTTATTGACCAGGTATTTTAAATCAGAATGGTTAGTGAAAATTTTGAAGAGTCCTCCTAGCAGATAGTACCTGTATTTTGCAGAGCATAGACCATGGAAAATCCTTCCCTTTTTGTGGTTGAGTAGTTGTGCTTTGCACTAGAGAGCTTCCTACTGGAAAAGGCAACAGGCATTAGGGGAATTTTGAGGTCTAAAATGGGCCTCCTAAGAAAAATGTACAACAAAAATAAACTTTATAAGAACCAATAGGATTCAAGATGATGATTTCAACCATGGGGGATGAATCACCATTTTTTAAGTAAAATGGTAAAAAGATTAAAAAGTAATAAAATAATAAAACTACTTTTTCAACTCGTATTTTCAACTTATCTCCCAAATTTTTTACTCAAATTTTGAGTGGGATTACTCGTTGGATGAAAAATTTAATTCCTCATCCAAGGAGTACCCATGTTGCATACTTTCAATGGACCCAGCTACACGAAAAATGAGAAATACATAAAAAATAATGTGATTACAATCATGTTTTTCATGTATTTCTCATTTTTTGTGTAGCAGGACGCATCGAAAGTATGCAACATGGGTAATTGGATGAGGAATTAAATTTTTCATCCAACGAGAACTCCTGCTTGAAATTTGAGTAAGAACTTTGGCAGATAAGTTGAAGATATGAGTTGAAAATTCACTTTTCTCTTTTTTCCCTCTAAAATTTGATGATGTCATCAAATCTTATTTTATTATTTTCACTATTATTTTATAATTTCCTTAGGAAGCCCATTTTAGACCTCAAAATTCCCCTAATGGTGAGAAATATCTCCCTCTCCTAGCTGTGCTAAAAAATCCCCAAGTGCTATACTAGACGCCTCAACATGTACATGGAAAACCTTGGACTAGTCTAGGAATATCAAAATAGGTGCAGTGACCATCTTTTCCTTCAGCATATCAAAGCTCTTTTGACATTCCTCATCCTAGAAAAATGACACGTCCTTCTTCAGTAACTTCTCCATAGGCGCAGTGATCAGAGCGTAGCCCTGAATAAATTTCTTGTAATATTAGGTGTGGCCTAGGATGGAGCACAACTATTTTTCATTGGTGGGGACTTCTAGGTTGATGATAATTTCTATCTTGGATGGATCTACCATCAGTCCTTGCTAACATACTATATGACCCAAAAAAATTCTAAAAGGCATGCAAAATATACATTTCTTCAGGTTAAGAGAAATATGGTGCTTCCTACAAGTGTCAAGCATCATGCGCAGGTTTGACACATTTTTTTACCAACCCAAACACTATCCAATCATAAAAATACACCTCCAAGAACTTGTGCATGAATAATTTGAACACAGATACTACTACATGTGAGAAGATCAAAGGTGCATTCTTCAATCTGAAAGGCATGATAGTGTATTGGAAAGACCCCCATTTTGTTGCAAAGGTGGTCTTTCTGCGGTCTTCAGGTGCAATTTTGATGTGATGATACCTTGAAAATCCATTAGTAAAAGAATAAGCCTCTTTTCCTCCCACATTATCTAGGATATCATCTGAAAATGGAGTAGGGAAGGGGTCATGCACACATGCATCATTCATCTTGCGCAGATCTACACAAATCCTTATCTCTCCTTTGGTCTTCTTTTCTTGAATTACCATGGGGATCATCCAATCAGACTGCTCTACAATCTCAATGATGCTTGTAGCAACCATCTTCTCTAATTCCTATTTTACCTTCTACTTATACTTGGGATTCAATCAATATGGTCGTTGCTTAACAGGGTGCACATATGGTTTTAAAGTGATCTTCATAACGCCTAGGTCTCCTACAATCCCTTTGAGCTCCAAAAACTTCGTGGGAAAAAGATCCTGATATTTTGTCAGTATTTCCACAACCTTCCCTATTGTATGACCATCCTAGTAATCCTTGATTTTGGCCAACTTGGGTTGTTATTCTATCCTAATGTTGAATTCCTTTAACTTTAGAGGTTTAGTTATATCTACCATTCCTAATGAGGGCCCTGCAACTACACGCTCCCCTTTGGACTCAGGGATGTTGATATGTCTTGGATCATCTTCATTATCCTCTACTGACAAGTTCCTACAATTGAAAATATCTTGCATCTATGCATCCCATGCTGGCATAACACATTCTCTTTGAGATCGGGATTCATTAAAGACAAGAGCTTCTATATCCTGCAGAGCTTCATCCAATCCCTATGATCCCCCAACCAAGCCAAAGGTTGATAGGGAATTATCAGTCATTGTAATTCAATGGCGAGTCCCTCAGTGCAGCTTTGTTTCCAGATACCAAGTAGTAGGTATTGGTCCCGACGAATGGACAAACATATGAGCCCATTCATTCTAGGTATTTTCCTTCCAAACCTCCATCAACATGCTCAAGTTCTTGCGCGAGTCTCCCAAACAATAGAAAAGCTTAGTTGGTGGGGCAACAGGTGGCTCAAATTGCAACTTCATCATTTTGCTACATTCCTCCCAGTCCTTAAAAACTCCCTTGTGCATATCCCACCAACGCGCTGGGGTTGCGCGCATAACCAGATCAAGTTCACAGAACCTTTGTTCTTCCAGGACATCCTTTTCCAATTCTTCCAGAAATACTATGACACTACCAAAACCATCAAAATAGAGTAGTTCTCTTACCTCTGAGGAGATGCATCATAATTTTTTAGTGATCTTGAGGTAGTGTAGTGCACATACATAATGCAACTGATTCTACCAGTTCTCCATCTCCCCATATGAATCTGAGAAACATGAACTATCATTTTCCCAATTCAACATGCCATCAGTTGTAGGATTGATCCAATCCTCGTCCTGCGTGATCATATTGTAGATATGGTCAACATCATCTCCTTCGCGCACTGGCTCCGTATATCTTTATCCTTCTGCCAGGTCTAGTGGTACTATCGCCCACGTACCATCATTTTCAAAGATCATGCTTCTGTTCTTCAGGTTGGTGATGCCTCCCATATCGATGGCCCAGTCCAGTCCTAACAACGTAGGGTAGGAATTTTCATCATCCATAATTTGTATCACTTCAAAATATGTGTGTATCTTTACTCCAAAAATGCCTACTAGAACCTGTGGAAGTCTTCCAAGTGGAATGATCTTGTGCTGATTGACCACGCGTACCTAAAAGGTGTACCATTCCAACTTTGATTCTCCCATATTCTTCCAGGTCTTCTGAGGTAGAGCATTTGCATCAGATCCTAATTCAAAGATGACTTGATCCATTTCATACTCTCCAATTTGTACATTCATGGGCATCTTCCTACTAGTTCTCTTCTTGTTCTTATAGATCTTGTTGACAACCTTAGTCTTAGTTCAAGGCACTTCTTTATCTGCCCAATTGTCTATCAGGGCCTGAATATTGTCTACTTCTTTCTGATTGCACAATAACTTAATACATGCTTGTAGGAATGGTTTGACTTCATCATCAATCTTTGATTCCATGATAAACTTCGACGTGGATGCCCCTGCAGCAGCAAAATATTTCTTGGCTTCAATAAAAGTCTCCTTTTCCTCCTACAGGTTGATTCCTTCCTTCTTTTCAGAAGCCTTTCTAATCAGTGGCTCTACATCAGCCTTCTTTTCCTCATCTCCTCCAGTGGCAGAAGCACTGCATGTAATTATGTTTACACTAGGTCATCATTGCATGGTTTAACTTTAACCATTTGTATGTTTTGCATAGGTGTCTGTTGTTGCTTTTCTTACATCCTAGCAATTAAAATAGGACAATATTCAATTACATGATCAAATTGTATACAATACCTGCAATATTGTCACACAGGGTTTGGGGAGTCGCGTGCATAGTGTCCAGCATCTCCACAGTTATAGCAGATTAATTTTCCTCTTCCACGATCTGCGCCTCCACCTATCCCCCCTCCCCTTCCTCTTGCTGGGGATCCTCCACATCCAGAGGAACATGCTAATGAATATGGGTTGACCTACACTCTATAGAGGCTAGTACTATCCATCATTAGGTCAAATGCACGACAGTGGTGCTCATCATGACTAACTGAAGAGGAAAACCTGCACCATTGCTGCTTCAACTCTAGTACAAATCTTCCCAATCAAGGAAAATGGTATGTATCATGCCTTCCAGCTACCCTTCAATTAGCACACGATAGTGCGGGAGTACCACTTGGCCCAGTAGCATCACTAGGGCGTAGTGGATTCGATCCCCTTGCTTGCATGTAATCTAATAACAAAGTACATTGATCTTTGGTGTGGCCGGAACCCTTACAACGTATGCACTAGAAATCTGCTCCAACTTCCTTTCCCTATCTCTGTGTAGGTTTTGAATCTCCAGGTGCATTGCTTCTAATTGATTTTGGATTTGCAGAGTTCCGAATTGATCATCTGCTCTAGGTGAAAATTCTAGTTTCATATAAACTTCTATAGCTTCGTCATGAGAATCAATCATGTGCTAATTCATAGGCCCACGCAGATGTGGAAAAGCATGGCAATAAACCATTCCTTATGTTGCTTATCGTCATAAATAAATCCTCCTTCAATGATGGTGTGCTTTAGCCATTGATCAGCCTCCCAAACAGACTCATTTGGCTCTTGTTTGATGTCTTTTAATTATGTAACACACTATGAGTAGGACTTCGTCTTCCTAATTTTTTGTTTCAAATCATCCTTAATATGTGCAATAGTGGGATCAACGTGCTGATTCATATATCCCATAAAGAAATATATCACACGACCTTCAAACGCCATAGCCAGCTGTGCTCTCTTAACATCATCGGTGTTAACATTTTTTGCAGTTCACACTACATCGGCAACAAACCAAAACCTATCCATGTCCTCATCTCCCACAACCTTAAAGGTGAGTAACTTCATATGCGCGACCATATCTCCCTCAGGTGGTGGTGGTGGTGGGGTAGGGGATGTATTACCCCTACGCGAGTTCAATTGTGGTGTAGCAGGATGGCTACCTCTAGCGCGCGTAGCCTCACCACTCTCTATATCACTTTCAGGTGAATTTCTCAGACGAATGTATACGGATCTGTCCCCTCTCTAATTAACTTGATAATACTTTTTTCTACATGTACTTATTTCTAGCCTATCTGGGGTCATTCACTCAGTGTTGCACAAAACACCATTTTCACACAATAGCATCTTAATCAGAAAAGGTAGAGAGTGTATGAATTTACCTCTCAGTCCCTTGAGAAAATTCCTTTCAACTTCAGAGTATGAAACAAACTGATCTACTGCAAATTATGTCACAAACCCACCCAAGATGTTGTCAACCCAGTGATCTACAGTTTGGTTGATGGAATTATCAGTCTCCTCTAACTGTTGGATCAATTTAGGTGTCAACTAAGTGACCTTGTCATCCTTCCAACAGGTTTGGAACTCTACTAACCTTGACAACCACTCCTATAATTCGTGTGTAAAGGTAACGAAGAAGATCTCGTGAACCTCTGTGAAGATATACTTGTGTTTCCCATCTTCAACAAACATTTTCTTACTTATGTTTTCCTTCAGGGAAAATTCTTGAATTTTCTTCTCAAACCAGTCTTCTAATTTAGGATTTGATGGCTGCCACATCACCCAATCTCTCTCAAAATGATCTTGGTCCTGGAAACAGAACCATTTGTTGGCTTGAGGGGTCCTAACCCAAGATAGGAGTTAAGGTTAAAAAACAAAACCCTCTTACTACTGGCCCTTTAGGCAATGACGTACTTTCACAAGTCAAATTCTCACCCGAAGCAGTATGGGGGGTTTTTGGAACTAGTTTTTCACACCTTGAGAGAGAATTAAATGATTTGGGTGTCTTCAGATCTAAAAAAAACTATGATCTAACCTTCACAACAGAAGCCCTAACCATAAACCCTAACCAGGAAAATCTAGGTCAATTTACATAGGTTATCCTACGCGCACACAGATACAGATCCCACAATCCTTTCAATAGTCCCTAATAAATATTATTTAGGTTCAATAGCAATAGATCCATTAATTTATCATTTATCTAAGGCAGAATACATTTGCGCAACTGATCCAGACACAAATAACATAATAAACATAAATGGCATACAAGAACATATCATAAATCATAATAAAAATGCATTTGGTATTCATATTTCTTCCAAAACATTCCTTTATTCATTCATAGTTCATATCTTCCTTACAATACCTTAATTCTACCCACGCACACAACCAACAGGGTCTGCACACAGTAGGACTAAGTTCTCCATGCACACAGCCAACAGGAGCCTTCTAAACCCAAACAAGTTCACTTTTTAGCTTAGAACATCACATCAAAACACATCAAACTTCTTACTTTTCACCTATACTCGACTCGGTCTAGACTCATATTTATATCTTTAGTCTGTGCTCATCCAAGGTCCACAAACTATGTTTTGTGGCCCCTAGTTCTACCCTTTTGCCCATTACAACTCATGAGGAGCTTTGACCCACACCAAATCCCCTTGACTTGTGCTTCGCTTAGCGTGCATGACTTAGCTTACAAAAAATACTATATTTTTATCCAAAATTTGGTCCTAAGGGACCCTGCTCCAACACTGACCAAAAAGCTTATGTTGGGGGAGGAGATCTAAGAATACCGAGGTGAACAAACATAGAAGGATTTTGTTGAAGGGTGGCTCCAACGTAGTCGTAGTACTACGCCACAGTATGAATGTGGGTGCAACTGAAGGTTACTGTGCCGAGGAAGGTAGCACTTCCCTACGAGGGTGATTTTCATGGAGTTTGTCCAAAATATGACCATTGGAAGAGTAAATGTTGATTGGACAATGACTTGGCCATTAAAAGGAATGGGAGGGATGCAATTAATGGAAATAGCTGGGCAGATCTACCTCCAAATCAACATTTATGAGGATGATATAAGGGTGATTATGGGATTTGAATTCAATTCTCACTATAAAGCAAGGATGACACTCCCCATTCGAAGACTTTGCATCCTAAGTGTTAGAAGTGAGAGCTGATGTCTGTAAGAGAGCTGAGTGAACTACTGTATATCTGAGAAGAGCTATGAGGAGATTGAACAGGATTTTCTCCACAAAGGCTTGGGATTTCTAATGATGGCTACACCGCCCGACATTGCCACGAGGCCATGGTCGCCCATAGGGAAGACCACCACAGGCGCAGCTCCATCTACAAAGTGAAATAAACTAGTGTTAATTTTTTCTCCCTGGAAAATAAATCCCAAAGGAAAAACGAATCAAGGGAGCTTAAGATCAACAGAAAAAGGACATGGATATAAAATCAGATGATGACGAAGCAGAGGAAGTTCCAGAAGAAATTATTGCTGAGGATGTCAAACCTATCTCTAGGTTGCCTCTCTATATTCCTCCCTGGAAGTCGAAGGCTAAGAAGTCGGTGAAGGACCCAAACGCAGTGAAGTACAAGGTGTTTACACCACTGATTCTAGATGAGGTGCTAGTTGAAGGAGGCTTATTGGCTAAATTGCCTCAGCTCAGAATAGAATATTGGAATTTTAATGATCGAAGAAAATATCCACAGTTTGAGCCCTGTAGATATCCGCGGAAATAGGCCTATGCAAGCAGTGTGACAATATTAGAGACAATGAAATGGGTGAAGGGTATCTAGCAGGCAAGGATACTCAACATGCTCTATGTGCCACACTTCAAGTGAAGTCCTATCAACACTATTTGTGTGCACCAATTGTTGGCCTTGGTGCATGACAATTGTCTATGGCTGGGGAAAAAGATCTCTATTACTAATATGCTCATAAGGAGAATTACGAGCCTTCCTTGTCTTAGGTCGGACCCCGCAGAGGCTTTTGTGGGAAAAAACTAGGACACGAAACTAGAGGATAAGATGAATAATGATTATGATCCGATGAAGGGAACCCAAAGTTATTTAATTAACTCCATTTATGATAGATCTATGTTCTTTTCCGTGCACATTCTTGCAGGAAAGATTATGAGGAAAAGCCATAGAGAGGAGTCTTCTGTGCCTGTAATCACTTTAGTTATGGAGTGTGCCAAGGGAGTTGTATATAATTGGGCAGGATATTTATGTGCTAAATTCCTCAGCAATTGCAGAGCCACTCAAGAAGAGGGAAATCATTTCCACTACGCGTGGCTCTTGCTTCTCATCACATTTATGGAATGGAGAGAACCTGAGGGTTCACAGTTAAACATTGGAGACCTCGATCTCTGTGAAGCAACTAGATATTATTTTTTGTGGCATTCGACAGAGCCATCATGGGTTATGGCCAATAAATTTTCCTGGGTAGGAGTTGAGATGAGCTTACGGATAATGATTAGCCAAAATCCCTATTTATCACCCAACATTGTGGAACAATATCGACAGGTTGTAGAGTTCAAAATGGACTTCCATCACATACATATTCAGGTGAAGAAGGACCTCAAAGGGGTTTGGTATGAGTAGTTGTACCTTGTCGAAGAATATGGGAAGTCCATCATGAGTAACTGGCCAAGAGAACAGTTAACTCTGCTTTTTGAAGGCACGGAGTAGGCATGAACTAGTGGTGTGAAGCCCACTATAGCTACAGGAAAGAAGGACACGAGAGTCACTTTCGTGACTAAGAAAGATGCTGAAGCAGAGATTCTAGAGACATAAGGGGATGACACTATTGGTGGTGGTATCAGTGTGGACCCATCTTTTACAACCAAGAGATGGCCACCATAGAAGGTTGGCATGAGGAAGAAGATAAAGTTTGATAGGTTTTATAGTCCAGAAGCAATGGTCCTTACTAAAGGGGACCTCGACGAAATTGGGAACATCATGAAGACGGACATTGAGCACTTATGGGGAAATATTGAACAAAAATATAAGAAAGTGTTGGAATATGTTCACAGGGGCTTACTAGATTTCTAGGTGCATACGAGCATTTTATAGGTGAGTGTGAGTGGATTGCAAGTGAACATGGTTTAGTCGAGCGGGGACAAGCCGATACAAGCACAACAGTGCATGAATTGGAACTGAATTCTGATACCCACATGGTTCCTATTCATTTAGGCACACTATGTTTTGATACAACCGAACATATGAAGGAGGCAGTCAGATGGAAAAACACGATGTTGAACCTTGCTACGATGCCACTGCAGGCTTTGCACGAATTCCACCAGGGCATCGACGAAGAGTTGAATATCTTTGAACAAAATTCTATCATGGTTATTTAGGAAGTCAAGAATGAAAGACAGAACATGGTTGAGGAAAAGTAGCTTTCTGTCCAAGAGCACGCGGCTGAGACAACATAACGAAAGAAGCTGGAGGAGGCTATCTCTCAAGCTTGCAGCAAGCTACCAGAACTCCAGATTTAGGTTGTAGTTGTGCCCGAAGAGAAAGTGGCCAAGCTTTCCACAACAGGTAAGGATTATAAGGCCAAATTCGATGAAGTGCGCATGGAAATTCAGATGAAAATTGTTGAGTTATAGCTGCAATTGAAGCCTGCCACTCTGCCAGAAATCCGAGAGCAGTACACAGCAGTGCTAAAGGCTACCACAGAATAGATTGAGTCTCACATACAAGAGTGTGTGAATATATTTGGAGAAGCTCTAGATGTATGGTCCTCATTGCAGGAGGACCCTCAGGTACAAAAGATCGAAGCTGAAGTGCTCGAGAAACTTGAGCAAATGGATCAGATTAAGGTCATCGCAAAGAACTTAGCACCAATATATCACCTTACTCGTCTTAGAGAGGGTAAATATTTACAAGAGAAAATCGATGCGCTGTGTCGGAAGGAGAAGCTACTTGCAGCCAGGACAGAGCCATGGGAGGTTGAGGCTAGTTAGCTCTTCGAAAATGTAGAAAAAAAGCTAAAAAATCTGCATGAGGCAGAAAAGGGAATTGAGCAGAAGGAAGCCAAGAAGTTCATAGAGACGTTGCGCAAGGAAATTAATGAATTTGAAAAGCAGTGCGTCGAAGAAGTTCCACCGTTGAGGGATGCCTTGAGCAAAATCAAATAAAATATAGAAGGTTCACCACCGTTGTGACTCGAGATGAGTCACAGTTTTGTGTTGGGGGTCTGCTGGAGATGGGATCCCTATGAAGTAAGCAACAAAGAAAGACTACGCATATCGAGGATCAGAGCACACAACACATTCTATTTTGAGACTTAGGGGCTTTGGGGTGGGTCAAATCCCCTTACTATGTAATGGTATGGGATTATTTTGTGAACATTGGACTCCATCGATGGTTTTGTAAATGGAAACCTATATAAGGAGTCTAGATAGAGGTCAAATATAGCTTGAATGATAGATCTAATGAGATGCATTTGGATGTAAGAATGTTATGATTTATAGCTTGTGTTGGGTTATAGGAAAGGCTCCTACAGCAGTGTGCATGGAGACCTTAGGAAGTCTACAGCTGTGTGTGTAGACCCCTGCAGTTGTGTGTGCAGTGCCCTATAGTTGTGTGTGCAGTGCCCTATAGTTGTGTGCGCAAGGTGGAAAGTGAATGTATGAGAAAGATCTTAGCAATTAATGAAATAATTTTTGGATGGATCAGAGTTTAAATTCATGTGTTTTTTTTATTTGTTGTTTATGAATACATATATTGAATAAGGGTTTTGATCTGTAACTAAATAGAACATTATTTTTTATGATTTTTCACTTCGTCTAATGCATGAATAAGTATGATTGTGTAGTCTGTTAGTAGGTTCAACAGATGTGTTGAACAATGCTTGTGTTATTGATATATCTGACCTACGAATCTCTGTAAGAAGGAATAGCCCTAAATCCATGATCATCTATCCCTCTGGATGCAGAAACCTAGTTCTAGCATCCCCCTATATTTCCTTGGGTGAGACTTCGATCTACGCAAGTAGATCGTTGCCAAAATGGGCAGTAATAGTGGGTTTTTCTAGATTGCGCAATCACATTGAACCTGGGTCTAGGCCCCATCAAGCCAACAGTAACCAAGCCTCTACATCCTCCTCCTTTTCCGCATCAAAATTTGGGGGTTTGATTTTCCAGAATTCCCCTTGCAACTCTATGTGTTTCTTTCTCTTTTGACTTCGAGGATATGTTCTATCAGACTCCCTTCCACTTTTTTATTGTCCTGATTGTGTAATCCTTTTATTGTTTCTCTCCATATCAACCTCTGTTATTTTATGACTGGACTTTTCAGTCAGTCTCCCAATTATCTTCTCCTGCTCTTCATTGGCCTTTAATAAGAGTTGATTACTGCTTCTCAAGTATCCCAATTCTTGATTAAGATTTATGTCGATATCTTTAATTTCCTAATTCCACATACAATCTCTCACCCTCAATTACATATGACAAGGGATTCTCTTCCATCTTCTGTTTCTATTCTTTAGTGACTAACCTATAGTTTAACCACAAAAATGGATCAACAATTATACACTACTCATAACTTTTATACATTTTACATAGTACATATACTTTCTCTACTTAAGTATAGTAATAATGGTTCCATTAAGCCCCATTTTTTGAACCCAAGGGCTCTGATACCATTTTTAATATCTCCCCATTATACATTACACATTTTTTTTTTAATAATAGAGATCATTGTACATGATAAAATTATCTACCTCTATATGTACTCTCAAGTAAAGAAATACCTTTGTAATTTTTTTCACAACTATCGAGACTGATCACCTTTCAAAACATAGCTCTAGAAAGGGAACTTTATTCTCATCCATGTATGATTTAATCCCTGGAACTGTTAGTGGAATTCATTTCATAAAGGGTGAAGTGCTATGACCTATATGTGAGGTGCACCCTCCTTTAGCCATATGATAATAATCTACCATTTTCCACATACATAAACTATTTAACTTTAGAAATCAACGATGTATACAATTCTTGGTATTCTTGTTGTTGAAGTGCCCTCCATGCTAATGAAGCGCTCAACACACTAAGACTTAAGGTTTTATGGTAATTTTATACACATGTCCCGTCATTTGGAATTACCCTATATTTTTATATGCTCTTTAATACCCAAATGATTTAACCTTGCATGAAACATCAAATATAAGGTTTATGACTTACATTTTTATTACATGTGATATACTTACTATATTTTCATATTAAATTCTTATTTACTAGGTTTATTAATGGTATTTTCACATCCCTTCATAGGTAATTGCTTTCACCATTCCTTTGATGCCTTATTATTAGAGCTTCATGTGAAGGGTTGAGTGTTGAAAATGCAGCAAGATGATGGAGCTTAGTGAAATGAAGTCGCCTTCACTAAGTGGGCTCGCAGGCAAATTCTGGCGCAAAATCTATTTTTAGACTATGTCTATTTTTAGACATACGGAGCATGGTTCGAGGATTCCAGTTTGATATTCTTGAAGTATGTGTCATGTTGGTAAAAATAGATGAGACTCTATTTTTGAGGTCAAAGAGGTCGAAGTCTATTTTTAGACTGCCTCTCCTTAAAACAGGGAAGTCAAATATTATTTACCCTTAATAATATTTAGACTATAAACAACAGCTTTCATTTTCTTGGAGCACTTCGCCTCCTCGAGCGATGGCCCGTGCATCCTGGCGCAGGAATCACGTGGTTCCCAAGGGTTTGATGGCATCATGCATGGTTGACTTCAGTGGCAGAAGTTTGGAGGAGTTAATGAGATAGATAGTGGAGTTGTGTTCTGTTTATTTTAGTTGAACCGATTGAGATTAGTTTAACTAGCTAATCAATTAGTTATGAGTGGAGTGAATTAAATATTATTTAATTCATTAATTAGTAACTCATTATTCAACTCAAGAACACATCATTTCACTACATTGTATGATCAGTTCAGTGGAGACCAGTGAAAGAGGTAGATGAAAGGGTGGAGTTAGCTAGCAGTTGTGACTATACTATTGCTATTTGCAACACACAGATAGGTGGAGTAAGCCCATGAGGATTGTGCAGTTCAGGCTGGTGGTTTATCTATATAAAGAGGCCATCCCATAGCATTGAAACACGCAATAGAGGCAAGGCCATTGGCGGTGAGTTTTGAACCAGTAACCTGTTCAAAACTGAGCTAGATTGTGAGTAACTGTATGAGAAAGTACTGAGTACTTGTGAGGAGTATTGTACTGAGTTTGTTACTTGATTTATCCATTATAATATACAGAATAGCTACGGGGTTTTCAGCTATAATCTTTCCCCATACATACTGTGTTAATGTGTATGATGATTTGATGTGTTATCGCTTGATTTTATTTCCGCATGTGTGATGATCTGAGTTGATTTGAGTTGGTTGAGTGGAAGAGATTATGTGTTGCATATAAATTTGAATTGTATGTGATCAGGATAGTCTCGGTGGATAATTAATCATTATTCAGCAAATTTCTACATGGTATCGGAGCTATTGAAGTTTAGATTGATCATCACAGTGATTACAAACTTATTTCGGTAGACAGAGTCTGCATGCGGGCCAGGTAGCCTCCGAATTCATCTTTCTTCGGAAAGTGAAAGGTTTGGTAAACGCCCCTTGCAGTCAATCTCTGTGCTAGAAATAATTTGTTCTCACGATCTAGAGCGGCTAAGCTTTGAGGTGGAATTCGAAATTTTGCAGCAGTTTTGTTTTCTTGGTGCCGATGTTGAAAATGTCTTTCAACGGTTTGTGACTCGAATATGCTCTTGAAGGTAGTTCGAATTATGTTGCATGGAAGGATCGCATGGAAGCAGTATTAGAAGATAATGGTCTCAAGGAGTTCGTATATACGGATGTCCAAAAGCCCACTGATCCTGCTGAAGTCGATGCATGGCAAAAGAAGATGGCGAAATGTCTAAGGATCCTATTGGAGGGCGTCAAGGATCATATTGTATCCAGCCTGCATGGAAAGGCTACTCCATATTTAATGTGGAAAGCTTTGACGGATCTATTCCAGAGTAAGAGAGACCAAAGGAAGTTGGCGCTCAAAGATAAGCTCAGGAACATCAAGATGGAGAAGGGCGACAGTATCGCCAAATACCTCACGAAGTTCACTCAATGCAGAGATGAGCTGGGAAGTGTGGGGGTGGCTGTCAAAGTTTCACTGATCGCATGCTTGGTCTCAAGTGTGTTGGGATCGGTGTGGTTCTTAGACAGCGGTGCCTCATTTCATATGACGGGAGATCGGGATTTGTTCTCAGATCTGGAGGACAAAGATTTGGGTGTGCACATCGAGATGGGCGATGATGGTAGATACAGTGCGACTGGTATCGGTACCATATCCTTTCAGAGGGAGTCTGGTAAACCCTTTGTATTGAGTGATGTCATGCATGTACCTGGATTGAAGAAGAACTTGATCTCTGTGGTGATGTTGGAGGATAAGGGGTATGATGTGGTCTTCAGCGAAGGAAAAGCCTTCCTGTGCAGTAAGACTACTGGAGAGACCCGGAAGATAGGGGTTCAGACCAAGAACCTTTATCAGTTGCAGGTAGATGGCTGCGCAGCTATGGCATGCAAGGCGGGAGAAGTGGTGAGCCGGAATGATGAGGGCGAACTGTGGCACAGGAGATTGGGCCACCTTCACCATGGAGCTTTGAAGATTCTGCAGCAGATTTCTACTGGACTTCCTAAGGGCACCCTTGCGCAGTCAGATCAGTGCAAGGGGTGTACTTTAGGGAAGCATGTGAAAGCCACCTTTCACGAGAAGGATAGTCGCGCCACGACGATCCTTGAGAGAGTTCACACAGACGTGTGTGGTCCTTTCTCAGTTGCTTCGACAGCAAAGCACAGGTATTATGTGATCTTTGTTGATGATTTCTCTCGAAAGTGCTGGATCTTCTTCATGCAGAAGAAGAGCGACACATTCGCGAAGTTCTGTGAGTTTAAAGCACTGGTCGAGAAGGAGTCGGGGAAGAAGGTGATTGCTCTAAGGAGTGATAACGGTGGTGAATTCATCTCGACTAAATTCAAGGAGTTCTGCAGCGCAGAAGGGATTCGGAGAGAGCTCATCGCACCCCATAACCCACAGCAGAACGGGGTGGCTGAGCGGAAGAACAGAACGACCGTGGGTGCTGCACGGGCGATGTTGCATGATCAGGGCCTACCCCTTCACTTGTGGGCTGAGGCATGCAATACAGCAGTGTATGTGCAGAACCGTTGTCCTCACAAGGTTCTTGGCATGAGTACACCAGAGGAGGCTTATTCTGGCAAGAGGCCTGATATTTCCCATTTGCGGATTTTCGGATCTCCTGTCTACATGCATGTGACGAAGGATGCGAGAAGGAAGTTGGATCCAACTGCTGAGGTTGGAATATTTGTGGGGTACACTGATACACCTCACAACTACCGAGTGTATTTGTCAGACAGTCGAAAGACTGTTGTGCGACGGGATATAAAATTTCAGGAGGAGAAAGCCATGCAGTGTTCGCTTGAGAGGGAGCTACACTTGCATGCAGATGAGGAGCCGTTAGTTCCTAAGGAGGAGCTTCCGGATGTGGATCAGCCACAAGAGGAAGTTCAGGAGGTGGAAGAAACCACCCATGCAGCGCCAACCATCAGAGGGCACATGCGCACTACAGAAGCTGAGCGACTGGCTCGAGATGCAGAGAAGGTTGTAGGACCACCTACAGCACAACGCAGACAGAGGCAGTCACCGGATCGGTACACTGGATACATGGCTCTTGTGAGTCAATGTGTTGTGACGAAGCCATCCTCTTTTGAGGAAGCTGTGGAGGAACCCGCATGGGTTGATGCCATGATCGAAGAATATGATTCGATCATCAGGAACAGTGCATGGGAGATTGTCCCAAGACCGGTTGGGAAATCAGTGGTGGGTTCGCGATGGATCTACAAGGTGAAGCAGGCAGCTGACGGGATTGTGGAGAAGTACAAGGCGAGATTTGTCGCCCGTGGCTTCTCACAGATCGAGGGGATTGACTATGAGGAGAATTTTGCACCTGTCGCAAGGTACTCTTCCATACGGACGATCCTTGCTCTCTCAGCGCAGATGGGGTGACACATTCATCAGATGGATGTGAAGACTGTGTTCCTCAATGGAGTTATTGAGAAAGAGGTGTACATAGAGCAGCCTGAAGGTTTTGAGATCTTCAGCAGTGAGTCGCATGTGTGCCGACTCAAGAGAGCACTGTACGGGCTGAAGCAAGCACCTCGTGCTTGGTACACTCGGATAGACAGCTACTTCACCGGCTTGGATTCTCCAAGAGTGAGGCAGATCCAAACCTGTACCAGATTGTGGTGGAGGGGAAGCTGTTGATCATCGTACTGTATGTAGATGATCTGATTTTTACTGGCGATGAGCAGTTGATACTTTCATGCAAGGAGGATCTTGCACGAGAGTTTGAGATGAAGGACTTGGGCATCCTTCATTATTTCCTAGGATTGGAGATTTGGCAGCGCAGCGGAGGACTGTTTGTTTCTCAGGGAAAGTATGCCCGGGAGATTTTGGAGAGGTTCAACATGCAAGGCTGCAAGCCTGTTGACACTCCTCTTCCTGGTGGTTGGAGGAAGGAGGATGCTACTTCAGCGGAGGTAGTGGATGCCACCGTCTATCGACAGTTGGTGGGGTCGCTTATGTATCTGGTCAATACACGACCCGATATATGCTATGCAGTTAACCAGCTTTCGCAAGCTATGGTTAAGCCTACCAAGCTCTTTTGGAAGGCAGGCAAGCATGTATTGCGCTATATTAGAGGCACATCAAGATATGGTCTATGGTACAGACAGGAGGATGGAGCGAAGCTTTCTGGCTTCACTGATGCAGATTGGGCAGGGAGCCTAACGGACCGGAAGAGCACATCCGGAGGAGTTTTCAGCATTAGGTCGACAGCAGTTTCCTGGTACAACAGGAAGCAGAGATCCGTGGCACTCAGTTCAGCAGAGGCCGAGTACATGGCAGCTAGCTTGGCTGCATGCGAGGCTATTTGGATGAGGAAGATCCTCGCAGATTTGTTCAGGTTGCATTTGGAGCCTACAGTGATCTACTGTGATAACCAGAGTTGCATTAAACTCTCGGCTAATCCAATATTTCATGATAGGTCCAAACACATCGACATCAGGTACCATCATATCAGAGATTGTGTTCAGCGGAGAATCATGATTCTTTCATATGTTCCCACGGAGGATCAGGATGCCGACATCCTGACGAAGGCGCTCACCAGGAGCAAGTTCGAATTCCATAGAGGCAGGATAGGGGTTGCAGATAATCCATATCTTGCTGAGAGAGAGTGTTGAAAATGCAGCAAGATGATGGAGCTTAGTGAAATGAAGTCGCCTTCACTAAGTGGGCCCGCAGGCAAATTCTGGCGCAAAGTCTATTTTTAGACTATGTCTATTTTTAGACATACGGAGCATGGTTCGGGGATTCCAGTTTGAGATTCTTGGAGCATTGGTCATGTTGGTAAAAATAGATGAGACTCTATTTTTTAGGTCAAAGAGGTCGAAGGCTATTTTTAGACTTCCTCTCCTAAAAATAGGGAAGTCAAATATTATTTACCCTTAATAATATTTAGACTATAAACTTCAGTTTACTCTCTTGGAGCACTTCAGTTCGAGCTACAGAAGTGGCTCATGCATCTGACAGAGGAATTATGCTATTCCCAAGGGTTTGATGGCATCATGCATGGTTGACTTCAGTTAGGACTTCAGTGGCAGAAGTTTGGTGGAGTTAATGAGACAGATAGTGGAGTTGTGTTCTGTTTATTTTAGTTGAACTAGTTGAGATTAGTTTAACAAGCTAATCAATTAGTTATGAGTGGAGTGAATTAAATATTATTTAATTCATTAATTAGTAACTCATTATTCAACTCAAGAACACATCAGTTCACTACAGTGTATGATCAGTTCAGTGGAGACCAGTGAAAGAGGTAGATGAAAGGGTGGAGTTAGCTATCGTTGTGACTATACTGTTGCTATTTGCAACACACAGATAGGTGGAGTAAGCCCATGAGGATTGCGCAGTTCAGGCTGGTGGTTTATCTATATAAAGAGGCCATCCCATAGCATTGAAACACGCAATAGAGGCAAGGCAATTGGCGGTGAGTTTTGAACCAATAACCTGTTCAAAACTGAGCTAGATTGTGTGTAACTTCATGAGAAAGTACTGAGTACTTGTGAGGAGTATTGTACTGAGTTTGTTACATGATTTCTCCATTATAATATACACAATAGCTACGGGGTTTTCAGCTATAAGCTTTCCCCATACATACTGTGTTAATGTGCATGATGATTTGATGTGTTATCGCTTGATTTTATTTCCGCATGTTTGATGATCTGAGTGGAAGAGATTATGTGTTGCATATAAATTCAAATTGTATGTGATCATGATAGTCTCGGTGGATAATTAATCATTATTCAGCAAATTTCTACATTGAGTTCTTGGACTCTGCTCCAAGGCTGAGATTTCCAGAAGGAAGATCAAGCATTAGGAATCCTCTAGCCTAACCCTAAACCCTTTTACCTATGATTAATGAGATTAATTTTCCTCATTCCACATCCCTCCCAACACCTGGTAACTCACAGTGCTCTACCTCATTTCACTCCTTCCCCAACACCTATTAATTCATAGTGATGCTCCAATTTTACCCATGAGAATGTTAAACGTTTTTTTTTGGATTGATGGTTTCGTTCTAATTTGGTCCTGCTCCCAAATGGTGTTACTATTTGCATAAAAGTATCATATGTTCCAACACTACTATCATTTGGTATTCTCTATAACTACGCATTATTAAAAGGTTATAAGCTCTCTGGAGTTGGTTATTAAGTATGTCTTTAATCAGATTTCCCATGACTCTTATACAGTGCAATATTTCTTGGATAAAACATTCCCAACCTGTTTACCTTTCCATAGAATGGTAATGTTTCAGGTGAGCCTTACTTGATGAATATTTTCTTATATGTTTATACACAAATTTTGATTAATTCGCTTGCAGATTCCTTTCTACTAGGTTATTTTTCTTATGCAAACTTTTGATCCAGATTTATGCAAGAACACAATAAAATAAAGAAATATACATAAACACAGAGATGCAGTAGAAATAATACTTTATTTCATTAATATCAAATAATAGGAATATGCTTACAGACATAATGGAAATAAACTAGCTAGGGTGTTGGTAGCTTATCTCTGAGAAGAGATGTGGTGGCTACAAGCCTTTGAATTGTGTTACAATGAGGCTTAAGGGCCTATTTATTATTTAGAAATAATGGAAAACACTATACAATCCAAAAACCTAACCCTGGGAGATGAAGCGCCAAAACTATGGGCCCCGTTTGGGTAAATTGGTGTTTCAACTTCCCAAGGACATAACTTTGGCATACGATCTCCGTTTGACGTGCACCATTCCTCATTATAAATATATATCCGAGGACTACAACTTTTTATGTGAGAAGCATTGGTCCATGGACCCATGTTTCTCTCAGTTTTCCCAAAAAATGTCGTTTAGGGCCTCAAAACGACTTCGAAAGTTCAGGACCCAAAAAACTGCTAAAAATAGTAAGTTCTGCTAAAACTAAAAAAATGAAAGAACCAATGGTGGGGGTTCAAATGGAATACGTGGGTGGCCACCAATATCCATCTAGATCATTAGGGCCTCAAAACGGCTCCGGAAGTTCATGGCCCGAAATAATGCTAAAAATAGTAAGTTGTGCTGAAATTGAAAAAAATGAAAGAATTGATGGTGTTGATCCAAATGGAATAGGTGGGTGGCCACCAATATCCACTTGGATCATTCCTCCCTCCTTAGGAAGAAATGGTCCCCATTGGGTTAAGTTCCTCCATGAGAAGAAAATTATGTTGAACTTGGTATTGGATTTGTCCAGGATGTCGTTGATCTGTTGGTGGACGTGTTGGATGCATTCAATAAATTTGGTTGCCTCAGAAAATACATGTGTGGAATCTTTCTTTGTAGTCATATGATTTATGGCAACATCATGTGGCGGTGGGCCGGGGATCAGATCAATGGAGTGCTTGTCTTGACAGTGTAGAGGAACCTTTGTGGGTGAGGAGAAAATGTCCTCGTATTCCTCCATGACTCTGTCCATATGCTGCAGCTGTGTAGGGAAGCCCTGTTTCGAGGTTGTGGCCACAATCTTCTTCTTTCCCTGTGAGCGAGTTGTAAGGAAAATAAATTTCCTAGTTTGGGAAACAATCTTACTGTTTGTTTTTCAATATTCAATGAGATGGCAAGAGGTGGTACTACCTCTGGTATCATGTATAATTTATTTCCCAAAGTAATAACAATAGAACGAGGCCCAGACTCATACACAACATGCTGCCTCCACATATATTGTTGGCCTAATAATACATCATCTACATCAATAGGAGCAACATCACACAATACCTCATCTGTGAATGACTTGATGTTGTACAGAAGGCGACACTGCTGGTGGAAGCAGAGATATCTCCCTGGGTGAAGCCACTCGATTGTATATGGTTGTGGGTGTGCTATGGTCGGTAGGCCGAGCCGCTTCACGACCTCTACTAAAACGAGGTTCCTTTGGCTTCCGCTATCAAGAAGAAATTGCAGTGGAGAACCCTTCACCCACATCTGTGAATGGAAGAGGCACTCCCCATCCTTTGGATCCTCAGGATCCTCCTCTAGAGCTTAGTGGTGGAAATAATGGCACTGGGGTCCGCATAAATGATCTGATTCCATTTTTCATCTCCCCTATCTAGTTATGACTTAGGATGAGAACATGCATCTCATTCAGGTGCCTTTAGTTCGGCCTCCAACAGCTGTTTGGCCCGACACTCGTTTGTGTTGTGAGTGAGGTTGTTATGAAATTCACACCACTTCCCCGTTCCTTATTTGGATTTGTGGTGGTGTTATGATTTTACCTGCTTTGGTGCTGCCACCCATTTTGTGGTTTGGGGGTGCCTTTCCATGGCTTCGTATTCGCCGATCCAAAGTCTCGCTTCTTCTGCTTAAATTTATGCTCGATCTTGGTGGCATAGCGATATGCCGTGCCAAGTGAGGTAATGTTGAGGAACTCCATTTCCTCCTGAATGTGTCAGTGCAGAGAGCTGCAGTACTTGAGCGCCAAATGTATCTCTAAATATTTAATACCTAACTTTGTGCATAGGGTATTGAACAAATTCGTCAGTTCGTGCACTTATTGATCCCTTTGCTGCCGTGGCATGGTCAATTGGATGTACTTGTCCTCATAGCTCCCCACTGGGTAATATTGTTCCTTGATGCCATCTCGGAACGAATTCCAAGTGGGTGTGACCAAGAACAGAGTGGGTTCCCTCTTGTCCTTTTTCTCACAATAGGTTCCCACCGGCATTTGATATGGGGGGTGGCTTTGAGGAGTGCAAAAACAATATTTTCTCGGTCGAAGAAACATGGACCGAGAAATACCCTTCTAGCAAATTCAACCATCTATCTATGATGTTTGTAGCTATCTGGCCTTCAAATGCATGAATGTCAAAGTTTACATTACCTTGAAGGGAGTGGTGCCTCTAGAGTGGTTGTTGCATGCAGATGCATCGTAGGTGGGAAGTTGTTGAAGGATCTAAGAAAAATTATCCATCATCAAGTTCCTTTGTTTTTCGAGGGCCTCCTCAAGAAATATTTTGATAGGATCTCCTGCTCCCTCATCTTTCTTTTCTTGCACCATGGGAGATCGTCAGGGTTTGCGAGGATGATCTTGAAAGGGTTCAACCAAATCGAGCCCTAACTCCTTATACCCTGATCTCCTTGGGGACATACAAAGAAACAAGTAGAAATAGCAGACTGTTGTGATACCACTATTCCAGATTTATGAAGGAATGCAATAAAATATAGAAATATACATAAAAACAGAGATGCAACGGAAATAATACTTCATTTAATTAATATCAAATAACAAAAATATGCTTACAGACATCATGGAAATAAACTAGCTAGGCTGTTGGTAGCTTATCTATGAGAAATATGTGGCAGCTACAGGCCTCTGAACTGTGTTAAAATGAGGCTCGAGGGCCTATTTATTATTGAGAAACAATGCAAAACACTAAAAATCCAAAAACCTAACCCTAGGAGATGAAGCGCCAAATACATGGGCCCGTTTGGGTAAATTGGTGTTTCAAGTTCCTAGGGACGTAGCTTTTCCATACGATATCCGTTTGACATGAACCATACCTCGTTAGAAAGATCTATCTAAGGACTACAAATTTTTATGTGAGTAACATCGGTCCATGGAGCCATGTTGCTTTCAGTTTTCCCAAAAAAGGTTGTTTAGTGCCTCAAAATGTCTCTGAAAGTTCAGGACCCAAAAACTGCTAAAAATAGTAAGTTGTGCTGAAACTGAAAAACTGAAAGAACCGATGGTGGGGGTTCAAATCAAATAGGTGATTGGCCACCAATATCCATATGGATCATTAAGGCCTAAAAACACCTCTGGAAGTTCATGACCCAAAATACTGCTAAAAATAGGATTAGGGGAATTTTGAGGTCTAAAATGGACCTCCTAAGGAAATTATAAAATAATAGTGGAAATAATAAAATAAGATTTGATGACATCATCAAATGTTAGAGGGAAAAAAAAAACTACTTTTTCAACTCGTGTTTTGAACTTATCTCCCTAAATTTTTACTCAAATTTCGAGCAGGAATACTCGTTGGATGCAAAATTTAATTTCTCATCCAAGGAGAACCCATGTTGCATACTTTTGATGGACTTTGCTACACAAAAAATGAGAAATACATTAAAAAAAACGTGATTGCAATCACATTTTTTTATGTATTTCTCATTTTTCCTGTAGCAGGGTCCATCAAAAGTATGCAACATTGGTACTCCTTGGATGAGGAATTAAATTTTGCATCCAATGAGTATTCCGCTCGAAATTTGAGTAAACCCTTAGGGATATAAGTTGTAAATACGAGTTGAAAAAGTAGTTTTATTATTTTATTCTTTTTTACTCCAAAAATGGTGAATCATCCCCCATGGTTGACATCATCATCTTGAATCCTATTAGTTCTTATAAAGTTTATTCTAGTTGTACATTTTTCTTAGGAGGCCCATTTTATACCTCAAAATTCCCCTAATGTAAGTTGTGCTGAAATTGAAAAACTGAAAGAATTGATGGTGTGGGTCCAAATGGAATAGGTGGGTGGCGACCAATATCCACCTGGATCATTCCTCCCTTTTTAGGAAGAAATGCTCACCATTGCGTCAAGTTCCTCCATGAGAGGAAAATGTTGTTGAACTTGGTATTGGATTTGTCTAGGATGTCATGAACCTGCTTGCGAACGTGTTGGATGCATTAAATAAATTTGGTTGCCTCAGATAATACATGTGTGGATTCTTTCTATGTAGTCACATGAGGTATGACAACATCAGGTGGTGATGCAATGGGGGTCATATCAATGGAGTGCTTGTCCTGAAAATGTAGAGGAACCTCTGTGGGTAAGGAGAAAATGTCCTCATATTCCTCCATGACTCTATCCATATGCTGTAGCTTTGCAGGGGAGCCATATTTCGAGGTTGTGGCCACAATATTCTTCTTTCCCTGTGAGCGAGTTGTAAGGAAAATAAATTTCCTAGTTTTGGAAACAATCTTACTGCATTTTTTTGCAATAGTCAAGGATATGGCAGGAGGCAGTACAACCTTTCGTATCCTGTACGATTTATTTCCCAAAGTAATAACAATAGAACGAGGCCTAGACTCATACATAGCATGTCGCCTCCACATGTATGGTTGACCCATAATGCATTAGCTACATCAAGAGGAGCAACATCCCACAATACCTCATCCATGAAAGGCATGATGTTGTATGAAAGGCGACACTACTGGCGGACACATAGATCTCTTCGTGGGTGAAGCCACCCGATGGTATATGATTGAGGGTGTGCTATGGTCGATAGGCTGAGCTGCTTCACGACCACTACTGAAATGAGGTTCTTTTGGCTTCCACTATAGACAAGAAATTACAGTGGAGAACCCTTCATCCACATCTGCGAATGGAAGTGGCGCTCCCCCTCCTCTGGATCCTCAGGATCCTCCCTCTCGAGCTTGGTGGTGGAAAAAATGGCACTGGGGTCCACATCAATGATATTCTTCCCTTTTTCATCTCCTTCAGTTTGGCCACTAGCGACTAGTTGGCCAGACACTTGTTTATGTTGTGAGTGGGGTTGTTATGAAATTCACACCACTTCCCCGTGTCCTTTGGATATTTGGTGGTGTTATGATTCACCCCACTTTGACTCTGCCCCATGTTCTGTGGTTTGGGGGCACCTTTTCCCTAGCTTCAAATTCGCCGATCCAAAGTCTTACTACTTCTGCTTAAATTTATGCTCAATATTGGTGGCATAGTGATATGCAGTGCCAAGCAAGGTAATTTCGAGGAACTCCATTTCCTCATGAATGTGTTTGTGTAGAAAATTGTGGTAATTGAGCACCAAATGTATCTCTGAATATTTAATACCCAATTCGTATGGAAAAAATTCATCACTTCATGCACATCTTGATCCCTTTGTTGCCACAGCGTGGTCCATTGGATGTATTTGTCCTCATAGCTCTCAACGGAGTAGTATTGTTCCTTCATTTTTTCTCAAAACGAATTCAAAATGGGTGTGGTCGAGAACAGAGAGGGTTCCCTCTCATCATTTTTCTCACAGTAGATTTCCCACCAATTTTTGATATGGGGGGTGGCTTTGAGGAGTGTAGAAATAATATTTTCTCAGTCAAAGAAATCATGGACCGAGAAATACCCTTCTAGAAAATTCAACCATATATCTACAATGCTTGCATCTATCTCGACTTCAAATACAGGAATGCCAAATTTTACCTGTAACTTGAAGGGAGTGGCGCCTCCATAGTGGTTGTTCCATGCAGATGAGTCATAGGTGGGAATCCATTGAAGGATCTGAGCAAAGTTATCCATCATCACGTTCCTTTGATTCTCAAGGGCCTCCTCAAGAAATATTTTGATAGGATATCCTACTCCCTCATATTTCTTTTCTTCCGCCTTGGGAGGTCGTCAGGGCTTGTGAGGCTAATGTTGGAGGGATTCAACCAGATCAAGCCCTAACTCCTTATTCCCTAACCTCGTTGGGGACATGCAAAGGAAAACAGAGAAATATCTGATTGATCTGATACCACTGATCCAAATTTATGAAGGAACACAATAAAATACAGAAATAGACATAAACATAGAGATGCAGCGGAAATAATACTTCATTTCATTAATATCAAATAACAGAAATATGCTTACAGACATAATGGAAATAAACTAGTTAGGGCGCTGGTAGCTTATCTCTGAGAAAAGATGTGGCAGCTACAAGCCTCTGAACTGTGTTACAATGAGGCTATAGGGCCTATTTATTATTTAGAAACAATGGAAAACACTAAACATCAAAAAACCTAACCCTAGGAGATGAAGTGCCAAAACTACAGGCCCCGTTTCGGTAAATTGGTGTTTCAACTTCTCGGGGACATAAATTTGGCATACGATCTCCATTCGAAGTGCACCATACCTCGTTAGAAATATATATCCAAGGAATACAACTTTTGATGAAAGAAACATTGATCTAAGGACATATGTTTCTCATGATTTTCCCAAAAAAAGTCGTTTAGGGCCTCAAAACAGCTCTGGAAGTTTAGGACCTGAAAAACTGCTAAAAATAGGAAGTTGTGTTGGAACTGAAAAAATGAAAGAAATTATGGTGGGGTTTAAAATGGAATAGTTTGGTGGCCAACAATATCCATCTGGATCATTACCCTCAAAACGACTCTGGAAGTTCATGGCCCAAAATACTGCTAAAAATAGTAAATTGTGCTGAAACTGAAAAATTGAAAGAATTGATGGTGTGGGTCCAAATGGAATAGGTGGGTGGCCACCAATATCCACCTAGATCATTCCTCCCTCCTTAGGAAGCAATAGTACCAATTTCTTTAAGTTCCTCCATGAGAGGCCAATTCTATTGAAATTGGTATTGGATTTTTCCAGGATGTCGTGGACCTGCTGGTGGACGTGTTGGATGTGTTCAATAAATTTGGTTGCCTCACAAAATACATGTGTGGATTCTTTTTGTTTAGTCGCATGAGGTATGGAAAAATTAGGTGGCGGTGGGCAGGGGGTCAGATCAATGGAGTGTTTGTATTGACAATGTAGAGGAACCTTCGTGGGTGAGGAGAAAATTTCCTCATATTCCTCCACGAATTTTTCCATCTGTTGCACCTGTGTAGGTGAGCCTTATTTCGATGTTGTGGCCACAATCTTCCTTTTTCCCTGTGAGTGAGTTGTAAGGAAAGTAAATTTACTGGTTTTGGAAACAATCTTACTGCATTGTTTTGCAATAGTCAAGGAGATGACAGGAGGTGGTACTACCTCTGGTATCATGTACAATTTATTTCCCAAAGTAATAACAACAGAACGAGGCTTGGACTCATACACAACATGTCACGTCCACAAGAATGGTTGGCCCAATAATACATCAGCTACATCAAGAGGAGCAACATCACACAATACCTCATCCGTGAATGGCTTGATTTTGTATGGAAGGCAGCACTGTTGGCAGACATGGTGATATCTCCCTGGGTGAAGCCACCTGCTGGTATACAAATACGAGTGTACCATGGTCAGTAGGCCGAGCCACTTCACAACCTCTGCTGAAATGAGGCTCTTTTGGCATCTGATATCGACAAGAAATTGCAGTGGAGAACCCTTCACCCACATCTACAAGTGGAAGAGGCGCTCCCCCTCCTCTGGATCCTCGGGATCCTCCCTCTGGAGCTTGGTGGTGGCAACAATGGCACTAGGGTCTGCATCAATGATCTTCTTCCCTTTGTCATCTCACTTGTTTGGTTCTATCTCAGGATAAAAACATGCATATGATTTGGGTACCTTAAGTTCAGCCACCAGTGTCTTTTTTGCCCGACACTCATTTTTGTTGTGAGTGGGGCTGTTATGAAATTCACACCATTTCCCCATGTCATTCTTTGGATTTTTGGTGGTGTTATGAGTCGCCTCGCTTTGTCTTTGCCCCCTATTTTGTGGCTCAGGGGCGCCTTTCCCTGGCTTTGGATTTGCAGATCCAAAGTATGGCTTATTCTACTTAAATTTATGCTTGATCTTGATGGCATGGTGATATTCCATGCCAAGCGAGGTAATGTCGAGAAAATCCATATCCTCCTAAATGTGTCTGTGTAGACAGTTGCGGTACTTGAGCACCGAATGTCTCTCTAAATATTTAATACCTAACGTGATGCGCAAGGTATGGAACAAATTCGTCAGTTTGTGCACATCTTGTTCCCTTTGGTGCTGCAGTGTGGTCCATTGGATTTACTTGTCCTCATAGCTCCCCACGAGCTAATATTGTTCCTTGATTTCATCTCAGAACTAATTCCAAGTGGGTGCGGTCGAAAATAGAGAGGGTTCCCTCTCGTCCTTTTTCTCACAGTAGGTTTCCCACCAGTCTTTGACATGAGGGGCATCTTTGAGGAGTGAAAAAATAATCTTTTCTCGGTCGGCAAAATCATGGACCAAGAAATACCCTTCTTGAAAATTCAACCATATATCTATGGTGTCTACATCTATCTAGCCTTCAAATATAGGAATGTCAAAGTTCCCCTATACCTTGAAGAGAGTGGTGCCTCCAGTGTGGTTGTTGCATGCAAATGCATCATAGGTGGGCAATCGTTGAAGGATCTGAGCAACTTTATCCATCATCGCGTTCCTTTGTTTCCTAAGGGCCTCCTTGAGCAATATTTTGATATGATATCCTACTCCCTAATCTTTATTTTCTTCCGCCATGGGAGCTCGTCGGGGTTTGCGAGGATGATCTTGCAAGGGTTCAACCAGATCGAGCCCTAACACCTTATACCCTGACCTCGTTGGGAATAGACAAAGAAAAATAGAAAAAGCGCAGACCGTTGTGATACCACTGATCTGGATTTATGCAGGAATGCAATAAAATATAGAAATATACATAAACATAGAGATGCAATGGAAATAATACTTCATTTCATTAATATCAAATAACAGAAATATGCTTACAGACATAATGGAAATAAACTAGCTAGGGCGCAGGTAGCTTATCTATGAGAAGAGATGTGGTGCCTACAGAACTGTGTTACAATGAGGCTCGAGGGCCTATTTATTATTGAGAAACAATGGAAAACACTAAACATCCAAAAACCAAACCCTAGGAGATGAAGGGCCAAAACTATGGGCCTTGTTTGGGTAGATTGGTGTTTCAACTTCCCGGGGACGTAACTTTGGCATATGATCTCCGTTTGAAGCGCACCATACCTTGTTAGAAATATCTATCCAAGGACTACAACTTTTCATGTGAGAGCCATTAGTCTATGCACCCATTTTTCTCCTGGTTTTCCAAAAAAAAATCGTTTAGGGCCTCAAAATAGCTCCGGAAGTTCGGGACTTGAAAAACTGCTAAAAATAGTAAGTTGTACTGAAATTGAAAAAAATAAAGAACTGATAGCTGAGGTTCAAATGGAATAGGTGGGTGGCCACAAATATCCATCTGGATCATTAGGGCCTCAAAATGGCTCCAAAATTTGATGACCTGAAATAATGCTAAAAATAGTAAGCTATGCTAAAACTGAAAAACTAGAAGAATTGATGGTGCGGGTCCAAATGGAATAGGTGGGTGGCCACCAATATCCACCTAGATCAACTTTCCTATTGCGGTTTGCAGGCTTCTGATCGTTAGCCCCTCGTTAAGATGTTTCAATCTAGTGTTCTGGGCGTGCTCACCTACTGGCACAGTGTATTTTCCATAAATGAACCTTTTTCATGGTAAGATGCTTAATTTATTTTGAGGTCGTTAATTTAAATAGTATATTTTGCAGAGCTTCAAGGTTTTTTTTTTTTTTTAGGCCTCTAAGCCTAATCGTATTCCATTGTCCTTAGGTCTTCCTCGAACTTGGTCAGGTAAGATTTGATTTTTTGTTTCTTTTCTCATTAACCACAATCTGTACATGTTGGCATTGAAACGCTAACGCTTGGTCTCTTTATTGATATGCCCTTTTTGTAGGTACCCATGGCATCATTTATCTAGAGTTGGCTTTTTACTCTCAAACAGTGTCAGCATGACTAATGTCATGCTTACCTTGGCCCTGATCCCAGGTGAGTTCGCAAAACTCCAAATGGGTTCGAAATCTGTTTGGGTATCAAGGCGTGCGACTTTAATTTTCAGTTTCAATCCTAAGTCCTGTTTTCCTACAATTCCATAGATAATTGTTATGATGGCGCTAGTTGCCCCTACTCAGAATTTTATATACATTTTACTCCACATCGAGGGGATTTTAAGTTGATTTTATACTGTAACCAAATAATAGCACAAAACAGAGTGTACGCATCAATTTATTTGGATTTCTTATAATATTTTCTCTCGTATAATTGTGGCATCCTAAACTGCTGAGGGTTTTCATTACATGCTGTAATTTTTGTAGTTCTCGTTCGGTCTCCAATTTAAGTTTAGAAAAGGAACCTTGATGTATATATTTTTTTTGTTTAATTGATACATTTTCGTCTATTACAGTATGTTACTTCCTGTTACTTTAACTTATATGTTGTTGATCTGGTCTTTGGTTCCATACCAAGTTTTTGTTTTTCCTTTAATAACTCAGAAGTTTTGGGGGTTCTAGATTAAATGAGTGAGTTTATATTTTTTTAAAGGTACAAAGAATATTGATGTGAAGCACTTTGAATTGTCTACTATTTGTTCACTCTTAAATAATACTCACAGTTGTATTTGAAAATATTATCAATCGTTTTCCATTTCATACCTATGTTTCCTATTGATATAACAAATGCATCAGATGTATATTTATTTTACCGCCCCAAAGTACAACATGCATTCCTATGATTAGTCTTCATAATCTGAAATCCTAAGTCCACTAGTCTTTCTCGACCGGTTGTCGAACAGTAAAATTTATAGCACCTCTATGTTATCTTGACAACGGTCCTACCGTATATTTCCTAATTTTTTCTAGGATTTGTGAATATCAATTTCCTACTGATATTTTACAAGTTATACTATGCATTGCAATTACCAAAGGTAGCGTAACTTTGTTTTATTTTGCGTAAAATATTTTTATCTAGACCACTGATTCCCTAATAATCGCCGAGTGCGTTGTGGGTTATATCTTTCCAAAGCATTCACATGAAACTTATTAAAGTGATTTGGTGGTACCATTTCATAGCTCTATTACCTCTAGGATAACCAACATAATCGATCCTTTATTTCATAACGGTTTCTGAGTTTCCGATTCTACCTTGTATAGAGATTGGTTTATAAATTATATACTCTAGATATAGGGAACTGTAATAAACTTGATTATCCTTACATTAAAAATCTAAAGGGTAGTTACTAAGAAGGTTTCCAGATCCGTGATAATCTAAAACATTATGATATATCTGCACAAGACGCGAATAAAAAATAACATCTTCCAGACATCTACTATTATCAATTTACATAGTACATAGTAATAATATTTTCCAGTTATTTAAACAGTAATAGTATTTTATAGTAATATACAGAGAAATAGAATTTTACAGTAATCTACCATCGCATATTTTTTAAATTATCACAACAGATTCATAGTCACTCCCATGATTCTCATTAATTTAAAATTTATACTCTTTCTCTCTAATTCCTACAACAATAAAATGCACAAATTCCCAGACCTTCGTGCATTAAAATATAAAAATTTAATAGTCTAACCAATAATATTGTGGAAAGGACACGCTCAAGAATATAACACTGGCACCACCCAACCATATAATTGTGCTCCTGATTTCACCCCCGAGCTGAGATTCATAATGCTAAGGTATCAAAAAACTTTTTTGATCCTTGCATTAGGTATTTTATACCTTCTTCCATGAGGGATTTTTCTATTAGTAGCGTCCCTGTTTTGAGGTTTCTCACAACCACTATTCTAGGATTTTTCCATAATTACTCGCTTTTATCTCCCATGAGGCTTTATGCCAATTCCTGCTCAATATTTTTCTCTAGCTGAGCCACTTGATGGATCTTTATCTCCCGTCCATCAAGTCCATCTAGAAATTCTTCTAGATTTATTTTTCATGGAAATTTTTCTTGAATAAAAAGAATATCATCTTCTATGTCTATTCTCGAGTGTTTCCAATCCCATTCATTTATTGACAAAATATTTATTTACATAAAAATTCCACCATAGTTCATGGATTTTATGCCATTTTAAGACCAGAGTTCAAACTTAAACAAAAAAAATAACAATAATAATAACAATAATTCAGTAGCGGGGGGATGTCACATTAAAGATGATGCGATGGATGGTGGATGATATCCATAAAGTGCCATAAATGGGGTCATTTTTTCTGTGGTATGGAAGGAAGTGTTATACGACCATTCTACCAGAGATAACCACTTGAAACATTATGTTTGTTTATCAAATATAAAGCAATGAAGATGTCCTTCCAAACCTTTGTTCACTATCTCACTCTTCCCATCAGGTTGAGGATGCAGCTAATATGAGATATGATATAATTGAGTACCAAGACAAAAAAATAGTTATGTCCAAAAATTTCCAGTGAAAATGGGATCTCTACCACTTACATAATCTTTTGGTTTACATGTAGCTTTTGAACTATTTACATAGATGTAATAATGATTATACTAGCTTTGAAAAGATGAGATAGTGCACAAAAGTGTGCATTCTTGCTAATTATATCAACTACCACCATTATGACAATTTTTTCTTCAAACTTGGGTAAACCTATAATAAAATCCATGGATACCTCCTCCCAACACTGACTTGGAATGGATAATGGTTGTAAAATCCCTGGGGTCTTAATTGTCTCAACTTTATTTTGTTGGCAAACCAAACATTCTACCACAAAATTCAAAATATCAGATTTAAGGCCATCTAAAAAAATATTATTCTTGACCCCATGGTAAGTTCTTAAAAATATTGAGTACCCTCCTATAGGAGAGGTTTCCAATTCCAAAAGAACCTTTTGTTTTAGTTTCGAGTTCTCATTGATTCATTTTTCCAAATAAATGTTTCAGATGCATTGGGATCTTGCTGAAAATTTTGAATGAGTATCCACACCTCTTCATAATTCTTCCACCCATCCCTTGGTTCAGTTATCTAATCATGTTGGATAATATAAATGACACAAATAAATGCCTCCACATCCTCATCCATTATTGAGAGTGCATATGCAACAATATTTGCTACCTTTTTATGTAGATGATTTCAAAGTCATAACCCAACATCTTTGTGACATATTTTTGCTACTATTCTAAAGATAATTTTTTTTCCAAGAAGTATTTAAGACAATCATGATTTGTTTTTACCTTGAAGTGTCCTCCCATTAGGTAAGGGCTCCATTTGTTCAGGGCATGCAGTATTTGCAACATTTCCTTCTCATAAATAGTTTGTGTAAATAATTTCCCTGGATTGCATGACTTTCAAAAGAAATGGGTCTTCCTTATTGAATTAAAACAACACCAATGTCATTTCCTGAGGCATCACATTCCACAATAAATATTTTTGTGAAGTTTGGTGTATGTAAGACTGGATATTGGTACATTGCCTCTTTAACATGTTCAAAGGCCTTAATTGCTTCCAGAGTAAAAAAAAATGCATCTTTCTTCAGTAATGTTTATAGAGGTGTTGTTATTTTCCCATAATTCTCAACAAAATTTCTATAATACATTGTCAACCCGAGAAATCCTTGAATATTTCTGTTGTCGCCACAATAATGACCCTCCAAAATGTTTTCCTTATTCAATTTTGGAGCCTACATATGTTTTCATGAGTTATCGCTTCAAGCCACCTTGTGTCATTTCGTAATTTTTTCATGTTTTCTAGGTCTTGAACATCCTTTCAACATATCTAAGTGTTTATTATCCATCTAAGTCACAGTTCCTAAGTTTCATATTCTTATCTTTGGAATTCCTTGTGTTGTCTTCTAAAGATAGGAAAATCACTATCTTTTCTTAGACTTAGTGTTAACTTTCTTCACTCAACATGCACACCACACAATAGCAAGAAAGCACATCCTTTTCTCCTAGACAAAGGCCACTTTCCAAAGTTAGTGGCTACACATGTACTGATCTAGGAGGATCTTCACGTAAAAGTGGCTTTAAATTTACTCCAAAATCAAAGTGGTTAGAATGTGGCAAACTTAGTACCAGGTTGAATTTATTGTTGCCCTGGTTCCAAGGGCGCAAACGACACTCAATTTCGAGCTTGTATGAGGAAGATAGAAGAAGTCAAAGTTTAGGGTTGACTTCCACGTTTGGCAGGCTTTAGGAGGCAGAAAATTGGTGGAAATATGATGCCAAAATCTGGCCAGTTTCCGAGAAAATTTGTGGTATGGTTAATTTTTTGAGTAACCTCTAAGTTTGAGAAAAATTAAAAAAGGGGCTATAGTTCAATTAAAAACAAAAAAAAATATAAAGTTGGGGTGGCGGGAAACCAACCCCGCCACTCCCTCAACTATATGCCATGTATTTATTAAAATAAAAAAATCAAATTGATAGGGGGAGGGTTGTCAACCCAGCCACCCCCAGAACCAACTGTTATATGTGGGAAAAAGGATAGGGAGGCAAGCCACCCCCGAAAGACTCGCTTACCCTCTTAACTATACAAACCACCATGCTACATTGATGGAGACAACGATTCAAGGTGGCGGGGGTCAAACCCGCCCAACCCACGTGGGCAGTCCTCAGTGGGCGGCCCCATTACAACCAAAAACAACATATAATGGTGCGACCAAATATGGAGAGGCGAAATTTGATCCCCCAACCTCTCCTCAACAATTCACCTCATTTACCACTGCACAAATGGTGCACATGTGGTAAAGTACACCCACCCAATGCTACTTAAGCTCACCTTCCATAATGCACCTAGGAAGAGAGTAGTGGAGAAGATTTTTGTAGCAGGGTGGAATCATGAGCCAAGGAGAGTGTGGAACCATGCCCCAGGTAATTTGGAGGGACATCAAAAAGATTCCCTGAGGTGTAGAACTTTCCAGTGTCATTTTTTGACAAATTTTATGTCGATTTTACACCTCTTGGAGATAAGAGTTCGATGGTGATGTTTGTTTTTGCAGCTGGGATCTCAATTTTTTGGCCATATTCTAGCTTGGAGGTATAAGGGTTCATATGTAAATTTTGCTTGTATTGATTCTCTTCTTATGCCACTTAATGAATGAATTCCTCCCCACTATTGAGCAGGGCCCGAAGACGTAGTCCAAATTGGATGAACTCTGTAATAAATTTTTGGTGTCTTGATCTCATGCATGTTATGTTTTATTTTCTCTTAATTTTTATGTTCCTTAAGTTTCATGGTTAAAGTGCTATGTTATATGTAATTCCTGATGCATATATAAGAAGAATATCTTGGATCAAGTGGTATCAGAGCAGGTATTTGTTGATGCAAATTGCATGAGTACATGCTAATTGGAAACAAGCTTCAAAGAGGTGAAAGAAAGCTTAAGTCCTTTGATTCTGAAGCAAGATGTGCACCACGAAGAAGAAACATGGAAGATGAGGAATCTCATTGGGAAGAAGAGTGGAATTACTGCAAGGCATTCTACAATATGAAAGAGAAAGTAAACAAATTGTTTATAGAGTATGAGAATACTGTCAAGCCCAAGAAGAAAGATGTACATGATAACAGATCAGTAAATCATGGAGATGGTGGAGAAGATCCCCCTCCCACTCCATCTTCTAGTGATAGTTCCTCTTCTTCTTCTCATCATTCTTGTAGACGTCATAGGCATACATCTAAAAATTGTTCCTTCAAATAGATGTAAAGTTTGAATTTCCTATGTATACTAGAGAATGTAATGTGGACAAGCTCAAAAAATGGATTATATAGATTAAGGTTTATTATTGGATTCAAAAGTTCAAGAAAGACAAGGCAAAGATCTAGTTGGCATACCTTTGACTAGGTGGCATCGCTCTCGTTTGGTGGGAGAGAAAATTGCAAGACAACAAAAATTTGGGTAACCTTCTCTCCTCATGGTTAAATTTTATTTATGCATTGAAAAATCAGTTTTCCCCATTGGGCTATAAGAAAAAGGCATTAATGGAATGGAAACTCCTAAAGCAAGGCAAAGGTAAAAATGTGCAAAACTTCACTGAAGAATTTAGAAAATAAGAATTGAACTTAGACAATTCATTAAATTCACCAAAGATTGTAACTAAGTATTTCGGTTCATTACATAGTTACATAAGGAATTCATTATTATTGTTTGACCCTACTACTATTTATGAGGCCAGTGTAAAGGCCATGCATCTTGAAATTAGGGGGACGCATGAACAAAATGACCACCCAAAAAGAGCTGCAACAGCCAAGAGAAGAGGAGAAAATCCCTATTGAACACATTGTGAGAAAGAGGGACATGACAAAGAGAATTGTTGGAAATTTCACACTAAGCTCAGACCTAAGAGGGATGACAGAAAGGAGAGGCATAAGAGAGTTGCAACCATGCAACAAGATCAAAAGTCTGAATCAAAGGAGGATGAGAAGGTCACGATTGTGGAAGTTGCATGAGGTAGATCAATTGACTTGGGATTAGATTCAGGTGATGAAAGGAGGATTGAAACTCTTGGAATCACAGCAGATGGACCATCATTTGGGTTCAGATTCGGATGATGAAACAAAAACTTCAATAGATAGTGTACCAAAGATGAAAATTTCGCCCAATGTGGCATGGCTCCAGGAACTTGAGGAGATCAATCAAAGCATTCAAGTAGAGAGTACTGAGCTAAGGATACTCCTGGAGGAAGCAGAAAAGGAGAAAAAAAGGTTTTTACACTAGTTGCAAGCTAAGGAGGAGGCCTTGGAAAAGCTGCAACATAACCACCTTGAGGTCAAAATTGATTCTTTGATTTCATATACTTTTCATGATGATGATTTTTCTGCTTTCAAAAAACATACTACAGGAATCAAATCCAAACTTTTAAAAAAAATGGGGTATAACAGAAGTGACCTCGACATTAATGACCAGGGCATCATAAACCCCATTATAGTAGAATAATTACCCCATCATGCAGGACTTGGGTATCTCAAGAAGGAAGTTGGGGAATACTCCAAAACAGCCAGTGACCCACCAATGATAGTTGATGAGAGCACCTCATCACATTCCATTGATAGTGAGGGATCCATGAACACTTATCAGAAGCACATCGGGAGAAAGTGTTCCAAAACGATCCATAAATTTTGAAAGAGGAAGAAACATTGCAACAAGGATAAACACTAGAAATCTACATGTCAAACCCTTCAGGCCCAAAAATCACCCATGAAGGATCCAGTCATCGAAAATATTCTACAGGAAAATCCACCACAGGAAGATCATGACCCATTTACTTTATTAAGTAAAAGATGGTTGTTTTATAGGTAGTAGCTTTTTATGGCCACAATTTGTAAATCATGCATTGCAAGTAAATGTAAAAGTGATGATGTGTTTTCCATCACTTTGAAACACAATGATGATTGTTTGGAATTTTCTTATGAGTATTTGAGGTATTGGTTTTTATTATGTAATCCTTGACCAGTGAGTGTGTGCTATAAACTCTTGGCAAGTGAGGTGTTGTTTGAGTCATGTGCGGTTTGTATATGAATGCAAAGGATGTACCCAATTTGCATGTAGGTGATTGAAAGTGTGGTTTGGTGAGGACACAGGTAATGTGCTAGATGTGTTAATGTTTTTGGTGGTCCAAAAGCTCCTCAATGGGGAGAATTGATCTAGGAGGATCTTAAAGTACAAGTGGATTTAATTTTACTCCAAAATAAAAGTGGTTATAATGTGGAAAACTTAGTAACAGGTTGAAGCGCTCGTCACCCTGATTCCAACGACGTAAACGAAACTTAATTCTGAGCTCATATGAGCAAGATAGAGGCCGTCAAAGTTCATGGTTGAATTGCATGTGTTGTAGGCTTAAGGAGGCATCAAATTGGTGGAAATTTGGTGCCCAACTCTGGCCAATTTTCGAGAAAAATTATGGTATGTTTAGTTTTTCTAGTAACCTCCAGGTTCGAGAAAAATAAAAAAGGGGCTATAGTTCAGTTAAAAACAAAAAAATATAAAATTGGGGTGGCGAGCCACCAACCCTGCCACTCCCTCAACTATATTCCATGTATTTATTAAAATAAAAAATCAAACTAATAGGGGGTGGGTTGTCAACCCCGCCACCCCCGGAACCAACTATTATACATGGGCAAAAGGATAGGGAGGCGGGCCATCCCCAGCAGACCCACCTACCCTCTTAACTATACAAACCACCTTGTTACATTGAATCATTATAAGATTCATGTTACAGTGCATAATGTACCACATGTTTTTTGTAATTTGCAATTTCAATAGATCCGTTTTAAATAACAAATGACAAAAAAACTTTATACAAAATGTAAGAATCATCTACTAACATTATAACAAAATGATCATGGAAAATGTATTAGACTAAATCCAGATTTACTTGAATCATTGCTACATATACATGAACTTAAATATGTAAAACCAAATTTTAAGCATCAAACCATGCACAATGAAAATTGTACCATGAAAAATGTACATAAACTCCAAATTTAGCATGTACTAAATCATAGTTTAAAGAATTCTAGATTTAAAATATGTCCAAAATTTATATCATTCAATAAAAGTAAATATAACATGTACTATATATAAAAATATTGTCAAATAAAATGTTGCATCAAGTTATAGAAAAGTAAATATAGCATGTACTATAAAAATACCGTCAAATAAAATGTTGCATCAATTTAAAGAATTTGGCTGAAAATTATTTTCCAGCAGCCTTCTTGTGCCCCCATCTGAAGAATGGGGGACCTACACAACGTGTGTAATTGCATATATATACATGTGCAAGAAATATTTGTAAATTAAAATTAAAATTTAATGTTTTAAAATTAAATGAGAATTTAGTTTCATAAATAAAAAATTTGAAATTTCATGCAATACTTCATGTAGTTCCCCCTCCATTGTCCTTGTCTGGTGTTCACCCTGCATTGCACCCTCCTGGATAAAATGTACAATATACATGTAAAAGTATATATATTAAAATTTAAAAATTTTGTAAATGAAAATGCATAAACTCATGCAATTTATTAAAAAAAATGTTATACGACTTCTTCAAATTGTTTGGATGTTTCTATCTCCATCGTCGACTCCATCACTAAAGTCCTTGGAGAACATAAATCATCTCCACAACCCTAAAATTCAAAAATTTTAAAGCTGTAAAATAACTCAAGATCTATCTCATTTTTTAATAAAACTTTCACTTCAATTTATAACTTGAAACATAAGTGAAAAATTGAATACCTGTGACAGTAGAATATTTAGCACATCTCCTAACAAGGAAGAAGAGGGTGGCACCATTTCGAAAACATCAGACGGAAGTGGAATATGTTAACATTTAATTATATACATGTGTACACATAATTATTTCTTTTAAAAATATGTCCTCATGATACCAATATAATAACAAAATAATAATTGTACATCAACATCATGAACTCTTAAAAAACACTAACATTTCCCAAAATATCATCTTGACTGCAAGAACCTGAACCTTGGACCATGATATTATCAAAATTTTCGTTCAACATGCATGTAAACTGCAAATGGTGAACATATGCTACACTTATGTTAGAATAACACATACATAAACATGTATATGTAAATTACAAATTACATTAAAATATCCACCCTAACCATTAACACATACCGATCCCACACCCTCTTCCTCATGAATAATTAAGTCTTGCGAACCATTTTGACAACCATTTTCATATGTTCTAAACTCCTAAATATTCATGTTGTCCATCTCCCCATATGTTTTACATACAAAATTACCACATGCATTAGTCCATGCTCTTTGTCGATTCAGACCAAGATCAATTCCACCAAATCCAGTCTAAGCGTTGTCTATTATGAAACCCCTTGCTTCTCGACTAATTTGAGAAGTTGAATCTATATCTAACCACAAACTTTCCACACAAGGAGGTTGGATTACCAAAGGTGGCTTAGGGTGAAACAAATCAGTATCATACTTAGCACCTTTACGGTGAGATAATCGACCTTTCCTAGGACCAAAAAAATCAAAAGGAAGGTCATTATAATTGGGTTTTATACCCAAAAAGAATTCTGCATAAAATAATTTTTCAAAATAAACAGGAACCTCATCATTCCATGGAAGTTTTCCATAGGTTGCAAGGTGCATATAATACAAATCGTGGACAATATTAGGGTGCTTGAAATATTGAACCTTTAGCGTCTTTATTTTTGGCCCTTCTTTGAAATCAAACATAGATTTTTCCATTTCTTTTGTAACCATGTTTTTAACATCCACCCATGTATCAGGACCCATTACTGCTTCCTTTCTATGCCTCATCATTTCTACAAATTTATCCTTGGTTGGCCCAAGCTTCTTGTAAACATCTACAAGTGTGCTTAGAGAGTGCATAACTACTTTTTAGATTTCTCGACTCTCTTTAGGCTCCAAACTCCCAAGATCTTTCCTTAATTTTGAATAAATTTTTTCACACCTTCGTAATGTGCCTTGTTGGAAGTTTTTTTCCCAAGATAAATCATCGGTAATTTCATTTGTATAAGTTGTAGTTGGTGTACAACGTCCTTCTTGAATTTCTCAATTTGGCCTACATCTTTTTCAAGCAACAATTTCACCCTATGCATCAATATATAAATTTATATATAAATAAAAAAGCATGTGAACAAATGTACAAATTTGTTTTACCATTAAAAAAATGTATATATTTAATTTAACAAAATGATGATCATGATAATAAGATTGAGATTGATGGCCAACTCCAGATGCATGAGCACCATCATGCCCACCCGGAGATGTTTGAGAACCATCATGACCACCCATTTATTGGCCACTAGGGGAATGTGTACCACCACCCTCATGCAACAAAGAGGGTTGAGTACCAACATGACCACCCATTGATTGGCCACCAGGGGAATGTGTACCACCACCCTCACACGACGAGGGTGAAGCTTCATAAAAAAAATAGAATTTTTAATCAATATATATATATATACCACGATGGTGTGAACCATGGCTCTCCATTTACTGTGTAGATACTCTTTTCATCCCAACTCATAAAAAAATGAAATTTATTAAAAATTAATTTAACTTGCTAAATTGATAACAAATCAATTCCATATGTATACACATGTACGTGCATATTATTATATTCAAATATCATTTTAAAACTTTCACATTTATATAAATACCACGAACATGATGGACATCCCCTGATCCATGATCCCCCCCTCTCGTAGATGCATGAGACTCTATTGATGTTCGCCTCGAAGAATCACGTGGAAAATGATCATACCTGATACATATGGATATCTACAGATACATAGATACATCATGTTTAAAATTTTACGTCATGAATTTACAATTATTTTTAAAATTACGATTTAAAAATATTTCAAAAGAATTCAAAAAAAATGATGTAATTTACACAAATGTTGAAGCACGAATTCAACACAAATGTAAAACACAAAAATTGAAGCACAAATTGATGTGTAAAACTCACTTGAGTATTAAAACATAATTTTTTTTAAGTCATGCACATTTTGAAAATTAAATACAAAATTTTCTAAAACACGAAGTTCTCCAAGTTGTGCATACATAGTGGGGGCACACTTGGTACGTAATTGAAAAAAACACATGGTCATTAAAAGTGACACATTTATAACTTAAAAAAAAACACATATCAAATATATCTTACAATGTCCATCAATACATTTTGATGTTGAGAAACTTCTTAACACTAATTCATCTTTGACACACAAATCTTTAATTGGCTTTGCCCCATACAATAGATCACTAGACATCCTATTAACTTTTGCACAATGTCTTGTACTAATTGATTGAAATTGTCTAACAATATTGTTTTCTTTTCCATTCGATTGTTTTAGCCTCTCCTTCTTAACTTGGTACACATCTTTCATCTAGTTTCACATAAGTTCAAAATTGGTGAAAACTACAATTCCATTGAATCCATACTCCTTAGTTGTTCCTGAGCCTTCTATCAGTGCAATATAATATGTGTCATTATTAGTTGTTCTTCCAGGTATATTCATTTTTGTTTCGAGGACTTTTTTCTTCGTAATATTGTATAGCACATATGTAATCACTGCTTGCCCTGGATTGGGATAAAAAGAAACATCTATGCATAATGTCCATTTTTCAACCATTTTTAGTGGCCTTTCTGATCTTTGAAAAATATATATATATATATATATATATATATATATATATTAAATTCATTTATTGCAAATTCCTTAGTTTATCGGAGAAATGACATACATGGTTTCCAAAAACACTAGGATTGTCCCTACATTTAGCTAAAAGTTTTACAATAGTTTACCGCCAATGAAAATGAGTAACAACACATCATAGCCCAACTACATCATAGCTTGATCAATATTTAATGCATACATCAAGGCATCTAGTCATGGTAGTTTGGGATGTGTTATTGTTAATTAAATGGCGAGCTACGTTCAACTTCTAGCATATACCATGCATAAAATAATTTATGTGTTGACTATGCCTTCATGGTAATAGGAAGCATAGTTCGGGATGTGTTATTATGGTTGGTGAGGTGATAATGGACCCCTATGAGGTGTATGACGTGTAGTCAAAAATTAATTTTTGTATTAGATTATTGAGGATAAAAATAGATTTCAAATGAATATGTAAAGTGCTAGTGTGGTAAACCCATTACCGTGTTATCATGCTTTCTATCCAAACAAAATGGTGACATGAAAACCAAGAAGATGAGGGATATCTTGAAGTTAATAATTACCATAGATCTGAAACAAGTGCAACCCCACAATATTTTTTAATATTGTGGTTGCATTGCCGAGGAAGCTAATCGAAAAACTTTGGATTAGATTATTAAGGATTTAAACATCTTTCAAATGAATATGTAGAGTGCTTGCGTGGTAAACCCATCTTTGTATGTTGATTGTTGTATGGTTTAAACCCATCTTCGTTTTAGACCATATTCTCATGCTTTCTATCCAAACAAAATAATGACATGAAAACAAAGAAGATGAGGGATATCTTGAAGTAAATATAGAAAAAATGTTGAAGTTTTTGCATGGTAGCTAACACATAGTCATCCCAAATCATAGGCCCAAAATAACACTTTTGTGGCAACAATAATGGAGAGGAAAAAATTGTTGAAATTGATGAATAAAACCTTCTTTATTACACAATTTAAGACCACCATGAATACAGGGTGGAAGAGAGAATTAGCACAGAGATGCAACAAGTGCAACCCCATAATATTTTTGATATGTAGAGTGCTTCTGTGGTATTTACCCATCTTCGTTTTATACCATATTCTCATGCTTTCTATTAAAAAAAAATAGTGACATGAAAAAAAAGAATATGAGGGATATATTGAAGTAAGGAATTGCCACAGATATGCAACAAGTGCAACCCCATAATATTTTTGAATATTGTGGTTGCAATGCTGACGAAGCTAGTCCTCATGTGTAAATTGGTGCCTGGTATTTCTTTTTTTTTTGTTCCTCATTAAAATTTCATGTTATGTGTTTGCATACCCATAGAGCTTATGGGTTGCATGAATTGTTCGTTTAAAATGCCAATAGTGATGATAATATTTACAACTTAGGTTATTTCTTTGGTAACTTTACACTTCCGAAAATTGATTATGCATTATTTTTATATAATTACTTCCTACTTCTTCAGTGTTATTGCTACCTTTTTATGAGTGCCATCTTTTATGGATTCATTTCTGAAATTTCTTTTATTTTATGTATTTTATCGTTTTTCTTTCTTTGTTTCTCTACATAGCAAGAAAAATGATACTAGAGGATTCCTAGTGCTGAGGTGGCCGAAGTCTATTAAATTGGGCAAAATATTTGATACCACTTATGACATAAATTATAATTCATAGTGTAATATAAGAATTTATAGCTTGAGGCAGAAGGTCATTTAATGCTAAGAACAATTAAATATACGTTAGTTATAGAAGTTACAAATTTATTTTGATATGCAGTCAAAACGACTATAATATATATAACATAAGATACATGACTACCTAACAATTAGTATTGTTAAATAATTTCATCTCTAATATCGTGTTTTTTATCAAATTGTACAAGCATGAGATAAGGTACACGATGGAAGGAAGAAAATCATATAAGTGCAATGGGTTTCATTTCAAGTTTCAATACATTTGAATGCTAGCATTTTCTGCTAAAGCGCTACGCTATAGCTTAATGGAGTTTTTTACAAATGTGCAAGTGGGTAAATATCATATTTTAGTCTGTGGTACTACCCCTTGTCACATGTCACATGTACTTTCTACACAATTACATCATTAAAGAAAATTTCAATATACATTTATTTACATTTATAAATTTAAACATATTTTTATTTACATTCATATTAGTAATAACATGAGGCCACAAGAGTTGAACATATCATTCAAATTATGCACCGAGACAGGAGACTTACATATCTTGTATTTACCCTAAGGTTCAAACCCCTAAGATTCTTTCTCACATAATATATGGCGCATGATTTCGATAGTGTCTTTGTACATGTCCTGTTGATATATTATTCACGGGTGAATTAAATTCCACTATAAAAATATATGTTACATTAAACTCCACGAAGGGTTACCATGATTCTGGGAATTTTCAACCCTAACCAATGGTCATAGCTACCCGGGGTTCCTATATGGAAGCCTCTCGAACTTCTGCAACTTACGGGTATATGTTCCCTCAGTGCAACGTCGTAAACCTCCGACCATCGAACCTCCTTTTTATTTATAAAAATATTAATTACATTGTCGACATATTCTAGATGATATTGATATTTCTAAGTTTCATGTTTTCCTTATCATTTTTACATGCATTCTACACTCCAAAATACATCTAAAAATATAATCGATTGAGTACATTCCTGACATCTTCTAAAAGAGGGTGGTGTTTCTGAAATCCACGGTTTCCTTTTGTGTTACATACATTCTATAAAATCAAAAAACAACTGTATATAAGTATACCTTTTCTTAGTGTCTATAGATATTTCCTATCCCTATTACATTTTTCATGTGAATTCAAAGGAGAGGAGGTGGAGCTTGTTTTATATTTTTAAGGGTTTTTTTTTGTGAGAGGTTAATTTTATCTGAAATTTGGTAGGAATTTACTAAAAACTCTGTTAATTGTGAACAATTTTAATATTTGAAATATTTCTCAAGAAACTGAATTCATTTGTTTTTCAAAAAGAAAAAATGATAGAAAATCAATTAATCATATGTATCCAGAAAGGCTATCGAATCTATGCAGTACAGGTAAGCTATACTAATTCTAAGGATAAGATATCTACTCTAGAAAATATACCAGTTATCCAAGAATTTGTTAATGTTTTTTCTGAAATAAATTCTGGGGCTACCTCCTAAAAGAGAGCTTGAAATTACTATAGAAATAATCCCAGGAGAAACCTTAGTGTCAAAATATTCTTACCATATGAGCATACTTGAGTTAATAGTACTTAAGATGTAGTTGCAAGCCCTGCTTGACAAAGGGTATATTCGCCCAAGGGTATATCCTCCCTGGAGTTGTTCGTGAGGAAGAAGGATGATACTTTACAGGTATGTATCGATTACGGGAAATTTAATAAGTTAACTATAAAAAATAAGTACTTATCTCCAATAATTGATGATTTTTTCGATCAAGTTAAAGGTGCTACAATATTTTCTAAGATCAATTTGCGATCGGGTTATCACCAGATCAGGAAACAGGAAGAATATATTTGTAAGACAACATTCATAACTCGTTATGATCATTATGAGTTTTTTGTTTTGTAATTTAGGCTTACTAACACCCCAAAAACATTTTCAAACATGGTATTTTCAAACCTTACTTGGATAAATTTGTCTTGATTTTCATTGATGATATTCTGATTAACTCGAGGAATTTGGAAGATCATAAGGAGCATTTGCGGCTAGTGCTACATAACTTATGAGTTAACCAACTTTATGCTAAGTACAATAACTGTGATTTTTGTAAGGACCAAATCCAATACTTGGGACACATTATCTCATCTGAAGGCATATATGTTGACTCTTAGAAAATTAAAACCATCATGGAGTTCCTTGCCCCCAAAAATGTTGTAGGCATTTGGTCTTTTATGGGTTTGGATGGATATTATCGTCAATTTATAGAAGGGTTTTCTATAATTTCTTACCCTATAACTTCTCTGCAGAAAATAGGAAGTGCATTCATGTGGAAAACATAATGCCAACACAGTTTTGAACATATTTCAATCAAATGAATATGTAGAGTGCTTGTGTGGTAAACCCATTACCATGTTATCATGCTTTCTATCGAAAAAAAATCGTGACATGAAACCAAGAAGATGAGGGATATCTTGAAGTAAATAATTACCACAAATCTTAAACAAGTGCAACCCCATAATATTTTTGAATATTGTGGTTGCATTTCCGGGGAAGCTAATTGAAAAAATTCGGATTAGATTATTGAGGATTTAAACATCATTCAAATGAATATGTAGAGTGCTTGTGTGGTAAACCCATATTCGTATTTTGATTGTTTGTGTGGTTTAAACCCATCTTCGTTTTAGACCATATTCTCATGCTTTCTATCCAAACAAAATAATGACATAAAAACAAAGAAGATGAGGGATATCTTGAAGTAAATATAGAAAAAATGTTGAAGTTGTTGAATGGTAGCTAACAGATAGTCATCCCAAATCATAGGCCCAAAATAACACTTTTATGGCAACAATAATGGAGAGGAAAACCTTGTTTAAATTGAGGAATGAAACCTTATTTATTATACAATTTAAGACCACCATGAATATAGGGTGGAAGAGAGAATTACTATAGATTTGCAACAAGTGCAACCCCATAATATTTTTGATATGTAGAGTGCTTCTGTGGTATTTATCCATCTTTGTTTTAGACTATATTCTCATACTTTATAACCAAAAAAAATAGTGACATGAAAACCAAGAAGATTAGGGATATATTGAAGTAAAGAATTTCCACAGATATGTAACAAGTGCAACCCCATAATATTTTTTAATATTGTGGTTGCAATGCCAACGAAGCTAATCCTCATGTGTAAATTGGTGTCTGGAATTTCTATTTTTTTTGTTCCTCATTAAAATTGCATGTTATGTGTTTGCATACCGACAAATTTTATGGGTTTCATGAATTTTTCATTTAAAATGCCAATAGTGATGATAATATTTAGAACTTAGGTTATTTCTTTGGTAACTTTACACTTTCGAAAATTGATTTTGCGTTGCTTTTATATAATTACTTCCTACTTCTTCAGTGTTATTGCTACCTTTTTATGAGTGCCATCTTTTATGGATTCATTTCTGGAATTTCTTTTATTTTATGTATTTTATCATTTTTCTTTCTTTGTTTCTCTACATAGCAAGAAAATTGATACTAGAGGATTCCTAGTGCTGAGGTGGCCAAAGTCTGCTAAATTGGGAAAAATATTTGATACCACTTATGACATACATTATAATAGTTATAGTGTACTATAGGAATTTATAGCTTGAGGCAGAAGGCCATTTAATGCTAAGAAAAATTAAATATACGTTCTAGTTATAGAAGTTACAAAGTTATTTTGATATGTAGTCAAAATGACTATCATATATATAACATAAGATACATGACTGCCTAAAAATTAGTATTGTTAAATAATTTCATCTCTGATACCATGTTTTTTATCAAATTGCACAAGCATGGGATAAGGTACACGATGGAAGGAAGAAAATCATATAAGTGCAATGGATTTCATTTAAAATTTCAGTACATTTGAATGCTAGCATTTTCTGCTAAAGCACTACTATATAGTTTAATGGAGCTTTTTCCAAATGTGCAGGTGGGTAAATATCATATTTTAGTCTGTGGTACTACCCCTTGTCACATGTCACATGTACTTTCTACACATTTACATCATTAAAGAAAATTTCAATATACATTTATTTACATTCATAAATTTCAACATATTTTTATTTACATTCATATTAGCAATAACACGAGATCACAAGAGTTGAACACATCATTCAAATTATGCATCGATACAGGAGACTTACATATCTTGTATTTACACTAAGGTTCAAACGCCTAAGATTATTTCTCAAATAATATATGGTGCATGATTTCGATAGTGTCTTTGTACATGTCTTGTTGATATATTATTCACAAGTGAATTAAATTCCACAATAAAAATATATGTTACATTAAACTCCGCAAAGGGTTACCCATGCTTCCGGGAATTTTTTACCCTAACCAATGGTCATAGCTACTTGGGGTTCCTGTATGGAAGCCTCTCGAACTTCTGCAACTTACAGGTACATGTTCCCTCAGTTCAACATGGTAAACCTCCGACCATCGAACCTCCTTTTTATTTATAAAAATATTAATTACATTATCGACATCTTCTAGATGCTATTGATATTTCTGAGTTTCATGTTTTCCTTATCATTGTTACATGCATTCTACACTCCAAAATACAGCTGAAAATATAATCAATTGATTACATTCATGCCATCTTCTAAAAGCAGGCAGTGTTTCTGAGATCCATGGTTTCCTTTTTGTGTTACATACATTCTATAAAATTAAAAAAAAACTGTATATATATCTACCTTTTCTTAGTGTCTATAAATATTTCCTATCCCTATTGAATTTTTCATGTGAATTCAAAGGAGAGGAGGTGGAGCTTGTTTTATATTTTTAAGGATTTTTTTTGTGAGAGGTTAAATTTATCTGAAATTTGGTAGGAATTTACTAGAAACTATGTTAATTGTGCACAATTTTAATATTTGAAATATTTCTCAAGAAACTAAATTCATTTGTTTTTCACAAAGAAAAAACGACAATTTTACATTAAAAAATTACAATTTTGCATTAAAAAAAAGACCAGTCAATGAACCCGAAGAATTATCTGGATGCCAAGGAAGGAGAGGAGACAAGGATGCCGATGACGCAGAGGAATACTACAAAAACACTGCCAAAAAAAAAAATTAACATAAAATATATCACACAAAAACACGTAAACTCACCTACCACCTCTCCAACAGTCACGTAACGATAAAATCTGATAACGTCAAAATGAAACTCCGCTAAATATTTTTGTGGTTTCAAGGCCACTATATTTATAAGAAAAATAATTTTTTTTTCAAACTTTTAACGTATTTTTTTGGGCCTCCTTACAAAAATACGGTTGTTGGCATCATCAACATAAACGACGGAATAAGTTTTTCAAACGGCAGAAAAAGTTCGGCCGAACTTTTGGGAGAGTGAAATTTGCGGGTGCGTTTCTCACAAAAGTGTAACCCACCTTTTCTTTTCCACCCAAGAGGAAGAGAAATAAATTAATATCAAACCTACAGAGGATCATGCACAACATTGAAGAAGTCTTGTTAATTGATGTGAAGAGCGATTACATGTATCTATGTAGTGGATGAATAAAATTGCAAACCCTAGAATTGTCGAACAAGTTGTAAACATGGGAGACTGAATGATGGAACAAAAAAATGAAGGGATGAATGATGGGAGAAGGGGTGGGTTAGTTACCCTTAAATGACTCTTTGTATTCTGCACCATTGTATTAAGCAGTGGTAGATTCATAGTCGTCGTCAGGCCAAGTGTCTTATGGAAGCAATGACAAGTTCAATCCAAAGGTGTACTCCGACGAGTCAAGAAAGTTATATAAAATTCATATAATAATAGTATTGGTTTTTCACATTAATCTCAGTGATGATGTTAATAAACATAGGTATTTTAGTCAAACTATATATGACTATGTATTTATCCACATCACCCATTAACCAAGGTAGCAACATATGATAAAGGGGAGGGTCAAACTCTAACTATGACCTTTGTAGTTTAACCTTTATGTGTTTTAAAGTTAAAATGTAATCACTTTATTAGTATGCTTAATGGTTTCCATAGCTGGTAATTGGTTATGTAAACAATAATAATAATAAATGTGAGATGGTTGTACATGTTACAAGTGGTATCATAGCCATGGTTTCAACACTATGGCATGTTTGGGCAACTATGAAATGACAAAGTATTATTGATGCACAAATAGGGGGCAAAAGCAATATGAGAAGAGGAGTGGGAATCACTCCACTTGGGAGGCCCTTGGTAGGGCCTGGACCTGTACCTCTTATAGAAGCCAATCGAAGGATGTGGGTGTAGTTAGGGGGAGAAACTCACAACAAAAATGTGATGTTGTTGGAAATATTTCAACAACTATGATCTGAGATGATGAATTTAAGAGATGATAATGATAGGTTGAGGCTACAAAAATAACTAATAAAAAAATCCTCTGAGACAAAAAACAAAAAAAATGATCACAAACTCCAATACTGATGATGGAGTTAGAATTGAGATGCATCGACACAGATAAGACAACCTAGAATTCGAAGGAGCTCGAATTGACAATGAGGAAGAGTCTGAAAATGCTTCTGGTGGAAAGAGGACTTAGAGGGAAAAGGTGGAATTTCAAGGAGAGTTCAAGAAAATCAAACCCCTGATGTTTTATGGGGAAAAGGAGGAAGTTGTCAAATCTTCGTTAATCAATATGAATAAATATTTCCATATTTATGAATATGATGACAATATAAAGGTCAAGCTAGAAATTTATCAGCTGCAAGGTAAAGCCACCCTATGGTGGGAAGAAATTAAAATTGTTCAAGAAATTGATGAACAAGAAGTAACGTGGGAAAATTTTCAGAAGCATTTCAAGGATAAATATTTAACATAATGGTTCTATGACTAAAAAACAAAGGAATTCCAAGCTTTGAAATTAGGACAATAGTCCATGGATGAATTTGTAACTAATTTTACTTCTTTATTGGGATATGTCCCATATATTCATGAAGAGAAAGCTAAGGTACAGTGCTTCATCAGTAGTTTACCAAATTTCATAAAGGAAAGGTTATAATTTGATAACCCGAAGTCAATGGATGAAGCTATTTGAAAAAATCGCATTTGCTACCATCAGATGAAAAAAAAAGGAGATAGTAACAAAGGATGGCCAAACAAAAAAGGGAAAAAAAACTTTCAAAACATTAAAATTGTAAAGGATGTTGGAGCTAAGACAGCACATGGAAAATAAATAATGGATCTTTGGGGAAAAATAAGCAAAAGTTCTGATCACAAAATGAAACTAAAAAAACTAAGGTGTCAAGTAAGAAAGATCCCAATCAATCACAAAAACCCCCTTTGTAGTGTTGGGGTTGTGAGTAGCCCCATTATTATAAAAAATTTCCTCACTATACCATAACAGAGTCAATTGCTAATATTCATGAATCCTCTACAGTTGGGAAGGTGGAAAGAAACATACCAATAATTAATTTTGTATTGGAATATCACCACGCTGAATATCAATCGACAATGATAGATTGAAGGTAAAATAGCTAACCGATCTATCTCTATTTTAATAGACCCATGTGCAAGCCTTAGCTATGTTAGTTTGAAAGTAGTCGAGGTGTGTCATTTATAAAGCATGAAATAATCCTTGGTTGGTGCATCTGGCCACTGGAGCTAAATGAAGAGTGACTGCTAAGGTAGAATATTGTCTTGTTGAAATAAACATACAACAAATTTAAGTAGATCTAAACATGTTTCCTTTAGGTTTTTATGATGTGCTAATAGGTATGGACTGGTTAGAAGGACATTAGTCCTTAGTAAATTTCAAAGATAAAACCATAAATTTCCTCATTGATGAGGGTGTTAAACAAGAAATTTAGGGTATCAAAAGGGTCATTAAGTTGCAACCTATCATAGATAATCAATTGATCATATGTATCCAGAAAGGCTATCGAGTCTATGCAGTACAGGTAAGCTATACTAATTCTAAGGATAAGATATCTACTCTAGAAAATATACCAGTTATCCAAGAATTTGTTAATGTTTTTCTGAAATAAATTATGGGGCTACCTCCTAAAAGAGAGATTGAATTTACTATATAAATAATCCCAGGAGAAACCTCAGTGTTAAAATATCCTTACCATATGAGCATACTCGAGTTAACAGAAATTAAGATGCAGTTGCACGAGCTACTTGACAAAGGGTATATTCGCCCAAGGGTATATCCTCCCTGGTGTTGTTCGTGAGGAAGAAGGGTGATACTTTACAGGTATGTATTGATTACAGACAATTTAATAAGCTAACTATAAAAAATAAGTACATATTTCCGAGAATTGGTGATTTTTCTGATCAAGTTAAAGGTTCTACCATATTTTCTAAGATCGATTTGTGATCAGGTTATCACTAGATCAGGAAAAAGGAAGAAGACTTTTGTAAGACAACATTCAGAACTCGCGATGATCATTATGAGTTTGTTTTTTTGTAATTTAGCCTTACTAACATCCCAAAAAATTTATGAATTTGATGAATGGTATTTTCAAACCTTACTTGGATAATTTTTTCTTGATTTTCATTGATAATATTCTGATTTACCCGAGGAATTTAGAAGAGTATAAGAAGAATTTGCGGCTAGTGCTACAAAACTTATGAGAAAACCAACTTTATGCTAAGTACAATAACTGTGATTTTTGTAAGGACCAAATCCAATACTCGAGACACATTATTTCATCTGAAGGCATATACGTTGACCCTAAGAAAATTAAAACCATCATGGAGTGCCTTGCCCCCAAAAAAGTTGTAGGAAATTGGTCTTTTATGGATTTGTATGGATATTATTGTCAATTTATAGAAGGGTTTTCTATAATTTATGACCCTATAACTTCTCTGTAGAAAATAGGAAGAGCATTCAAGTGGAAAACAAAATGCCAACACAGTTTTGAATAGATGAAACATTTATTGACAACAACCCCTGTGCTAAAAATTGCAGATCCAGAAAAGGAATTTATTATCTACACAGATGCATGCCAAGAAGGTATCGAGCGAGTTTTAATTCAAGAAGGTAGAGTAATAGCCTATGAAACTCATAAGTTAAAATAACATGAGAAAAGATAGTATGCTTATGATTTGGAGCTAATTATGTTAGTTCACGCTCTAAAGGTTTGGCGACACTATTTGTTAGGGAAAATATTCCTTTTAATTACTAATCATAATAGTGTGACTAGTTTCTTCAAGAAACTTAACTTAAATGCATGCCACACTAGATGGGCCTCTTTTATAAGTGAATTTGATTTCGACATTAAGCATCTTAAAGGAAAATAAAATCGTGTGGTTGGTGCATTAAGTAGGAAATTGAACTATGTGTATGAAATCTCCTATAGTCAAGAGGAATTTGACTTTTCTGAAAAGATCAAAGAAGCTGCTCTAAAGGACCCAAAACATTTTTTTTGTGGAAACAAAGAAAAAAATCACGATGAAACAAGTTAAACCAGATGAAGAGATTATGGTAGAGCCTCCGGGTATCCTCAATCGAAGAGAAACAATGTTACGGAGGCGATCTATCTCCCAAATTAAAGTGCAATGGAGGAACTTTAGCCAAGAAGAGGCCACTTGGTAGGATGAATGATTCATGTAACATGCATACCCTAACCTATTTCAAAGGAAAGAATGAACAACGGGGATGGTTTTTCACACAAGGGGGTGGGGAGATGTAACACCCCTAGTTACTGTGAATATTTTTCATTTACATTCATTTACTTGTACTATATGAGACTCTAATAATTGAAGGCTAAGTAGGAAATCTTAATGGAACTCTAAATATTTAAAAAAAAATTATTTTATCATTTTGTGAATAAATTTTTTTTATGATTCCTGGAAACATATGAAATGCCTTAAATGAATTCTTAAACTTCCATAAATTTAGTGGCATTTATCATTATCACATTCCCTACAGATTAGAATATGTTAGTGGGAAAACAAGGCAGTTGGAAAAAAAAGGTTGGAGGCACCTTCAGAGAGAAGAAAGAACCTGAACAATACGTGTTAGTATGAAATTTCTTGTAAGGTGTACAAAAAACGCTTCACTTAAGTCTCTGGTGATAAGTGACTGTTACAAGTAAATTTGGGCATCACTACCGAAACTCAGATCAGTACAAACAGGGTTTGTCATACTCTAAATCAGTTGCTACTTGCCTTAAACAAGTCATCCCATTGCTATTTTTTATCCATGAAAGCTTCACTGCTTGAAGTCCAGCTGAAATGCTCTGTTGAGCCACCAACGCACCCCTAGACTTCAGTAAGTTCTTTGCAGATCACTTAATCCCATGAAAAGCAGTGTTGCAGAATAGCTAGACCCACTTAACAGTGTGTTGGTGAGTTTGAGTCAATTGTTCAAATGATTCCAGGAATCTTCCAACTTTATAGTGGCTTCTAGAAGTGGTTCCAACTATCATGCTATCTGATAACCTCAAATATGAACACCATGGAGCCACTAAATCACTTATTCTTTTATCCCATTGAACAAGAAAACTCCCTCATTCATTTATGGAAAAGCCATTCAATGACCAATCAATGCTAAACTACCCTCTTTTCCTATAAATTGAGCACTGATCACAGTGAAAAAGGGGAGCAAGAACTTGAATTTTGTAGAGTTATGTTGGTGAGATTATAGATCTTTAAGGTATTTTTTGCAATTAATGTTATGCTTTTGGAATAATGCCGCTGATGTGATGAGGATGGACCGAAGTTGGAGCAAGTTGACATCGAATCGATCCAACTGGTCATAACTTCTCCTTCTATTTTATAATAAAGAGATTTGTTCCTTTCCTAATACATGTGTGCATTCTTTTATATATGTATTTTCAAATGCAATCGATTCAATTTGATTAAGATGAATAGATCATATGCCTTTATGTAATTTTTTGATTTCTATTAGTAATTGTAGGTACCAATCAAACGAGTTCAGTTCGATTGAGAGAGACAAAAGTGACAAAAGGGAGATGAATAATAGTGGAGGATCACAATTAGGTGTTCTTCACTTATATGTTTATCTTAAGGAAAAGGTCAAGTGTCTTTCATCTATTGTTCTAAGTGCGTCCACCACACTTTGGGAAGCTTATCTATCCATAGGTTTTATTTCCGTAAAACAAATTGGCAACTATGATAGGGAACGATTGATCATCCCTGGTGGTTTTATCCTTGTTTTTTAGCCTCTAGTAGACTTTACTTGCTTCATTACAGTCATTTGAATGTTTGGTGAAATAAGTGTGTTTTATTTCCTGTTTTAAGATTCCTCTGGCACCAGCGCACTATTGGTCTTGACATAGTTCTCTGCAAAGCATTGTTGGCTTAGAGACAATGCTCTACAATGCATTGTCTCCCACTCAGGGGTGCGTTTCTCCTGTGACCAGCCAAAATTCATCATATTTTTTTCTTTTACAATCTAGTTCAATGTCTTGTTTGCTAAGTTTTCAAGTGACTGATTGCCTCTAGAGTCCAGATTTCTTCTACTATCCTTGCTCACTTTGGGTGTCTGTTTGTTCAATGTTTCTTCTTGTTTTCTTATCATTTTTGAAATAGCTCCAAAGTTTAAAGCTTACATTTGATCAGTTATTTACTTTCAAGAAGAGGAATTATCGTATTAGTCTTCGTTTCTCTGGAAAGTATTAATTTATTGTTTGTGAATATTTGTTTATTTTTCGTTCATTCACACTTAAAATAAATCGAAAAGAAAAACATGCATTTGCATATAGAGTTTGCGAGTGTTTCATAGGAATAGTTTTAAAAAAATCATTTATATGTGCTCGTTTTTGTTTGCTTACGATACGATTGCTTTATCCTTTGTAGCTAAGGTTTTAATTTTCTAAATTGAATTGAAACAAATTCTTATCATCTTAGTTGCATTCTAGAAATTTCAAATACACCATGTGGTGAACCTGAAAAGAAATTTTCTAAGAAAGATCAACTTAAAATTTATCTCAATTAACCTAAGGGAGCATTGTCACTTAACGCTAACATTTAAAGGTCTAGGCTAGAGACGTGTTCCAGCATCGTAAAACATAGCAGCTGACATTAATTGTCTGCAATACATTTTGAGTGTAATACGTCATCCCACATACGTAAGTATATCAAAGCTCGTCCACGTACCTTAAGTATATCGGGTGGTGTTCTAGGATTAAAAGTATATGGGGATGCTCTCACTGTGGGATTTCACATTAGACAACAATAATATGGATTGGGCCTCCACATACCATCGAGTATATTTTGGAGGACAACATTAGGTTGCTTACCATCCATAGGTAACCGAGTCGGCCGCCTTGTACATTGTAATACACCGAACACAACATTTGGGGAGATTGATTTCACGTACGTAAGTCCTTGGTTTACTGGGGTAGTGTATTGGAGTTCACAATTTCTTGGTAATCCTTTTTCCTAGCATTACCCTCTTTTTGTTTATTTATTTTTTGTAATTAAATCAATCAGTAATCGTGGAAGAAGATTAACCCTTTCTCTGTCATTCAGGTAGGATAGCGAATAAACCACCTTTATTGCCAGAAGCTACACCTAGTCGACGAATGCGAGCTCGTCCTATAGAGTCTGGTACCTCTAGAACCTTTGGTGCTTCATCTTCATCTAATTTACTAGATTCATCCAGGTTTATCTGCTACCATCGAGACATAACTCTCACAGTTACCTGAGGACACTGAAGTTGAACCCAGTGAAATGGTAAATCCAGAACCTGAATTTGTTCAACCAGAAGTTGATCCAGAAACTGACATTCTTTTACCAGAACAATAAAAATGTATTCCTGTTCCGGAAGACGATCAACTGGCTCATCCTCAGTCATCTATAACTATTGATTCTTCCTCTTTACTGCAAAGTCTACCGCCTAAAATTTATCTCGGGTCTGAGGGAGAAGTATTTCCACCTGGTTTGATTTCAATTGAGGAAGAACCTTAGGAAGAGACAACCCCTACAACTCCAACTCATTTTGAGTCAAGGCTACATCTTTATCCATCTTTTCCTCATTTGTTCCACACTGCTCCTATTGATCCTGATTAGTTTCAAGTTCCCATTATTTCTTTAGGGTATTTACTAGGTCATTTAACCATGGCTAGGACAACATCCTAGACTGTACCATCTATTACAGCTACGACAACATCTGTTGTTTCTACCTCTTTGATGTTTACTACGACACCTAAGTCTCATCTTTATGGTGGTTTGTTCGTCCCACATGATTATCACTCTTTAAATGGAACCTACTCTAGTGCCTCCTCTAGTCCATGGACTTCGCCCATGTCGTCATCAAGAATTTTATTTGGTTCCTCTCTTACGAGTACTGAATGGCCTGATCCTTTATTTACATCTTCAGCTCAATATCATATTGGTCCATCTAATTAACATCCATCTTATGAAGTTTCTACTGGACTCCCACCATATGAAGGTTAGTATGCTCAATATTCTTACACTCCATATGTTGGGGATAAACCCATGGTTACCCCATATGGTAGTATTCCTTCATTTTTAGGTCAATATTATGCTGGAATGCCTATTTTTCAATGGTAGCCTACCTTGCGTGTTCAATCACAAATGGTTTTGTACCCATATCAACCAATTCAACCTGTCCCATCTGTACCTACTACACCTGTTATTACTTCCTTGGTCATAGCTCAGCCTTCTCAGGCGAGTCCTTCAACCCTTTACCCTCAAATTTTGGGTCTACATTCTCCATCTTCCCGGGCTAGTTTCCAAAAATCGTCTGTATCAAGAATTTCACAACCATGGGCCAGTTTACCCTTGTATGGAATGGCACCGGCTTCTACTGGTCCCGTCTATTCACAACCTGGTCCAACCTATCCTAGCGTGCAGAAACCGTATTATCAAATCCCATGGCAGCCACAACAACAATTCCAACAGTATCAAACCTATCCTAGACTTGGTCAACAAGCCTATGCTGGGTTTGGTTAATATAAATCTTATCCAGGTTCTGGTCAATAGGCCTATCAAGGGTTTGGTCAACAAACTTACCCCTATCAGGGTTACCAGCAATAGATTCATAATACTAGTGCACAACGGCCTATTACCCAGGAAATTCCATCTCACCCTGGTTATGCTCCACCCAATATAAACTGAGAGTTGTCGTTTGTTTCAACACTAGAGTTACCTGATCTAAACCGGTTCACTAATGATCCCATTAGCATTATTTACCTTGGTGTTCGGTGATTCCTCATAAATTACCCTCCGATATTCCAAAATTAAATGGAAAATCTAGAGAAGATCCCTCTACGCACGTTATGACTTATCATTTATGGTATTCCTCAAAATAATTCAATGATGATTCTATCAGACTCTGCCTTTTCCAACAAACAATCATTGGTCTGGTTGCAAAGTGGTATATTGAATTACCAAGAGCTTCTTTCAATAAATTCATGGATTTTGCCACTACTTTTCTAACCCACTTCCAATTACCCATCAGATATGAAACTATAATGGAAATTTTGACCAACTTTAAATAGACGACTGCTACTCACACATCATATCACATTCATGAGTGGCATCGTTGTCATTATCGAATGGTTAAAACCTTTGTTCTGTATCATCTTTTAGCTTAGTGGTTTATAAATTCATTGTTGTCATCTATCACAGAGGATATGGCCAAAGGTAGTTTTGTCACTGAAGAGAAAGTAATTTCTCATGCCCAATATCTGGATTTATACTCAGTCTAGCACACTCTATGAAAAAATTATGAATGCGTCGTTTTATTGTTCCTCCTCCTCCATCTGGTAAGGACTTGCACGCCGGCGACAGTGTGATTGGTTCTGATAGCACTCAGCCAACAAGTTGACCATTTGTTTCCACACTTACTGTGTCCAATCAAACCCCTGTTGCCCTTGATCTTGCCTCTTCTTCCAAAATACATCCCGTGTCATCTGACAAGGGAAAAAGTGACTAGCAACCCGAAATTAAGAAGAAAGGGAAAGATAAGAAAAAACAAAATTCACCCCAGCAGGAAAAATCATCTGATACACTCGATACTTCTCGGAAACCTTGTTACCCTTGTTTGATATGTAATGAGGAGCATTTTACACGAGACTATCCTCACCGCTCATAAGTCTCAAAACTTATTAAGACTTTTCTACATCTGTAGTGTTGACAAACACTTTTCTGAACCCAGAAACACATATGGTTGCTATGGATCCCACTTCTAGTTCACAAGTGCTTATGGTATCCGCCACTAAGCCTAAAACTGATGTTTTGGTGTCCACTCGAAGTAAATATTATGGTAATCCTCTTTCGTTTTCGAATGGTTAGGATACAGATCAACCTACTACTTCAATTTCATTTGATTCAATTCCACCATCTATTATTCCTGAGTTAAAAATAAAGCTGCCAAAGGGTATCATTCATAAATCAACTTTCAAACCTCTATCTCATTCTTTAGAATTGTCCCTCCCAAAATCACGCTTTTTTGTTGAAAATTGGTGGAATTGATCTGACAGGCTCTAATCTTGTAGTCTTTAACCATGCAGGCTATGTGCTACAATTTCCAGCACAATTAGCATTCTTGATCCAAGTAAATGTCTTGAATCACCTCATTCATTAGATTATTATTTATAAAGATGAATCTACTTGTATCATGTCTATGAATTGCTGGAAGTCACTTGGCTCACAAAATTTATCACAATCACCTACAACATTGAAAGATTTTGACGGTCGTACATATAATCCTTGTGGAATTCTTAGTAACCTGCAAGGTGAACTAGGGCGAAAATTTGTTACTATTGAATTTGACGTTTGTGACGGACCCCTTGACTACAATATCTTACTAAGAATACCATGGGTTTTTGCTATGGATGCGGTTGTCTCTAATTACTTTCGCATAGTCACCATCCCCCATAAGGGTGACATCACAGTCATCAATCAAATCACCTTCTTCGCCTCTAGTTCCCAGGAAACTGGAAGCATTCTGTTCATTCATCAACCCTCGCCATATCTTAAGAATATTTGTGTAGGACTCTTTAAGGATCATTCCCTAATGGGCACCTTTTCGTTACTGTCGCCTGCGACATCGACGAAAATAGCAAAATTGAAACCTGCAATATGATATCTTCCACTTCATCTGATTTATGGAAGGTTCCCAATGATTCCAAAATAGACAGGCTGGGTGTAATTATGTCGCTAAGTCCAATTGATCTTGCATAGCAATCAATATTTTTGGCTTGTGCAGCCAATCTTGATAATTTGTCCTCGATTGTTTGGATAGATCGTTCTTTAGATTATGGTAGTTATTCTGACCCTTTTTCACTTATATTCTCAATTGAAGAGAGTATTATGGAATCCATGATGTCGAAAGAAGAACCATGGGCAGATTCTCATCACTAATCCCATCTTCCAGATTACATTGAATATATTCCAACTGAACTATATCACCCTACAGTCGTTTTTTTCTTAACGAATTCCATTTCTATCCACGTCGTCGATTCTGAGCGAAACCCATCAAATATCTAAGAAACAATTTCTATCATTATTTCAACCAAATCTAGTGTAGTAGAAAACATTCATGTCGGTGTGTCTTGTTGTGCATTTGAACTTGACACTTACCGCTCTCTTTTCTGTGAATTTCGTTATGTATTTGCTTGGTCGTATGAGGAAATGCTAGGCATCGATTCCAGTATTGTTGTGCATGAGATTAAAATGTACCATGATGTCAAATCGGTACTACAGAGCCTTCGTCTTGTTCATCCTAAGAAGGTTGTTGCCATTAAAGCAGAGGTTGAAAAAATTTTGCTTGCTGGTTTTATTTACCATGTTCTACTTGTCGATTGGGTTTCTAACATTGTTCCTGTCATGAATAAATAAGGGAAAATTAGAGTGTGCATTGATTATCGGGATGTTAATGATGCTTTTCCAAAGGACAACTATCCCACTCCCTTTATCGACCAAATCATTTTTGAATGTGCTAGATGTAAAATATTTTCCTTCATGGATGGTTTTTCCGGTTACAATCAAATCAATATTCGCTTATCAAAAACTCCCTTTTGGTTTAAAGAACGCTAGGGAAACCATATCATGTTCCTTTTGTTCTCTTTCTCACCATGTAATTGAAATTCTGATCCGATCAAGGCCTATAATCAAACCATAAGCTTGTTAGGAACCATTTCATGCAAAAAATAAAGATATTTTGGGCACAAAATACAAAGAAAATTCCTCAACTATGCCTAACACACCCCTCCTCCCTAGACAGAGCATTGTAGAGCACCTAGGCTTTAGTTTCATTCCTCTGCAACACACCTTTTGACACTCAATGGTGCGTTGGTCCTAGGGCATTGTAGATTTTCCCAAGGAGCCCAAAAACCCTAAGAAAATTGCTTGAAACTGTAAAAGAATGATACCAAAAGAAAGGGAAAGGTCAAATCTCTTACATGGTCCTGAAAACACGAGAAATGGTCCACAGAATTTGTCGCAATCAACTGTTGAATTCTGAGGGTAAAAACAAGCTCAGAGCACTCAAAACTGAATGGTAAATGTGAAATCGTAAAATGACATGGTAAATTCTTTTTTAATTGGTCTTTTCGATTATTTCATGCATATTTAATGAATCAACTATATTTTTACTTATTTTTACTATTAAACAGGTATGTTTAACCCATTTGGTGGTTCTTTGAGCAGGTTTACAACTGGTACAATGAATTTAATGTGCATGATCTTAAAATTAACTTTGACCACAGAGCACACTTTTATCTCTTTTTCTAGCTCTGATAAACATCAAAAAAGGAACCCCCTTGGAGTCCTATTTTAGCTCTTTTCAAACTCCCAAAACATGAAAATATCGCCGAGCACTTGTCCTTTTGAGCTCGTAAAAGGAACTGAAATGACATCTACTCAATATAAGTTAAACCCTTTTCCGGACTGGGATAGATTATTTACGAAAAAGCAATGCCCTAGTTGAACATAGCTAAGAGGTTCTCACAGGTATTATTTTATGCTTTTTCAGACCAGAGGGAAAAATTTACGAAAAAGAACATGTGGAGTTTTCTTTCGACCTTTTTTCAAACTCTCTAAATATATAATTGTTAAAACATCAAATAGCGATAGACTTTTCGATCATGAAAAGATCGATTTTCACTTTCGCTAGACTCGTTAAAACATCACATAATGATGGATTCACCTGAAGGGTGGAATTATACATCAAGCATATGTTATCCTCCTCAATATTGTTAAAAAATAAAGCGGTACTGGTCAGCAATGATTGGTGAAAATGGGAAAGGGATAAATCACTTTATGGTAGCAAATCACTCTTGAACATGAAAATCATTCACTTCATCTCTATGGCTGTTGGGTTGGGTTATCTTCTTGATGTTCTATCATACCTGTGGTCTATCATACCATCCATCATTTTGGTTTTTGGTCAATGTTTCCAACTCATTCAATGTCGTCGATATGTTTAAGAGAAGTCACTCAGTAATTCCTCATCCTTTCCAATACTCATAAACATTCATTTCATGACTGTCATCCCTGAACATTGCTTCATCAGTTACATTTTGTCTCTGAAATCCTTACTATTGTTTTGTTTCATTGATGGGGGATACATCATGGGAACCTACAAAGAGTCTTTTCCTGTCGACATCAGCTCATCATCCAGGAAGTTGACTTAGAAACACCCTTCTAGTACCCTGGAGCTTGCCTACATCAATGGAAATTTTCTTGCTTCCGGTGACAGGTAGACATCACTGGCCTTCATCCGAAAGAATTTTTATGGTGTTCAACATCAAATCATTTATTCACACCATGCATACTGTATTGCAGTACCTTGAGAGCCATTATCATCATCGGTGGTTTCTCTCATGTCCGTTAATGGCTTACATCATTGGTTGGTAATCAGGCGGTGTCTTCCCATGTTCAACTTCAGGTCACATATTTGCATGGTTAGACTCATACCTGAGCGATCGAGTGAATGACATAGAAAACCCCAGATATAGTTTCATACATCCAAGCTGCGATTTCAGGAGTAGTACCAAATCATCCATACGATGGCTTTACACAGATGGCCATCCTATCATGGGTCTATATTTGTAGACAACTTTCTGATTTATATACATGTCATGGTAATTTATGTGTTGAGTTCCGGTATGCCTCCCTCAACAACTCATGTCCAAATTGTAAAATATATCATGATGTAATGTATTGTAATTGATGCAGGTCATCGTCCGCTTTAGATCCTACTCATCACATCATAAAGCATATCACTCAACATTATCATTTTAGACTTCATGCTTTTGGGGGTAGTTGTTACAGGTCAATTTTGGCATCACTCCTAAAACTCATAACAGTACAAAAAGGGTCTATAATACAATAAATCACTTGATACTTTCCTTAAACAAGTCATCCCATTGCTGGTTTTTATCCATGAAAGCATCACTGCTTGAAGTCCAGCTGAAATGCTCCATTGAGCCACCAACGCACCCCTAGACTGCAGTAAGTGTTTTGCAGAGCACTCCCATGCAAAGCAGAGTAGCAGAGCACCTAGGCCCACTTAATAGTGCATTGGTCAACTTTGAGCGAATTTTTCAAATTATTTTGAGAATCTTCCCACTTTCTAGTGACTTCTAGAAATGGTTCCAACTATCATGTTATCTGATAACCTCAAATATGAACACCATGGATCCATTAAATCACTTATCCTTTTATCCCATTGAACAAGAAAACTCCCTCATTTATTTATCAAAAAGAAATTTAATTACCAATTAATGCCAAACTTCCCTCTTTTCCTATAAATTGAGCATTGATCATAGTGAAAAAGGGGAGCAAGAACTTGAATTTTGTAGAGTTATGCTGGTGAGATTATAGCTCTTTCAGGTATTGTTTGCAAGTAATGTTATGCTTCTGGAGTAATTTTGTTGATGTAATGAGGATGGATTGAAGTTGGAGCGAGTTGACATTGAATCGATCCAACTGGTTGTAACTTCTCCTTCTATCTTATAATAAAGAGATTTTTTCCTTTCCTAATACATGTGTTCATGTTTTTATATATTTATTTTCAAATGCAATCAATTCAATTTGATTAAGATGAATAGATCATATGCATTTATTTTATTTCTATCTTCTGTTAGTAATTGCAGGTACCAATAAAATGAGTTCAGTTTGATTGGGAGCAACGAAAGTGACAAAACGGAGACGAAGAATAGAGAAGGATCACAAGTAGGTGTTCTTCTCTTATATGTTTATATTAAGAAAAAGGTCAAGTGTCTTTCATTTTTGTTCTAAGTGCGTCCACCACACTTAGGGAAACTTATCTATTTGTAGGTTTGATTTCCATAAAAAAATGACCCAAACAACAATATGTGGTTGTTTATCCTTCAAATCTACAATAATAAAAAGAGAAAACCCTACAGTAAAAATATATATACGATCCAAAACAACAAAAAACAATAGATATTCAATGTAATAACCCAATATGGAAAGACTTATAAAATGAATAAATATTTATTGATAACACCTGGTGAAGGATATCTATAAAAAGAGTCTAGAAATCTCCCTCCATGGGATGGGTCCTTTAGATTTCCCTATGCTTCAGTGATTGATTCTCTCTCTCAATGTGTGAAAAACCCAAAATAGTGAATATAACTCTAGTGGGAGCGTGAATGCAAGAAGATGATAGTGAAAGATGAAATCACTCACTTGACATATGTTTTCATGGGTATAGGTTATAAATAAAATGAGATCAGAAAAGCCATAAAAAGAGCTAAGGGTTCGGTCATATACAAGAAGCGCCAAGGACCTCAATAAATGTGTGGTAGGGTTTTTCTACCATACATTAAATGTATCACTGACAAGATCACCAAAGTTTTGGGAAGGAATGACATCTTCGCGCAATTTTCAGCAACTGGAACAATAAGACAGAAAATGTGGTCAGTTAAAGATAGCATTAGGCAAGAAAAACTTAAAGGTGTATACAAGATTGATTTCTCATGCGCGAAAAGTTATATTGGAGAAATCAGACGCTTTCTTCAAAAGCGTCTTAAAGAGCATGGAGCTGATATTAAACATGATCGATCTTGCACCTCAGCCTTTGCTGATCATTCCTCGAAAACCAAGCATCACTTGTGTCTTGAGGATGCTAGAATCATTGCTAGGGAGGATCACTATCGAATAAGGAAACTTAGAGAGGCCCTTGAAATTATGAAGCACCCGCACAAAATTAATACGGATGGAGGATACGATATCAGTGACACTTGGAGGCCTCTAATTTGGCAGATATGATCCTCGAGTTCGCCTTCTCCACAGGTATAGTATCTCAGGTTTGTTTCTCTTCCAAAATAATTTAGGGTTTGATCATTAAGAAACATCATATTGAATTATTTACTCTTAATAATTATCCCTTATAATCAATTTTTATTTTCATTAATAAAAAATGATTAATTAATAATTATTATGAGTATCTTATTTAATTTTTTTTAAAAATCACAATTATAATTATATATATTAAGATTAATTTTCATATAAGGTAAGAATTTATAAAATTTATTAAAAATTAAAATTAAATTAAATTAATTATAATAATAATTATTAATATTTGTTAACACTTATTTTTAATAAGTGTTAATATTAATTAATAAAATATTATTTATATATTTTTAATTTATTGAAGTTTATTAATAAAAGTTATTAAATTAAATAAATAATAATTATTAATATTGATCATTACTTATTTTTAATAAATAATTGTTAATATTAATTAATAAACTATTATTTATATAATTTTGTTTTATTGAATTTATATAATTATTAATTTGTAAATTATTATTATCATTTAGAGTTTCACTTTTTCTATAATATATATAATATAGTACTCTTAGCTAATTAAAAGACCTAGAATTTAATTTAACCTTATAATAAAATAAATATAATTATTATCAAATTAAATATTATTATATTAATTATTAATATTATTAAAGTTAATTAAATATAATTTTAAATTTATATTAAATTTATATAAAATTATTATTTTTTTAATTTTAAAAATTTATTAAAACTATTAAAATTAACTTAATAAATTTGATTAAATAATACTATATAAACTCTTAAATTTATTAATATTGAAATTAATTTTTTTTGTAATTAACTCTTGTTGGCTCTTTTCCCCTCCGTGTCACTATTAATACCTTTACCTTTTTTTCTTTCTTTCAATCTTCATTCAACATCTTGTCTTGAAGATGGATCCCCGTTGAGATTCAAAACGTCGACCATTGTTTTACAACACTGTGGATAATTCAGAGATTTCTATAATAAAAGAGAACCACAGAAGCTTGAAAACCATAAGATGATAGTGGTGACGATGATAATGATCATGGTAAAGAATGAATGGAAAACCCTCTTATATATAACAAAGTATTAAGTTGACCTTGAAATTAGGAAATAATAAAATATTATTGACCAAATCAAGATATAATTGTTAGGAATACTTTATTATATTTTTTGGAGAGGGAAAATATATTCAAAATGGTCAAATATCTTTATTTAGAAATAATCAACAAACAAAATGATTTACTAATCATTTCACGAGAATTATCAAAGGCATGAAATCGAAATAATTGTTCAATTATTTAATAATTATTCTAAAAATAGAATTAAGGAATAATAACTAAATAGTGATTTATTTAATTATTCCTAGGTGATTTAGTCAAATGTGACTAGGAATAATTGTCAAATAATGATTTAATAATTATTCCTAGAGAAAAATAAATAAATAATGATTTATTCAATTATTCTCATGGGGTTTTTTAATTTTAATTAGAAATAATTTAATAAAGATGGTTTGCTAAATTATTTCTCATGGTGAAAGTGATTTTACTATGGTAAAATTAATTGTACATCATGTATTTCAATCCACCTAGTTAGAAATGGCTAGGTGATCATTTCCCCCAAACATATGAGTTTTAGGAGAAAACCGAATGACCGAAATACGTTGTAGGTTACATTTCCAAGACACACCAAAGGGGAGTCACAGATAGAGAGAGAGAGAGAGAGAGACGACTGAAGCAATGCAAGGAAGGATAGAGGAATGGAGGGGGAGAGACCTATGAAATCGATATAAGTCTCATTTTATTTTGGAGTACACAGTCTCAAATGAGGTAGGGGATGCATACCCATATCTGCCAAGATAACTTAGTGCAAATAATAATGATGAGCCCAACAATGTGGTATATGATAAATGATGTGTTGGCATCAATGGACTAGAAAATAATACAATGAATCCCATATACATAATGCACCTAGAAAAACATTGGTCGGGAATGAATACAATAACATATGAGTACTTGAGATATAATGCCCCTCAAGATGACATGGTGAGGGGAAATCATAACCAAATAATCCTTATTGAATAAGAAAGGGCTCTGAAGATCTAATTGGATCATCTAAAGAAGACATGCGTGTTGTGGGTGCTACAAGTAGCTAAAACCAAACCCATCAAATCTGTGGGACTACATCTAAGGTTGGATCATAGGATGTTGACATTTGGGCATGTAGCGAGATACTTGAAGAGCCACCCCTCATGAGGTATGGAACATCTCACGCACACCTGAGAAAGACAGGTACATTCTTCTAGATCACCAGACCATCAAGTGTATGATTCTCGATCGTGCGATAATGAGATCGAGTTGAGCACGCGAGAAACAACCAAGTCAAATGGAAATGATGATTCTCTTTGCTATATATGAGGCACCAAACAATGATGAAAGCTAAAACCAAGGTACACCTCCCTCTATACCACTCTCCTAGAATAAATTTGTTGATTTCGATAGAAGAGGGCCCTCCAAAGGTGAGGCACTGAGGAATCCTTAACAAAGGCATGAGGGATCATAGTAAAGTGATTGATAGACTAACACCGGGGATGATGATGGAGGGAAATAATATGAGTGGTGTACTGAATAATACATTGTCATAGCATGATATGCATGGTTGACCTGACAGAAATTGACTTGATTCCACAAGGGATGATTAATTACTCAGAAAAGTGTTTTTCAAATACAAAGCAGTATAGTTGGAGGCTAAATATGAGCATGATGGGATGAATGTGACAAAAAAAAAAAATGATATATTGTAACAAGACTCAATGGGACTCAAAATAGACTCTATATATGCAAGGGTGTCTCATCTAAAATGCTCTGAACAAGGGTGACTTGATGATGTTACCACATGGGGGTAAGCCCAACGGGGACCATAAAAACATGAGTAAAAAATGGTTACTCATGACGAAAATTACACGTGATTCGACCAGTGAAAAGGTAAAGTGGTACCAAAGTACAAGCAACTCATTTGAATAAATTCGATTTTAATGGGTGGCCAAGTGATGTTAGCCTTTCTCTCATAAACAATTATAAATCCAAAATAAATTAAATTAATTAAATATTAAAAATTAGGATTTTATGCCTAACTTTCTAGATTATGTTAGTTCCTCTTAATTGGGAGTTAGTTTATGCCTACCTAACTTAGCTCCTAAATTAGAGTGTGTGGTTGAGATATTTTTTCAGCCAATTTGTCCAAGATAGACTCACTATCTTGAGACAATTTCCTCATTTATTTATTTTTATTATTACATTATTTTAACAATGAAGAATATGTGAGGAACACAGCATGGGTTGTCAGGCCTTTTCTGCCACTTCTATGTATCTGGTGTTTTTATGAGTGTTTTATGAGTTGATTTAATTTCTTATATGTGTTATCAGAGCTTAGACGATTCCTACCTAGGTAAGTTGTTATGCGTGAGATTTGATTTCAATTCACAATGGGAGCATTGGTGTTGATTGGTGTAAGTTCATGAAGAAATTGGTTGCTACCATGAGGTGCCAAATAAGCCTCTGTCAATATATTAGTTTCACAGTCAATGGCATAGAAGCGAGGATAGAACCAAATCATAGTAGTTGGCCATCGATGAGGTTGAAGTGGACATAGAAAATCCAAACATAGCTTCTTTGTGAAATTCATTTCTTCATTTATGATTTTTCGTCCAATATTTTCAATAATTATCGATTAGAAGGAACTCAGTATCCAAATGTCAGAAATCTGCTACACTTCCATACGCCTGAAAGTGTTCATCTCAGCCTTGTTATAATTTATTGTCTCGGTGCTCATCCCAACATTCTGTGACTCAAAAATTGTTTCAAGGTCTATAAGATCAATCATAGGATTCATTGTTTCAACTCTCAACTCAGAATTTTTTCGTGGATCATTCTTGGGATTTATTTTCAGGGTCATCTCAAAATTCCTTTGCAGACACTCAGGATTTCTCTGAGATTCTGTTGTCTCAATATCCTTTTGCAGATTCATCTAAGAATTCATTTCATTATTATTTAATACTATGCACTTATATTTAACAAGAAAGATAATAGATCCAGCCATTTATGGAATCTTGCCTTCCCCCAATGTAAAAACCATCTACGTGAATCTCAACACCCAAATAGAAAACTAATGGAAAATTGGAGAAAGTCCACAGACAGTGCCGGTGGTGGCTGTAAGGGAGAAAATTATTTTCGTATTTCTTTCGCCTAAGATTTGTTCTGTTGTAGCTGTGATAAAAATGTAATGCATGTGGAAATTGGAGAACGCTATATGATATGCATAAGGATTTGCATAGTGGGAACGTTGGTGGATTTTCCCACAGCTGCGTTAAGATGGTTGGAGAAGATCAAACCATGAACAGTGTTGATTTGACGTAGTGTAGTTGTTGTGGATCCTTGCACGGAAATGTGTTTGGTGCATGTGTGCTTGAATTTTGATGGTCTCATGAAGAATATGGAGCTTACCTGCCTGAATTATGATGGGCTCATGCATATTTTGGAGCCTGCATGCATGATTGAATTCCTCATTCAATGATTTTTCCTCCATCTATATTGGATTGAAATCCTTGGATTTTTATCCCACAGATTTCAGTGCTGAGCAGAGGTGAAGTGAGCTACCAAAAAGATCCAGATCCAATTCATTGGCTTAGATGAAGCCGACGTTCCGCATACCAATGGCAGTGGACCACTTTTCAGCACTTTTCCACAGTGACACAGTAGCCCCTCCAACTCCTACAGTCAGAGACATTGGCGTATTGGCAGATATTTTTTTAAATACTTCTCACATGTTTCGTCAGGTTTCAATTCTTTTTTTCGTCTTCCTTTCTATGCAATGTGACCACAATGAAGGCAAAGCTTCCAAATATGGTGACTGCATCCATGTGGAGGTGATGTGGATGCATCACAACTCCCTGGTGAAGAATGATCATCTTGTGTGGATTCATGGAGAACACTAGAGAATTGTGTTTGAAAATTACCTTATCTCTCTCATAAAAACCTAATGGTGCATAATTCATTACATAAATGGCTTTATGGTTTGAAATATTAAATGTATTTCTAAAAAAATATGTGACTTCAATAAATCCTTTTTAATGTATTTTAATGAAATTTTTAAAAGGGGTTTAAAAGGTGTGGAGAGATAAGGTGTATTATATTTTGTAATGAGTATGTAATTTTGGGAGACATAAGTTATCATAGAAATTTTATATGAGATAAAGGCGCATTAAATTTTAAAATTTTGGAGAGATAAGGTGTTTTATTTTTTGAGGGATAAGAGTGGTATGTAATAGTGAGGGCATACTTTGTATTTGGAGTAATAAGGTGTGAGTTTTTTCACTTTTTCTTGAAGTGATAAGTTGAGGTAATTTTATGGAGTGATACAGGATTGATTTTTTTTTGTAAATTTGGAGTGATAAGCATAAGAAACTGATTGTTGAAGTAACATTTTTACCTCTCATTGGTCTAGTAAGTTTTGAAGACAAATTTCCTCTACATAGTTCTCACAATCTGTGCTTGAGAATATTTTTTTATGGTACTTGTGTCCTAGATCCACCCAAAATTGAATAAGGGGATCTTAGGTACACCGTGTGTAGTGAATGTGTGTACATTACTTGTGTCCAGTTTTTTTTACACTCTCATTGTAATATGGTACAGAACCAATTACACAACTCATGCAAATAATCATGCTTAAGTACACAAGTCATCAAGCTTAAGTAATCAAGCTCATGTAATCAATCTTAAGTAAAAAAGCACAAAAAATCATTGAATGCATTTGTGCAACACATCATCAAGTTGATAAAGAGGTCTTCTACAGCCACATTCCACATCAATCATTCCAATACAAGATGACATCAACAAACAATTTTTGTATCACTTGCAGATAAACAATTTTGTAACTAAGTTGAATTATCAAGGTGCATTCTCGGTTGAAACCGACACCCCAATTTGAATTGATAAGGTGGTCAACCTAAGACAATTAATTCAAGTAAGTCTTCAACTGAGTCATATTATTTGAACTTTTCATTTGTCTTTCGGGTGCATTTTTTATAGTGTTTTACCTTTCCAATAAGCACAATCAATTCAATACAAATTTCACAACATCAAGTGATCCAGTGTGAATTTCATCGAAGAAACAATAAAATCAAGCAAGCGAGTTCAACTCTAACGCAAGTAAATGTAATATTCAAACAACAATCAAGCAAGTTGAAATCTACAGCAAGCGAATGTGAGTTTCAGTGAGCGTGAAACAAGAAAAACAAGTTTCACCAAGCAAGAGATCAAGCAACTTCCCAAGAAAGCAAGCGTGTCATTCAAATCAAGAGAGTGAATTCAATCCAAAAATTTCAAATCAAGTTATAAATTTTAAGACAAGAGAGCCTAAATTCAAGTGAGCGAGTTCACATGGTGCAACACATCCAACTGTTACAATTTCTTCACAATTTGATCATATCAAGTGCTAAAAATATGGCGCAAATAAGCAAAGCAACTCTTTTGATATTTCTCGACATCTACAACATACAAATGAAATGATTGAGTTCCTTCAACTAAAGTCTCAACTACAAATAAATTAGTTGCAAGAGAAGAGTGATGCTACTGAGTCTTTGAACCATACAGATAAAGATGATAAGCCATTCATCCAAACAACTTCAAGTGTCGAAGTTGTTCAAGTTCAACTTTCTTCCAAACCAATCATCAAGCCATGGGAATAAATCCAAAGTAACAAAAATTGACAAGGATTAGGATATTTCAAAGATGACGAAAACTTACATATCCTAGATTATTCAAATCCCATCTAGTTCGTCAATGCAGGATTTCTTGAACAAATCACATCAACAAATTCTACGACAGTTGCAGACAAACCAACATGCACGCAAACCGAAGTTGCAAAAAAACCCAAATGCTCACATTTTTAAAGAACGGGTCATATGGAATATCATTGCTTTGACCTCCATCCTTGTCACCATTGTGGCAAGCCAAATCATTCATCAGAGAAATGTTGCAACCAAAACCAATCAACCAGATTTCAGATCAATTATGAATGGATTGATCCTTGGGAATGGTCTTCAAAAATCAAAAGATTGCATAAGTTATACAACTGAATTCAATCACACCTATTGCAGCCGACATTCAAATGAATACTTTACTCTCGTGGAGTTGAACGAGGGAGTACACCAGTACTGCAACATTCCTACACCTGAAGGGGGGGAGTTCGGGAATAATTTGTAGAGGATTGTCTCTCCTTTCAAATGAAAAATGGGGGAAAATGATAATGAAATTGAAGGTGGTTTTCAGATTAAAATTTTTTACAACATTAGAAAAATCAGTCAATGAGCATCTTCAGTAGCTAGTGGGCATAAACAATGAGAAATTTCTGACAACATCAACTAAATCAACAGTGAGTTATTTTTTGACATCATCAACATCATTAGCCATTAGGTGATAATCATCATCAAATTCACCAGTGGGCGTCTTCAAAATTTTGTCAGTGGACAAGCAAATTCGCCAATGGGCGTCCTCAAAATTTTGTCAGTGGACAAGCAAATTCGCCAGTGGGCGTCTTCACAATTTTGTCAGTGGACAAAAGATGCTGATTGAAAGAAAAGGACAGATGGATCATTTTATAGCTTGGCACGTGATGAAGTTTTCAAGTGAAATTCAGATATGAATCAGACATGCAGCTGACTCATGGTCTCTTCAATTTGCAATTTTTTCAACATCCAGCTTCGGTGATTTTTCAGGCGGTGTTTTTGAGGATCAACAATTTCAACATGAGAACTTGGAAGATGGTTCCTCATTCTTATTTTGGATTTATCATTGAGGGGGGGGGGAATGTTAGCCTTTCTCTCATAAATGATTATAAATAAAAAATAAATTAAATATTGAAAATTAGGATTTTATGCCTAATTTTCTAGATTATGTTAGTTCCTCTTAATTGGGAGTTAGTTTAGCCCTACCTAACTTAGCTCATAGATTAGTGTGTGTGGTTGAGATATTTTCTCAACCAATTTGTCCAACATAGACGCACTATCTTGAGACAACTTCCTCATATATTTACTTGTATTATTACATTCTTTTAACAATGAAGAATATGTGAGGAATATAGCATGGGTTTTCAAGCATTTTCTACCACTTCTATGTCTTTAGTGTTTTTATGAGTGTTTTATGAGTTGATTTAATTTCTTATAAGTGATACCTCGTGGAAAAATTGGCTTCCTAGTGAAGTTTCAAATTTCCAAAAACAAAGAGAGACCCATTATAGAACTTGGTGGGATCTTGCCAACGGTGTTGACGGTTTATGAAACTGAGCTACAGTTTGGTCGCAATGGGTGACAGAAAAAAACTAGGGTTTTTTTATAAAAAGACTTCTTGCCCCCAAATTCAATTCACTTCCATAGTGATATTTTGGAGAATTTGGAGAGGAGGAGAAGGCCCTAAAACTTGAGGAGATCATAGCAGACAAATTGATCGTTGGAATTTGGATCTATGAGTTTTAGGACGGTGGTCTTACTTGTCTAAAAATGGCCTTAATACTTCTTGGAAGGATGGTTCCTGGTGAAGTATTAAGGAAAGAAAAATGAGGGAATGAAATACTAGAGGAGGTCTAGAATCATCCCTGCCTACTAGGTCAAACATGGGGACCAGGTGGTAAGTGTGGTATCATGTAGAGTAGAATGTTTGAAGATATGGTATCAAGCATTGAAAATATGTGTTTTGTATACGACTCACTGGAGAGGTCGGTAGGAAAAACCATCCAAGGAATGAAAGGATAATTGACCATACCTAGATCATTGGGGTCTAGGACGAGACTTATGGGAACCAAGTGAGAAGGTGACCATAGGTTTCATCATGCCCCCAAGCATGAGATATTTCCCCCAGCATATGTGATGGAGGGTACTGATCGACTATGCAAGGGTGGGAATGATGCCCCCAGCTAGAGGAGTTTGTGGAGTGCCATTATGTTCCAAGTTCTCAAATGAAAGATTCATGCATTCAACCTGATTGGCATTAGATCCTCTAGAGGAGAATGCTTAGGCATAGGGACATATGGGCCCCTATTTTTGTTTGGATGGATGGAGCATGCTATGGACACGCAGAATGTATTTAGAATAGTAGATTCTAAACACATTTTGATGATGTGGTTCATCATTTGTTTCTTTTATGGTTGTCTTATTATGGGAAGAATGGATAGATGCGGTTAGAGAAAGAAAATGGTGAATTACCAATCTCATTTGGCACTGCATATATGATTCAAATGGACTGAATTTTTGTGTTCGCAAACATGGTGTCACTATACCAAAGAGTGGCTTGGGATATAATGAATTGATGCTCACCTAGAAGATAGAGTGGTTGACCAAAAACAATGTCTAAGGGACTGGGTTGTTGATTTAAGATGGAGGAATGATGAAGTGGATCATCCCTAGAGTGATCTGAAGTGATATGAGACTCTATAATTTCTTCTAAATGGGGAAGAATAATGGTACTAGATTTGACACTACCAGATGCACTAGGAGGGTTGGGGAGAATTTCTTCTCTGGATGCTCCCTTACCCAAACATTGTGAGGCAATGTAATGGCCACAAGGTGGATGTGGTTCTAATTCTTGGGTTCAAATTAAGAGGTATTTAAACCAATCGACTTCACCATGGATGAAATATTTGGAATCCACAACATATTTTTCATGGGTTTACTACAAAATGAATTACGCACGATGGTGCATATCATCCCAAGGATAATTAGGGGTAGTCATGGATTCCATGATGTATTCATCAGAATTAAAGATGGGCAGATGGGAGGAAGAGAGACCACATGATGAGGTGGAGCTACCTGAGGAATCTTCATGAGAGACAAGGTTCACATTCGCATAGTCAATAAGGGGAGATGAATGTGAAAAGTAGATGGGATATCTACCGATGTTGAAACCGAAGTGTTAATCGATTAAGGTTCAATGGAATCATAATATGAAACTCCAAGAGAGTCCCAATACATTTATCCCATGGATGATGACAAGTAGAGAATAGGGGTGGTACTATCCGTCATCTCGACATCTATAGGAGGGATCATGATGGGTGGTTGAGAGACCTCCTGTTCTAGCACAATAATGGGATAAAAAAATTTACGTAGAGAGGAGGTGCATTCACTACAAGCGATATCTAACTTGCGAAGAACTTGAAGGGTATCGCGAAAATATTTGAGATGGGGACAGTGATGAAAATAATAGCCATAGTTATCACACAAAGCACAAGGGTGATTTGTGTGTAATTATTTGTTCTTCTTAGATAAACCAAGTAAGTTGACATGGACCTCAGGAATGTTGAAGTTAGGAAATGTATGAGAGACCACATTCTTGATATGAGGGAGCACAAGAAAATTATTGGTGGCGTGCCCAAAAACATCACTCAGAGCGCATGGAGGAGTAGGCTTTGGAGGCTTCGGAGGAGTTGCAGTTGTTTTGGGTGTATTTTCTTTGGGTCCCTTTTCCTCGGCTTTTCCCTCCCACCATATGCTTTCGCAATAGGAGTAGGATCATTTTTAGGTTGTTTTGGAACCAAAGCAAAGGAATTTTTAGGACCAATACATTGAATCAAGGTCAAAGGCATGTAAGGTTTGAGTTTATCAGTGGGAGTGTTTGCGAGTGGATCAATGTACCAGATTGGAATCCCCAAGGTGATATTAGGAAGACTCAACATAGTCATAGCATGGACATAAAAGATTCCAGGTGGTAAGAATAAGAAGGGTATCTAACCAGAAGGGTAATGACCTAGAGTAACTTCTTCGGGATGGTTAAGACCTAGGGGAATGGTTCCGAGATGGAAAGGACAAGGAGAGATACCAACAACATGAAATGGTCCTTTAGGAATTATACCTAAAGGTTGGGTTGAGTTGGGAGCAGTAGTTTATGAAGGTGTTGGTTGCTAGGAAGGTGTACTAGACCACCTTTGAGCATCTCATGACACTTGAATCATGTAAACATTGGACGATATTAGCTTAGAAGGGGTAGGTGGTGGACCATAATAAGCACCAAGAAAAGTAGAATTTTTGTAGACTCGAGGAGAAACATTGGTGAGGGATGAGACTGTCTTATTTTCAGTCATTGATGAGATGGTGGACTAAGATGAAGTCTAAGACTTAGGATCATTTTAAGTAAATTGATCGATAGTGATGATATTTCCATTATGAGGAAAGTACATATTGCGAAAGACCACAGATGTGACAGCAGACATGGAATAGGTGCAACTATGACCCAAGAAGATGTTATAATCTAATAGGGCATCAATTACCTCGATGTCGATAGAGATTTTCTTTCCAGCAACAGTGATTGGACAATTGCAATATAAGCCAAGGGGTTGTGAGGGATGACCATCCCAAGCACAAAAAGTGAAGGTGGATGGGGATAGGTAAGATGAACCAAGTTAATTTCAAACATTAGTGGCCATCACATAGGTGGAGGCTCCTTCTTCTATGATGCATCGTTGAATAGTGCCATTTCTTATGGATACTGGTATTTGAAATGCAACGGATGAAGGAAGGGGGGGGATGTTTTGATTTTTCAACATCAAAGACAATCACACAATCATAAGAAGGATCGATAACACCCAAAGCAGATAGTATAGCTTTCCATTAGGATGGGAACATCTCGAGGACTTCCAACATTGGCATGGTAGCATGAGACTGCGCCAAGTCATCTACTATGTTATAGGTATGCTCGACTTTAGCAGAAGTAGCATTTCGATGTAATGGAGATTTGGGGATATTGGTGATAACCTCTACCTTAGGAAAATTTATATGTAAGGTACCATTTGATGACGATAGAGGCTCAGTGGAAACTTGAGGTTGGGACTCATTCGCTGACTTACCAAGTGGCTTGTCATATTGGCGCGATTGAGTTTGACACTTTTCTAATATTGAATTCATCGAAATTCATCATAAGAATCTGATAATCATTGTGACCATATGGTGAAGGTGTGGGAGCTCCATGACCTTGTGCGGGTTGAGCAGCAATATATCCTCGATGAGGAAAAGGATTGGTAGGAAAAGTCAGTTGAGATGAAGCAGGGGGAGGAGGAGGTGGAGCGATGGGTTTTTGTCCTCTAGAATAATTTTCTTGAGCTTCCCCTACTTGACACATCTAAGGCACAAGGGGAAACTCTTGAGTATAATTTCCAAATACGTCACAACATACACAAGGTTTACGCACAAAGAGCCTTATTTTTCTTGGGTTGTCTACCCTGTTGTTGGGTTGCGAGATTAGGTTGATTTCCCTGAGGTACATTAGGTGGTGGACCCTAGCTACCCTGATTAGCTTGATATTGTTGGTTCTAGTTACCTTGCCCCTTATTCCATTTATTTGGGTAGGGGGATTGGTTGTGCTCTGTTGAGAATACACTTGACCTTGAGGAGGAGGTGGTTGTTTTGGTATAGGTGGAGTAGGCATGGAGGGTTGGGGCGTTAGTGTGGGAGGGGCTAGAGAATTAGGTGGTGCATACATATAGTAAGGAGATGAGGCAACATTAGGATAAATAGGTGGAGTAACAACTGGCCCTAGCATCTATTGATATAGATGGGGACATGCATATGATGTGTTGGGACCTGGATAAGGGTTTTCATGTGAAGGGTTGGGAGGGGGATAAGTGTAAGAGTAAATGGCCCCCCCTGGGGTTGACCATAACTCATCGAAGGTAGAGTATATGGTGGAGGTTGAGGGTGTGAAATGGATCCAACGATATTGTCTGCGACATGAGATTCCCCTAGTGCATTAACAACACTGGGTCGAGGAAGATCAGGAAGAATGGTATAAACATAGTCTAGATATGCATAGATGGTGTCATATTTCAAGCTACTTGGAGTGCATATTCCTTAGAATAAGGGAAGTGAGAAGTTGGCATCTTTACCTATGGGGGAAAAAATCGATTTAAGGAAAAAATCCATGTAAACACAGTCTTCGAATTCAGGGGCCCTACACATGCTCATCCTTCTGCGCCAGTCTTGAACACGGTTAGATAGGTGAGTGGAAGAAGTTTGACAGAAAGAATTCAAGAGTTTGGTACTGATGTCATAACGGATAGGTAACTGGAAATAGGATAGAAATTCTTTGGAAAGAGTCAAGAAAGTGGAATGGGTGGCCCTGGGTTGATCTAGATATCACTTAGCAATAGCTAGAGTAATAGGGCGCTGGAAAAGGCGAATATGGATGGAGTCTCCAGTGATATACTTGGATGAACACCACATATGGAATGAGGGAACATGATTTCTTGGATCTTCTCTAGGATTTCCTTCAAAATTGGGTATGTCATAAGTAAGCTTGGTAGGCATAGTTGGCTAGTTGGGGTCATGGAGAAGAGGATCGTTGATAAGCTTGTTGAAATCAAGGAGACTCAATCCATCCATGAAGGGTAGCAATGGAGTATGAGTGACCACACTGAAAGAGGTTCCGCTTGTGGGGTTACCCTGGTTAGTACCTGGGTTACCACATTGGTTTCCCGCACCTACGTTGATGCCTCACATGGTGGTGGTACGGGGTTGAGAAGACACAGAATCAAAGGAATAACTAGAAGAATCAGTAGAACCAGAGTCGGAATGAGGACTCAATGGAGGACTAGGAGGATGAACTCTAACTCAATGGGGAGGAGTAATATGTCCTAACAGAAACTGAGGGTGAAGGCCTTGAATTATCCATGACCATTAGGGGGAATTTTTAGGTCTAAAATAGGAATCCTAAGGAAATTATAAAATAATGGTGGAAATAATAAAATAATATTAGAATACATCATCAAATTTTAGAGGGAAAAAATAAAAAACTATTTTTTCAACTTATCTCCCTATGGGTTTACACAAATTTTGAGCAGTAACAATCTTTGGATGAAAAATTTGATTCCTCGTCTAAGGAGTTCCCATGTTGCATACTTTCAAAGGACCATGCTACACAAAAAATGAGAAATACATGAAAAACATTATTGTAATCACATTTTTTATGTACTCTCATTTTTCGTGTAGCAAGGTCCATCAAAAGTATGCAATATGGGTACTCCTTGGATGAGAAATTAAATTTTGCATCCAACGAGTACTCCCGCTTTAAATTTGAGTAAAACCTTAGGGAGATAAGCTAAAAATACAATTTGAAAAAGTAGTTTTATTATTTTATTATTTTATTATCTTTTTACTTTTTTACCCAAAAAATGGTGAATCAACCCCCATGGTTGAAATAATCATCTTGGGTCCTAATGGTTCTTATAAAGTTTATTTTGGTTGTACATTTTTCTTAGGAGGCCCATTTTAGACCTCAAAATTTCTCTAATGAAATGCCTAGGGGGCACAATGATGTTAATACAATGATGACTCTAAGGACTAAAGGATGATAGGAGAAAAAGAGTAACAAAAAACAAGCAAACACCTAGTGCAGTGGTGCCAAGTGTAAACTAACTATATTAATATGCTACTCTAATACAAGCAAGCATTTCCTATCAAAGAAAATGACCTCTAGCATATAGGTGGTATAAATACTCAAACATATCCTAAATATATTGTTTTAGATGGCCTTCCAAAGAACTTCTTACTTGACATAATTTGATCCCCACAAGTAGATTTGTCCAAAGAAACGTGGGGTATAGAACCAAGTCCTCCCCATAACTAGTCCTGTAGGTTTTTTTCCTGTGATTTTTCACTACGATTATCTTCGTCCCACAGGGATGGTTGAGTCTTGAGCTTCTTGGTGATCATCCACCGCACGGAATTCCCTACCATGAGTTGGGAAGCCCTGAGAATAACTGCTTGCACGATGACCTAGCCTAACCCCCTTTAAATCAGGTTTTTGACATACTATGGCTTTGTATCATGGGATGGTGAAGGATTTTAAGCTCCTTAATAAGTCAACTTCTATGTATCAATATAAGTGATCAATGGGTATTATTGTAAGCCTATCCCGCCAAACCTACATCTAACTACACAGATTGTTTGGCCATGGTTTCCAAGTGGCTTAATATATGTGTCTTAGATTATTATTATGTGGTGTGTTTCAAGTCTTGGCTTGGCAATGTTAACCAAGCTCACATTCGCTTAGGGTGTGAAATTGTGTGTGAAAATTGTGTTCAATGTATGAGTTAATTGAGAATGTTTTATGATGTCATGTGTTGCTAAAATAAAGTGTTGAAAATTTATAAATAATGTTGTAAATGGATAGTAAAATAAACAACCAATCCAAGGACACAAATCCCACCCAAAAAGGTTATCAAATAGATAAACAATGAGAGGAAAAAAAGCTACTAAAAAATAAACAAAAGGCCTAAAAGATCTAATTTCAAAGGGAATTTGATTTAAAGGCACTAACCTGTTGTAAATGGTGCATAAAAACTACAAAAATCAGAGGTGAAAATTGTTGCAAAGGATAGGAAAGAAAATCTAAAACCTAGGACACACAAGGGGATCCTAAGGGGGAAGGCAGTACTAAAATCAAAAGGGAATTAAAATTATTAAAGAACCTATCCTAAAGGGTTGTAAAAAAGTGGATCAGACTCTCAAAATCAGTGGTTGAAAATGCTAAACAATAGACTCCTCAACCCAGCAAATCTCTTCCTAAAAAGGTGGAGGTGTACTCTAAACCTTAGGGGGGATTTTCCTTCCTCAAAGAGAAAAAAATAAGAGAATATAGTCCTAGGGGAGACCCAAAAAGAGATAAGAAACTCTTCCTAGTTGACAGACATCACACTCAGCAAATTTGAAAAAAAAATTGAAAATTTCTCAGAAAAAATGCAAAACGCAGGTATTGACCCGGAAACGGTGGAAAACGCAAAAATTTGGCCAAAAAGTGCATTACATAATGCATATATAGGGATGAAAATTTCATTTTTATCCTAGGATTCTTAGTCAATAGATCTCACATAGATTGTGTCGTCTCCTGCTCGACTGGTACCTGTGACCAACAGAAAGAACCAGAAAACCACCAAAATCCAAAAAATTGACAGAAAAATAAAGGAAAGCGAAACACAGAAATTGTGAGGCTATAAATAGTTGCATAAAATATTGAAAACCATTGAAACTACAGTCACTCAGGAATTTAATTACTACACCAATGGAGTTAACATTTGTTGACGAAAAATGTAGCTAAATACCCATCAGAGTCTCCATTTGTTAGTATGAAATTTCTTGGAAGGTGTACCAAAAATGATTCACTTAAGTCACCGGTGAAAAGTGACCCTGACAACAATATGTTCTTGTGTATGCTTCATATCTACAATAATAAAATGATAAAACTGTGCAGTAAAAAGATATATGTGATCCAAAACAACAAACAAAAATAGATATCCAATGTAATAACCCAATATGGAAAGACTTTTAAAATAAATAAATATTTATTGATAACACCTGGTGAAAGAGATCTACAAAAAGGGTCTGCAAATCCCCCTCCATGGGATGGGTCCTTTAGATTTCATTATGCTTTAGTGACCGATTCTCTCTCTCAATGTGTGAAAAACCTAAAACAATGAATAGAACTCTAGTGGGAGATCGAATGCAAGAAGATGATAGTGGTGACGATGATAATTATCATGGTGAAGAATGAATGGAAAACCCTCTTATTTATAACGAAGTATTAGGTTGTGTAGAAATTTATATAACTGATATGTTATACATCCGAGATTCTCCTGTTCACACACTATTTGACTTCACGCACAATACAGAATCTCTTCTACCATTGATCATTAATTGCGGAAATAAAAACAATCGCATGCGCACATTAAAACCATAAACATTCACACATATGAACATAGTATTTTATGGGAAAGCTTAAAGATGAAAACCCCCAACTATCTGTATATTATATGTCATAGAGATCATGTAACAATCATTATACAAAGCTCCTCACAAGCTCTCAGTAAAATCTCCAATTTCTACACACTAATCAGGTCCGATCTAGCAAAACACATGCTCCAATCTCTGCCACCTACTAGCCTACCTCTACTGCGCAATCATTGCTGAAGAATGGCTCTGAATTAACTCGAATTGGTCCAGCCTTGCTCATGAAATCCTCATTGGCATCTCCAACCATGTGTGGTGCAAACTCATGCAACACTATAGTCACAACTGATAGTCACACTGCTCTTTCACCTACCTCTTCATTGGTCTCCACTGAAACTGTCCATGCACTGTAGTTAACTGATGTATTCTTTAGTTGATTAATGAGTTAATAATTAGTGAATTAATTAATAATTAATTCACACCACTCTCACTAGTGTATCAATCAGTTATACTAGATACAACTAGCTCAACTATGTTTAACTAAGTTAAACTGAACGCAACTCCACCAACTACCTCAATAACTCCACCAAACTATCACATGAGTTCTAACTGAAGTATCCATCCAATAGATCCACTTAACCCTTAGGAATAGTGTAATTCCTTCTGTCAGCTCCTGTGCCACATCTGTGCACTTAACTGAAGTGCTCCAAGAGAATAAGATAATGTTTATAGTCCAAATATTATTAAGAGCTAATAATATTCGACATGTCTATTTTTAGACTGGAAATATAGAAATAGATTCCGCCCAATATGTCTAAAAATAGAATTCCATCTATTTTTCCAACTTGACTAACCATCCACAAATAGCATCCTGCAACTCATAGAATATGATCAACATGTCTAAAAATAGACTTGCGCGAAAAATAGCCTGCGGGCCCACTTAGTGAAGGCAACTTCTTTCCACTAAGCTCATCATCTTGTTGCAATCTCAACACTCACTCTCAAAAAGATAGGGATTATCTGCCACCCCGATCCTGCCCCTGTGGTATTCGAATTTTCTCCTGGTGAGTGCCTTCGTCAAGATATCAACATCTTGATCCTTTGTGGGAATGTATGAAAGTAACATGATCTTCCGCTGCACACAATCTCTCATATGATGATACCGGATGTCAATGTGTTTATATCTATCATGAAATACTGGATTAATCGAGAGTTTGATGCAACTCTGATTATCGCAATATATCACAGTAGGATCTAAGTGTGAACCGAATAACCTGACCAGGATCTTCCTCATCCATATAGCCTCGCATGTAGCCAAAATCACTGCCATATACTTGGCCTCTGCTGAACTGAGTGCCACAGGTCTCTGCTTTCTGCTGTACCAAGAAACTGTTGTCGACCTAATACTGAAAATCCCTCCAGATGTGCTCTTTCTATCTGTTGGGCTCCCTGCCCAATCGGCATCCATGAAGCCACACAACTTCACCTCATCCGATTGTCTATACCATAATCCATATCCTAATGTGCCTCTGAGATATCTCAATACATGCTTGCCTGCCTTCCAAAAGAGCTTGGTAGGCTTAACCATAACTTTTGAAAGCTAGTTAACAGCGTAGCATATGTTAGGTCGTGTATTGACTAGATACATGAGCAACCCCACCAACTGTCAGTAAACAGTGGAATCCACTACCTCTGCCGATGTAGCATCCTCTTTCCTCCATCCACCAAGAAGAGGAGTGTCGATAGGCTTGCAGCCATGCATGTAGAACTTCTCCAGTATCTCCCGGGCATACTTGCCTTGAGACACAAACAATCCATCACTGCGCTACCAAATTTCCAATCCCAAGAAATAATGAAGGAGGCCCAAGTCCTTCATCTCAAACTCCTTTGCAAGATCAGCCTTGCATGAGTGTATCAACAGTTCATCACCCATCAAAATCAAATCATCTACATAAAGTACAATGATCAGCAACTTACCCTCCACCACAATCTGGGATAGGTTCGGATCCGCCTCACTCTTGGAGAATCCAAGTCCGGTGAAATAACTGTCTATCCGTGTGTACCAAGCACGAGGTGCTTGTTTCAACCCATACAGTGCTCTCTTGAGTCTGCACACATGCGACTCACTGCTGAAGATCTTGAAACCTTCGAGCTGCTCTATGTACACCTCCTCCTCAATGACTCCGTTGAGGAACACAGTCTTCACATCCATCTGATGGATGTGCCACCCCATCTGCGCTGAGAGAGCTAGGATCGTCTGTATGGAAGAGTACCTTGCGACAGGTGCAAAGGTCTCCTCATAATCGATCCCCTCGATCTGCGAGAAGCCTCGGGCAACAAATCTTGCCTTGTACTTCTCCACACTCCCGTTAGCTGCCTGCTTCACTTTGTAGATCCATCTCGAACCCACCACTGATTTCCCTTCCGGCCTTGGGACAATCTCCCATGCACTGTTTCTGACAATCGAATCATACTCTTCCACCATGGCATCTACCCATGCGGGATCCTCCACAGCTTCCTCGAAAGAGGATGGCTCTATCACGATACACTTTCTCATAAGAGCCATGTATCCAGTATACCGGTCAGGTGACTGTCTCTGTCTGCGCTGTGATGTAGGTGCTCCTACAACCTTCTCTGCATCTTGAGCCAGTCGCTCAGCTTTTGTAGTGCGCTTCCGCCCTCTGATGGTTGGCGTTGCCTGAGTGGTCTCTTCCACTCCATGAACCTCCTCTTGTGGCTGATCCACATCCTGAGGCTCATCCTTAGGAACTAATAGCTCCTCATCTGCATGCAAGTGTGGCTCCCTCTCAAGCGAACACTTCATGGCTTTCTCCTCATGAAATTTGATATCCCTTTGCACAACAATCTTGTGACTGTCTGGCAAATACACACGATACTGATGGGTCATATCAGTGTACCCCACAAATATCCCAACCTCTACAGTTGGCTCCAGCTTCTACCTAGCATCCTTTGTCACATGAATGTAAACAGGTGAACCAAAAATCCTCAAATGAGAAATGTCAGGCTTCTTACCAGAAAATGCCTCCTTGGGTGTACTCATGCCAAGTATCCTATGAGGACAACGATTTTGCACATAAACTGCAGTATTGCATGCCTCATCCCACAAGTGTATGGGAAGGCCCTCATCATGCAACATTGCCCGTGCAGCACCCACGATTGTTCTATTCTTTCGCTTAGCGACCCCATTCTGCTGTGGTTTATGAGGCGCTATGAGCTCTCTTTGAATTCCTTCTGCGCTGCAAAAGTCCTTGAATTCGCCAGAGATGAATTCACCACCATTGTCGCTCCTAAGAGCCTTCACCTGCTTCCCTGATTCTTTCTCAACTAGTGCCTTGAACTCACAGAACTTTGAGTATGTCTCACTCTTCTTCTGCATGAAGAAGATCCAGCACTTCCGAGAAAAATCATCAACAAATATCACATAATACCTGTGCTTTACTGTCGAAGCTACTGAGAAAGGTCCACACACGTCTGTGTGAATTCTCTCAAGGATCGTTGTGGCATGACTATCCTTCTTGTGAAAGGTGGATTTCAAAAATTTTCCCAAAGTACATCCCTTGCACTGATCTGACTGCACAAGTGTACCTTTGGGAAGCCCGGTAGAAATCTGTTGCAAAATTTTCAAGGCACCATGGTGAAGATGGCCCAATCTCCTGTACCATAGCTCACCCTCATCTCGGCTCACCACTCCTTCTACCTTGCCTGCCATTGCTGCGCAGCCATCTACCTACAACTGATAAAGGTTCTTAACTTGAACCCCTATCCTCTGGGTTTCACTAGTTGCCTTACTACGCAGGAAAGCCTTTCCCTCTCTAAAGACAACATCATATCCCTTGTCTTCCAACATCACCATAGAGATAATATTCTTCTTCAATCCTGGAACATGCATCACTTCCTTCAATACGAATGGTTTACCAGACTCCCTCTCAAAGGAAATGGTACCGATATCGATCACACTGTATCTACTATCATCGCCCATCTCGATGTGCACTCCAAGATCTTTCTCATCCAGATCAGTGAACAAATATTTATCTCCTGTCATGTGAAAAGACGCACCACTGTCAAGAAACCACACTGAACCCATCACACTTGATACCAAGCATGCCATAAGCAAAAAATCCAACTCAAACTGCAAGGCTAAGGCCTCTCCAGCTGCAGATCCAACATCCTACTTATTTTTCTTCTTCTATGGACAATTAGTGGCGTAATTTCTGTGTTGGTGACAGTGAAAGCACTTCACCTTGGACATGTCCTACTTCTTTCCTTTCGCACCGGATTGAGAAGCATTCTTCTTACTCTTCCCCTTCCTTGCTTTAGCAGCCAAAGTGAAATTTTATTCATCTGAATTCTTTGATGAAGATTCGTCCCTGGTACTTCACCTTATCTCCTCTTGCACAAGATCCGACCAAATTCGCGCCCATCCTGGCAATTTCTCCCGACCATTGACAGAGTCCTGATAGGAATGCCAACTCTTCGGAATCCTAAGGAAATCCAAGCTCCCCAAGTCCTTGTCATCTAAAATCACCCCCACACTTCCCAACTCATCCCTGTACTCAACAAACTTCGTAAGGTACTTGGGTATACTGTCGCCTTTCTCCATTTTTATGTTTCTAAGTCTATCCTTGAGTGCCAACTTTCTCTGGTCGCTCTTGCTTTGGAATAAATATGTCGAATCTTTCCACATCAAGAATGGAGAATCTTTACCATGAAGGCTAGACACTATGTGATCCTTCACACCTTCCAATAGAATCCTTTGACACTTTGTTGTCTTCTTTTTCCATGCGTCAAGTGCGGCAGCATCGCTAGAAGCAGGTTTTGGAATTTCTGCATCTATGAACTCCTTCAACCCATTGTCATCCAGCACCACCTCCATCTTGTCCTTCCATGAAATATAATTCAAGCTGCCCTCAAGGGCATACTCTAATCGCAATCCGTTGAAATACATCTCTACTTTGACACCAAGAAAACACTGTTGCAAATTCGAATTCCACCAGCTCAAAACTCAACTGCTTCAATGTTTTGCAATTGCTCCAATGATCAATCTTGCTCTGATACCATGTAGAAATTTATATAAATGATATGTTATACATCTGAGATTCTCTTGATCACACACTATTTGACTTCATGCACAATACAGAATCTCTTCTACCATTGATCATTAATTGCGGAAATAAAAAAAATTGCATGCGCACATTAAAACCATAAACAATCACACATATGAACACAATATTTTATGGGAAAGATTAAAGCTGAAAATCCCCAACTATCTGTATATTATATGTCATATATATCCTGTAACAATCATTATACAAAGCTCCTCACAAGCTCTCAGTATAATCTCCAATTGCTACACACTAAATAGGTCTGATCTAGCAAAACACATGCTCCAATCTCTGCCACCTGATAGCCTGCCTCTACTGCATAATCACTGCTAAAGAATGGCTCTGAATGAACTTGAATTGGTCCAGCCTTGCTCACGCAATCCTCATTGGCATCTCCAACCACTGTGTGTTGCAAATCATGCAACACTATAGTCACAATTAATAGTCACACTGCTCTTTCACCTACCTCTTCACTATTCTCCACTGAAACTGTCCATGCACTGTAGTTAACTGATGTATTCTTTAGTAGATTAATGAGTTAATAATTAGTGAATTAATTAATAATTAATTCACACCACTCTCACTAGTGTATCAATCAGTTATACTAGATACAACTAGCTCAACTATGTTTAACTAAGTTAAACTGAACACAACTCCACCAAACTCTGTCACATGAGTTCTAACTGAAGTATCCATGCAATATCTCCACTTAACCCTCAAGAATAGCATAATTCCTTCTGTCAGCTCATGTGCCACATCTATGCACTTAACTGAAGTGCTCCAAGAGAATAAGATAATGTTTATGGTCCAAATATTATTAAGAGCTAATAATATTCGACATATATATTTTTAGACTGGCAATCTAAAAATAGATTCCGCCCAATATGTCTAAAAATAGAAGTCCATCTATTTTTCCAACTTGACCAACCATCCACAAATAGCATCCTGCAACTCATAGAATATGATCGACATGTCTAAAAATAGACTTGCGCGAAAAATAGCCTGTGGGCCCACTTAGTGAAGGTGACTTCTTTCCACTAAGCTCATCATCTTGTTGCAATCTCAATAGGTTGATCTTGAAATTGGAAAATAATAAAATATTATTGACCAAATTAAGATCTCACTGTTAGGAATACTTTATTATATTTTTTGGAGAGGGAAAATATATTCAAAATGGTCAAATATATTTATTTAGAAATAATTAACAAATAAAAAAATTATTAGTCATTTCGTGAGAATTAAGAAAGGTGTGAGATTTAAGTAATTATTAAATAGTGATTTAACAATTATTCCAAAAATAGAATTAAGGAATAATAAATCAATAGTGATTTATTTGATTTAGTCAAATGTGACAAGGAATAATTATCAAATAATGATCTAATAATTATTCCAAGAGAAAAGTAAATAAATAATGATTTATTCAATTATTTTCATGTGGTTTTTTAATTTTAATCGGAAATAATTTAATAAATATGTATTACTATATCGTTTCCCATGGTGAAAGTGATTTTAGTATGGTAAAATTAATCCTACATGGTGTATTTTGATCTGCCTAGTTAGAAATGGCTAGGTGATCATTTTTTGGTGATAATAGTACACTGGGAAGGTGGGGTATAATACTACTTGAGGAGTATTTCTTGAGTTGGACTTGAGCCAGTGGAAACCTCCAAGAAAGGCAAGTGTATGTAAGTTCTAGGCTAGACAAGGTTTTGATGTCTGTGAATTGGCCTTAATAGATCATTTTTGAAATGATTGTTCAGGAAGTAAGAAGCTCAAGGGGAGAATTAGACGTAATTGTCGTTTTTGTTGGCAGGGAGGTGTGGCCTATCCTAGTTTAGTTTTCTTAACAAGTTCAAACTAAAACATATAATTATAACTATTTCTTCTAGAGCTTATAAGGTTCTGTAAATATTGTAAACTAATGGAATTCTCCTCATGACTTAGTATTAATTGTTAGAAATAGAGATTTTTTTACTCTTTGGAGAAATAAGAGGTTGTATTTGTGATTAGGAATAGTATGAGTTTGAATAAAAAAATGGTTTGTGTTCATAAAAATTAAAATATGTATGTTCTTTGTTTGTTTTATGAATGAATAGAAATTTGAAATTACAGTAAGGTTTGGATTGTAAAATTGTAAAAGATTCACGAAGGAGGAATTGTACATCTATAATCATTTGGACATAGACAAATTGAAAAGAAACCCTCTTGGAGTCTCAAAGGGCTATAAAACTCTATATTAGTAAATCAGAGGAAGACAGGTCACGGTTTCTAGTTAAACTCTATATAAACAATATCGGGGTCATTAAAAGAGTGGTCTAGAACCTTATAGGTTATATGTAATCACCCTATGGGTAGGGGACGGGTCTCGCCTCCTAGCCAAGCACCCGAACAAAAGAAAAATATATAGTAACAACATGAACAACGTGCAAGGGAATTTTTAGTGTTAAATAGCCCAAGCCCAATGAATCATGAAACAAAAATTCATGTCTGAGAATGCATTAAAGGAGTCGTGAACAAAGAAATTGTTAGGATATTCCAACACATAGGAAATAGTTAAGAATAACTTAGTCTAGTGTAGAGTTAGGTAAAGTGTGTTTCTTTACTATGTACATTTGTAACTTATGATCCGACAGTCACGATTTGTAGCGATTCGACAATTCACTCTCTCCTCAGTATTAACGACACTTGATCTGTGGCTGAGCACCTGATTGGTCCATGATCTCTATTTTTTATAACATGGAGGGTCATTTTTCCGGTAACTGTTTATGAGAGAAACATATGTAACTTTTCTTTTTATAATAATAAATTGCCTAAAGTGGCTACGTTGGCTCAGGCCGTGGATTGTTTCCCTCTTTGAAGGTTTTAACCACGTGATTATATTGGTGTAATGATTTGTGATCTGTTTGTGAGTTGTGACCTTTGGTTCTTGATCTAAGGAACTTACCCTGTAAATTCCTACATGGTATCAGAGCTATTTTGAAGGCCGCATCCGTTGTTGATCAAAATTCGAAACCGGTTTGACTGCATGCGACTACCGTTTTCTAGATCTACTATTTCTGAACATTTTCAAGCATGGAGAACTACTCAATTGTGTCTGGAGCTTTTGTTACAGTTAGGAACTCCTTTCATTTCATGCAAAAAGGTTTCTGGTTGCCCAATTTATGTCAGTTTAGATCTAGAGGTATAAAGTATCTATTTTGCAATTATATTTGTTAAAAGTTATGCTTATTTCTTATTTTGGTTCCCTCTGTTTATTTCGGTTTTAGGTTTTATTTATTTTTCGGATATGTACCATCTTCTCTGTGTATTCTCTTTGCTCTACGCTGTGTGCAATCTTGGCAAATTAGAAACAGGAGGAAGGGATTTTTTTTGCTACGTATGCTCTTTCCCCGCATCTTTGTGTGATCTCGGGAAATCAGAAATAGGGATTTTTTTGCTACATATGCTCTTTCCCCACGTCTTTGTGCAATCTTGGGAAATCATAAATAGTGAAAAAATAGATAGTTGCTGGAAAGGTTAACCAAAAATCTAACAATCTATCGTAAGGCTTGCATTTCGTTTTTTTATTGCTCGGATTTTTGTGTTTTTTGAGCACGCACACTGAAGAGTAAAAAAAAAAAAAAAACCCCTTCTTCCTTTCAAACAATTACCAAATCATTTTACTATCTCACTTGGTGAGAAGTTATTCTATGAGAATAGAGGTCTTGGTTTCAAGTCTCTTTCTCAAGCTTCTTTAGTAAAAAAATGTTGTTAAAGGGGCGAGATTTTTTTTTTAAGTCGAACTTCATCATCAAATTTCAAACCGTTTCCGTAACTATTTGGCATCTTCAACTTGTTTTTTCAAAAAGGCATAACTTCTTCATCCAGAAGCCATTTTTTGAGCTGTTTTTTTTTAATTAGCCTAATTTTTCGAGATATTTCCATTGGAGCAATTAGTTTCAGCTTTTCTCAGCTTCAGTTTTTAAAAAATGGAAAGTGCATGCCCGATTATTCTTAACAGCACCAATCATTTCCAATGGACACCTCACATGGTAGATATACTTAGAAGTAAAGGGCTTTATAGAATCGCCACAGGACAAGAAACTAAACCTTCTGATGATGATAAAGTCACTAAATGAGAAAATAAACAAGATCAAACACGTGGGTTGATAGGAATGTCCATTGCTCAAGATCTTCGATTTCATATCCTTGACATTGACACCCCTCATGAAGCCTTGGACAAGCTAAATACTGTATTTGGCATTCAAAATCAAATCAAGGCCCACCAGCTTGAAAATGAGTTGCTTACTTTGGACCCTAATAATTTCTCCTCTATTGAAGATTTTTGTCCAAATTCAAGACCCTCAGGCTTCTTTTAGAAGGTTGTAAGGTAAAAAAGGAATATGGTAGCCTCATCTAATGCATTATTTCTAAGCTTGGCCTTGCATACTCTGTATTTGTTTCTACCTTCCATTCCACTAGAGAAGCCATCATTTCTTTAGGAACCACCTACAAGAATCCCTCTTTTGATTGCTTTTGTGATTCTTTGATAAGAGAACAAGAAAAAATCTTACACCTTGGTCTTATCACTCCTGGAAACGCTTCCAAGAAAGCCTTAGCAGCCCAACAACAATCATATCAAAAGAATCCCAAGAAGAAGTATCCTAAAAAATATGGTCTAAAACCAAACAAGGGTCCTAAGCAATTTCAGCCGCAAATTAAAAAAGAAACTCACCAAAATGATAAGGAAAATAAAAACAAAGGGAAGAAGACCGATATATATTCCAACTTTTGTAATCATGATGGTCATATAGAGTCTAAATTTTTTAAGAATACAGAAGCCTTAGAAGCAGCAATGAAGAAGCACAACATCAATTTGGAGCACTCTTCACCTTCATCTTTAGGAATGGCACTTTCTGCTTGTGGTTTTCAAGCATCAATATCTGGTTATGCATTAAATGTATCTTCCTCTTCTCATTCTCATGAGTGGCTCATTGATTCTGGAGCTCCTTTTCACATGGCTAAAAATAAAGCCATGTTTTCTTCTTTAAATGATTGTAACACCAAACATATTTATGTTGGTGATGATAGATCTCTTAGTGTTGCAAGATCTAGAACCATTCATCTCGATAATGGTCAGTTTAATGATGTACTATGTGCTCCTACCTTGTCATGCAACCTTCTATCTGTTTATCCGATAACTCATTCAGGTGAAGGGAAAATAGTAGAATTCTCACCTCATGATGTTGTGATCAAGGGCCTCAAAGATCCTAGACATATTTTAGCTATTGGCATTGCTAATGATTCCACAAGGTTGTACAAGTTTGAAAACTTTGGGTCATCCTGTCTTCCCTTCGTTTTTGTTGCTCATAATGATGATGTGAGAAAACTTTGGCATGAGTGATTTGGTCACTTAAACTATCGCTCTCTTCAAACTCTATGTAAAGAAAATATGGTGACAGGTCTTCCTATGGTATCTTGCCGAGATGGTGTTTTCTTTGGATGTGTACTCGGAAAAAATTATCGGGATATTTTTGACAAACGTGCCTCTTAGCATGCTTCAGCCCCTTTGCAGCTTGTGCATAGTGATCTATGTGGTCCACTTCCTGTTGTTTCTTTCTCTGGTTGCAAGTACTTCTTAACTTTCATTGATGATTTTTCTAAATGCACTTGGGTATACTTCTTAAAACTCAAGAGTGAAGTTTTTACCATGTTCTTGGCCTTTAAGGCCTTTGTTGAGAAACAATTTGGACCTCCAATTATTAAGTTAAGATCAGACAATGGAGGAGAATATGTTAACAACAAATTTATCAACTTCTGCACTGAGCATGGCATTCAATTGCAACATACCGTTCCATATACTCCACAACAAAATGGTGTAGATAAGAGGAAGAATCGCACCTTAAAAGAAATGGCTACTTATATGCTTCAATCTAAAGGACTTAGTCTCAATTTTTGGGCAGAAGCAATTAACTATGCAAATTACATAGTAAATCGCACTCCTACTAAGGTTTTAAATAATATAACTCCAGAAGAAGCTTGGAGCTCAATCAAACTAGATGTAAGTCACTTTCGTGTTTTTGGAAGTGATGCTTGGGCCCATATTCCATATGCGAAACATAAAGCCTTAGAACCTAAGAGTGAAAAATGCATTTTTGTTGGATATTCTGAAGATGTCAAAGGTTATAGACTTCTTCAACCAAAATCCAAAAATATAATCATTAGAAGAGATGTAAACTATGATGAAAATATATCGGCCTGCGAGCCTAGTTCGGCGAGTGTGCCACCTTTGGCCTGCGAGCCTGATTCGGCATATGTGCCACCTCTCTCTCTCTTCTATTTTTAATAGCATTCTTTCTAGTTCAGATGATGATGGCGAGGATGAAAATCCTCCTCCACCTCTTGAAGTTATTCCTTTTACTCCACATCTCCCAAGATGGGTCCGCTCTACTCAGGATGCAGCAGGTTCTCTTGCAGGTGACCTTGCAGATCAACGATGTACACGTTCTCAATTCAAAAGAGCCTCTTCCTTATTGGCTCAAGTTCCAGAAAATCTTGATCTAGAAACCTTTGAAGAAGCCTCCGGTCATCCAAATTGGGATGAAGCTATGAATGAAGAGTATCGTTCCTTATTAGCAAACGATACTTTGGATCTTGTTCCTGTTCCAAAAGGAAGAAAACTTGTTAGATGCAGATGGGTTTACAAAACAAAGTTTGGACCAGATGGAAAAGTGGATAGACATAAAGCTTGTCTTGTTGCTAAAGGATTTTCACAAGTTGAAGGCATTGACTATACTGAAACCTTCTCCCCTGTTGCCAAAATGAATTCTATCTACCTTGTTCTTTCCCTTGCTGCCTCCTTTAAATGGGAAGTCCATCAGATGGATGTTAGATATGCCTTCTTACATGGATATTTGCATGAATAAATCTACATGGAACAAACGCCTAGCTTTATCCAAAATGATTCCAACCTTGTTTGTCGCCTTAGGAAGTCTCTCTATGGTCTCAAACAAGCTCCTCGAGCTTGGTATGCCAAAATGGATAGATTTATATTAGATAATGGCTTTTCTAGGTGTCATTCTGACAACACTATCTACACCAAGAAAGTGGGTAAGTCCTTCACCATCCTTATTCTTTATGTTGATGATCTTATCCTTACTAGTAGTGATCCCAACCATATAAACCACGTGAAGTATAGCCTCAAAAAGAAGTTTGAAATGACAGACTTAGGACACTTGCATTATTTCCTTGGTCTTCAAGTCTTGCAATCCAAAGAATTTATTTCCCTCTCTCAGTCCAATTATGCTTGTGATATTCTACACCACATTCACATGGAAGACTATAAGCCAGCCCCTTCTCCCTTTTAGTTTGGACTCAATCTTTCAGTCACTTGTACTACCCCTAAAGTTGATGCTACCTTATACCATCAACTTGTTGGTAAACTTCTGTATCTAACCCATACTCGTCCTGACCTTTCTTTTGCCATTGGTCTTGTTGCTTGGTTTATGCACCAACCTCATGAAATTCACTGGAAAGCAGCTAAAAGAATACTTCGATATATTCGAGGTATAGTTTAGTTCGAGATTCATTACAGTGCAGGGGTATCTTCATTGTTGACTGGTTTCATTGATTCTGATTGGGTTGGTGACCCTGATGATTGAAAGTCTACTACAGGATATGTATTCACTCTTGGTTCAAGACCTATTACTTGGTCTTGTAAGAAATAAAGTGTCATCTCTCTTTCTTCAGCAGAAGCAAAGTATCGTGGTGTAGTTAAAGCCAGCAAGGAAGCCATGTGGCTTCGTCAAGTCCTGTCTGAATTTGATCTTCATCAGCAGCATCCAACTAAACTTTGGTGTAATAATCAGAGTGACATTCAGCTATGTAAAGATCTAGTTCAGCATCAGCGTATGAAACACATTTAATTCCACATAGAATTTATCAGAAAGCTCATTCATGATCGTGTTCTTGAAGTGCAGTATTGTCCAACCAATGATCAAGTAGCCGATATCTTTACGAAGGCTGTCACAGAAGAAAATTTTACCAAAATTAGATCCATGCTTGGAGTTTAGAAAAGTTGTCATTAAGGGGGGATAGGCTCTAATGGTCTCCTATTGTGTCACTTTTGTAAATCCTTCAATCCTATCCCAATTTGTTCTTAAGGGGGGATGTTAGGATATTTCGACACATAGGAAATAGGCTCCTTTTATGTCACATTTGTAAATCCTTCAATCCTATCCCAAGTTGTTCTTAAGGGGGGATGTTAGGATATTCTGACACAAAGGAAATAGTTAATAATAACTTATTCTAGTGTAGAGTTAGGTAAAGTGTGTTTCTTTACTATGTACATTTGTAACTTATGATCCGACACTCACGATTTATAGTGATCCGACGGTTCACTCTCTTCTCAGTATTAACGACACTTGATCTGTGAATTAACACCTGATTGTTCCATGATATCTATTTAAAGAGCATGGAGGGTCATTTGTTCGGTAACCGTTTATTAGAGAAACATATGTAAATTTTCTTTTTATATTAATGAATTGCCTGAAGTGGTCGTGTTGGCTCAGGCCATGGACTGTTTCCCTCCTTGAGGGTTTTAATCACGTGATTATACTGGTGTACTGATTTGTGATCTGTTTGTGAGCAGTGACCTTTAGTTCTTGATCTAAGGAACTTACCCTGTAAATTCCTACAGAAACCAATAAAATTGCATTTGAGGGAACACACGTGAAGAATACCTAACACATAATTATAACTTTTCATTAAATATAATAAGAACTCGTGAAGGAAATATTCTGCAATACTTGGTAAACTTCCTGGGTACAAAGAAAATGGGGAACAATATGTTCATGCATGTAAAACATATGCCAAATTTAGAACCTTTAATAAAAATAGGTGAATAATTTCAATTAGACAAAACCCTTGAAGTAATAGAACATGCATACAAGCCCTCAAGTATAATTTAATTATTCAGTGTTGTTGGGGCGGAGTGGAAACAATAACAAAAATGCTATAAGAAATAAATTTAGGAAAAATTATATTAAATTATCAAGTAGTAATAGTATCATTTTGTTGTGCAAACACTAAAAAAAATATAACCCTTGTTGAGGACGACAAGTAACAACATGATTTTTTTGTATAACTTTTAACAAAACAAAAATCCTTGTCAATGATGGCAAGTAACAATGCAAATAACATTTAATTTTTTTAAAATGAACAAGTCCATCTAGGGTTTCCTACAGGGACATCAGAAAAAACCCTTCAGATGGTTTAGCAACAAATACTCAACTTTATTCCGAAAAAGAAGTAAAATTCTTAAAAGCCTCACACAATAAGGGTGAGGAAAGAAGAACCTAAAAATGAAAAGAATATGGTGAGTCCACACCCATATAGTCATAAGCCTCCAACCAAGAAAATTTTGAAAATGGGAGGTACGAAAACCAACTTGCAATACACCAAAAAAAAATAGTTAGCCACATTCTCGTGGGTATATTCTTTGGAAAAGAGAAGATCCTGCAGATAAAGACGTTCCAGAGTGCAATACATGTTGGAGAGGCAAATTTCTTGGTAACCGACCTTCGAACTCCTAGAATTGGAAGCTAGTTCGTCAGTGGAAGTAATTTAACTAAAATTTTGAGGGGAAAACTTGAGTTCAATATTTAATTTACCTTGTGGTTCGACATTAATCTTATGTTCCTAGTTGGTCATGGAGAAACTGAAAACATTGTTGTTACCTATAGTGACCATAAGAGGAAGAGAAATAAATTAATAGTGACCCTACATAAGAGTATGCACAACCCTGTAGAAAGCTTGTTAACCGATGGGAATGGTGATTACCTATATATGTGAAGTGGTTGAAGAAAACTTGTAATATTCCAAAACAGGAAAAATAGGAATACTGAACATAAAATTGGAAATTGCAGTGAATATCAACGCATCAAAACTTGAGAAAATCATAGAGCCATTCCATTATGTATAATAGCAGAAAATAAGTACAATGTCTTGAGGAAAAGGTCACTCAAGCTAGGAAAACAAGCCTCCCATGATCTAATACATCAAAATATGAAATACTGCTAATACACAAAATGTTGAAATTCTATGACTTTACAGTCCAAGAGGGAATAACTATAGCTAGAAAATAGAAATACAAAGATCTGATGATAGAGTGCTCAGAAAATGTTGGGATCAGAGATCTAGGCTCTCAAGCACCATTCCAAGACAACCCAGAAAGGGTTTTCGAAAATACACTATATGAAAAATGCAGCCCTAGGGCTGAATAATGATCTATAGCTCAATGACTATAGGGAGGTGGCTAATTTGATAAGAAAATAGCTTAAACTCCTCCCAATGAAAATCTACTCCCTCCACTAGGAAACTAGCTCACAAAATGGGTTTCTCAACCCTCCACTGCAATTACCTTGCAAAATAACATAGTTTCTGAAGGAGACTACATTGTGGATGATGTTTTTTGCTTGGTCTAATGCCGTATTGTGGAATAATGATCAAGAAACTTCCTTTCTAGCCTCCCAAATGAAGGGTTGCTCCCCTCACTAAAAAAAAATCTCAGAAACTGGGTCTATCAACCCTCCACTGCTACTTCCCTGCAAAACAACATAATTCTAAAGGAGACTATGATGTAGATGATGGCTCAAGCTTGGCCTGATACCGGATGGTGGAAATGAAACTCAATGAACCTCTCCTGAGAGGGCACTCGAAGTCCCCTGAGGATGAGGGTGGGATTTCCACTCGTAAACACTCTTGTGCTAAACAACACAACAGACTTCGCTAAACAGCTGAAGCATGCAGAAAGTCATAAAATACCAAGACATAAACAATAATCAGAATGTATTCTATGGTTTCCATCCCCTTCCTTATATTCTTGGTGAGCTTCCTCACCCTTGTTCCCACTCATTAAAGAATTTACTCTCATGCATACACTCCTCCATCTTAACTACGTTGTCCTCCAATAACTCTTCACTACCTCCATGACAGTGTTTTTGATTTGGTCATCCTTGACCCTATCCACATGCTTTAGCCCCTATTCACACCCAAAACTACTTTATTTAGCTAATATAATAATCCACATTCACATTAGAAGTGGTTTTATTTCTAATAAAGAGATTTATGGGTCTCTCTACCCTCTTATTCATCTATTTTATTAACAAAAGCAAAAATTAATATTCCAACTAGCTGAAAGCTAATTAGGAATATTATAGTCCTCCCCTCCCAAATGTTTCTAGTCCTCAAGCAACTGCAAGGATGGATACTACAAAACTCCTCTTCTTTCCCTATAGCATCCTCATCTGATAAACTCCTCTACTGAACCAGATGTTCTTCAATCAATCTATCCCTTAGCTTCCCCTCCCAAGTGTCCAAGTTAGCCTTTGGTGATAAAAACAAATGGCTCATATAATAAAGAAGTGGGAGATCCATGGAGGCAACTACATGTTGTATAAGGGCCTTCTTGAGGCATGAGATATGTAAAAATTTTGGGATCTTAATCCCAATGAGAAGCTCCAACCTATATGCCACTCTCCCAAAAAGATGGATCGCCATGTGTGGCCCATAGAAAATATCTTTAGTCCCCTGCCTCTGCAATGTAGATGGGTTGTATGGCTGAAAATGATAGACCCAATTTTCCGCCCCGCGATGTCTCTTTCCCCATCTATGATATGTGTAGAACTGCTGCTGATCTTGGGTTGCAACAATGTTGTCCTTAAGAGGTCGGGATATACCCTAACTCTCTAGGATCCAATATTTGGTTGTAGGAACCTTGCTTGCCCAACCCATTCCATCAATAGTGAATAGAACATCATCACCATATGGAACTAAAAAGAGAGATACACTGAGTTCCATATGAAATTTTGGATGGTGAAAATATTCCCTCAAGTGAGACCAGCGCAGTTTGGCTCCTTGTTGCCCCTGAACATAATGTGGCAAGTAGCTTCCCAACCACTTGCTTTTTGTGTCTCTCTACTCATCTACTTGGAAGTAGGAAATGGCATTGGGTGTCAACTGAATACACCCAAAATAGAACAATACTTTCCCAAAACCATCTAGGAAGTGTTTATCTCTATCATCTATTTTGGTCTTAAGAATACCATGAAGTCCAAGGAGAGGCTTTCCTTCTTGTGGAGCAATGCACTATAAATAAATGGCAAAGAAATGCAAATGCTTTTTTAGTTGATCAATGACTATAAAGATACAATCCTTACCATGTACTACTGGCAAGCTGGTGATGAGGTCCATAGATGAACTCTCCCATATCTCTACTGGAAAAGTGAGTGAATGTAACAACCTTGCAGGATGGTTGTTTTCCTCCTCAATCTTCAAGAAAACTACACATCTCCTGATATGCTGGAGCGCATCCTCCTTGAGACCCTCCCATGAGAATCTCTCCCAAATGGCCTGATATGTCCTAATGAAATATTGGTGACCGAAAAGGAGTGAATCATGTGTTGCATGTAGAACCTTCTCCTTGAGCTTAGAACCTCTAGTCAAGAAAATCTGATCCTGGTAATAGATGAATCCATCCATCACTCTATACCTCTCATCAGTCACTTTCCCATCAAGCAATTCACATGTGAAGTGGTTCTTGGAATACTCCACCAATAGTTGGGACTCCCAATCTGGATCCATACTCAACAATGACAGTGTTGATGGCCTTCATGATAAGGCACATGTCACCTCACTTCTCCCCTCTTTGACATGCTCAATGCCAAAGCCACATGCCGAAATACTACTATCCCACTTTTGTTGCCTTCCTTGCAGGTGTTTCTACTCAATAAAAGATTGAAGTTCATGGTGGTCAATCTTCACTTGGGAGCTATTTCCCATCCAAAAACTCTTGATTTTGGCCAATTCATGTATGAATACTAGCAACACTCTACCATATATGGAAGACTCCTTCCAATGTGGAAGTATCTTCTGACTCTCAAAGTCCACGGAATAGCCATCATCCACTCCTGAAGCATCACCTTTTAATGCAAAAGGCTTGGTGAAAGTTGGTAATACCGATATCAAACAATTATTCATCTCCTCCTGGAGCCAATCAAAGGCCCTTTGCATTTTTTTGGTCCCATACAAGGCTCTCCTCTTAGCCAAATCTATGAGTGGTGCCACTTGTCGTGAGAACTCTTTAAACAACTTCCAATCTGGGGGCCTCCTTGGTGGAATGCCTCCAAATAATAATGCATCATAATCTAGAGTAAAATGCATATCTGAGTGGACTGAGTTGTCATGGCTTCCTCTGTGCAAATCATTCTCCATATTATGTGTGGAAGCTTCCTGAGTTGGATGGGTGTGCATGCCCCTGATCTTTTGATTATTACCGCTCTTCTTATCTATCCATGCCATCTGTAAGACCTCCCAATCTATAGCAACCTTCCCTAGTGTAATCGACCACTTCACACCCAATATTACATTGGTGTTAGGGGTCTTGCCCACAAAGAAGTGATCTATCAGGGTGTATGTCCCCAAAGTTATAGTCAATGCCAGAACACCCTTCCCCCACTGCTTAGTCCCTGGGACCAAAACTGGGAATCCTTCAGAATCATTGGTGGGTATGTCCCCCCTCTGCACTAGTTAGGCATCAATAAAGTTATGGGTAGTCCCATTGTCTATCAATACCGACACATGTTGCTCCTGGACTATGCCTCGTTCTCCCAATGTTAGATTCTTCAGAACTCCCCGTAAGGATGCAAGGGCTTATCTAGTTGGATAAATTGCTCCATTTCCACTTCCAGGTGGTGGTGTATCTCCTCCTGGTGCTACAACGCTGGTATCTCCTTCCAAATATTCTTCTTTATTCTCCTTATTATCGTAGAACACCTCATCATCATTAAGAGATCCTTTGTCTTGGTTCTCTCTTGAGGGAGGAACCTTCATAGCTTCCCCTTTTGACTGAGAAGAGAGCTCTTGCTGAAGGGGGGCTCTTGCCCTTAGAAGAGTATTTTTCAAGTCCCTAGCCCTCTCAATAGCATCCTGGAGTGTATTTGGTTTAGTGGATCCCACCAAATCATGCAAAGGCTCTGCTAGCCCATCAGTAAACATACACACTCTTCTAGTTGCGGATAGATCTAGCACCATGACTGAAAGTTTTAGGAATTCAGAGATATAAGTCTTTGGATCTCCTAACTACTTGAGCTTAGCTAGCTCAACAAAATGAGCTTCTGGATCTCTTCGGTCAAATATTTCCACCAAACTCTATGTAAATTTTGCATAAGCAGTTATACTGGCATGCCCCAATGTAGACAAGCCATGAAACCACCACTCACGTGCTTCACCTTCAATGTGCAGCACTGCTATCTCAACGGCCTCCATCTCTGAAACTCGGTTCAGTTGGAAATAGATGTCTAATTTCTCTATCCAAGCCTTGGTTGTGCACTTGGGTGACCCATCAAAAGTAGGCAGAAATAATCTACCCAAAGTATGCAGCAGATCATTTTTCTGTCCATACCTCCTACCTCTATTGTGATTATTGGGTCTTCTATTATCCTTGATATGACAGAACCCTTGGAACTTTAGATGCTCTTTGAACCTCTGAGATTGAGATTCATATTCTAGGAGATAATCACCAAGAGTCTCCTCCTTTTGTGTTACTCCTACTTCATTTCCTATGGCTAGGAATGTAGGCATGGTGGAGTGTTGTGGAACTAGCTGTAATGATGATTTCTCACACCAATAATGTGAGGTTTTGGAACTCTCTCCATGTTGAGACCTTCTTGGGGTCTCTTTATGTCTTTCCATCCTCATCTCCTTGATTTCTCTGGCAATATCCTGCATATTTTGGAGAATAATTTTTGGAAAATCTCTTCCATCCATTGCTCCAAATTTATAGATGCAGTTCCCCACAGGCTGAGCTAAGATTATGCTCTGATACCACTGTAATATTCCAAAACAATAAAAGCAGGAATATTGAACATAAAATTGGAAATTGTAGTGAATATCAACACATCAAAACATGAGCAAATCATAGAGCCATTCCATTGTGTATAGTAGCAGAAAATAAATACAATTTCTTCATGAAAAGGTCACTCAAGCTAGGCAAACAAGCCTCCCGTGATCCAATACATAAAAATATGAAATATTGCTAATACATTAAATGTCGGAATGTCATGAATGCGTAGTCCAAGAGGGAATAACTGCAACTGGAAAATAGAAATACAAAGAGACAATGATAGAGTAATTAGGAATATTACAAAAATACAAACCCTAGTGTTGTAAAATAAGTTACAGAAACAAGAGACTCAACAACAAAACAACTAAATGACAGGATGAATGGCGGGCGCAGGCGTGGTTTAGTTACCCTTAACTGGCCCTTTTCCTTCTACACTGTTGGATTAAGTGGTGGTAGATCCATGATCGTCGTCAAGCCAAGTGTCTCATGGAAGAAATGACAGGTTCAATCTAAAGGAGTAATTCTACAAATCGAGAAAGTTCTATAAAATACATATGATAATAGCATCATTTATTCATATCAATATCAATCACGATGTTAATAAACATAGGTATTACAGTCAAACTATATATGACCATATATTTATCCACGTCACCCATTAAACAAGGTAACAACACATGATAAAGGGGAGGTTCAAACCCTAATCGTGACCTTTTTAGGTTAAGCTCTATGTGTTTTAAAGTTAAAATGTATTATCTTTATTAGTATTATTAATGGTTGACATAGCTGGTAATTGGTTATGTAAACTATATATATATATATATATATATATATATATATATAATGAGAGTAGAGAGTATTGTCCATGTTACACCATAACCTTGTGACTATGACAACACCTTGCAATATTGCACAAAAACTCTTAGATCTGGAGCAACGGAAACGTCAAAAAAGAACAAAGGCTCATCTCTATCTAATTTTATCCACTTTTAAAAATATGTGGCTAGGCAAAGGTAGATATCCTAGAGGAAAAAATAGAAAGAAGTGTACCAACTATAAGTGTTATGGAAGAGGCATGCAAACTCTATAAAAAATCGATTAAATTCATCTGGAAATGCTCAGGATGAATATGAAGCAACAAGAACAACTAAATAACATTGTCAATATGATGGAGGAATTTCATTTTCAATCTAATGTAGGAAGTTCATTATCAATCTGATGGAGGAAGTTCAAGACCTAAAGGGTCATTTGGTTAAGAAAATGGATGACATTGATGTTCTGTGGATGCAAATTAAGGTGTTACAAGATCAAACCAATACTTCGAATCTAAACCCCCTAGAGACTAACGTAACAAGAAGGAAAGTAACAACATGCATTGATGTATTCTCGTTGCAATTTTTGTATTTTTTTGACATTTTTTGTAGAATTTACACATGTAGGCATATAGTAAATTTTGAATCACTTTGTTGTCCTTTAGAAGCATTATAAATTCCCATACAAAGGGACAAGTTATTAGAAGAATCCATGTAGTAAATAACCTGGGTATTTGTTGTGACCAAGCACAAGACTCAATATAAAAACTTTACTCATTCATGTTACAAAAAAAAATAATAATAAAATTAAAAATAATAATATTTCAAGATATGTGAAAATTATATAAATATAAATATTATTATTAAGAACCAACATAGATCCATAATCTAGACTTACCAAACTTCGAGATGAATCAAATCTCTCAAGGTGCAAATTTTTCCTCAAGTTTTTCACTCAAAAATAGGTTTGCATCTTAAGAAATATGATCTATCTCGGTGCTTGGTAGATTCCGAGTTAAAATATATCTATGCTGGTAAGATAAACCATCGATATAAATGTGATTAATCACTTGGTTGTGGTTGTAGAGACATTCAATAAGGTTTATAATATTCACAAAAGAAACCAACTCAAATACTTAATCCCATAACATCTTACTTGTAATTCATAACACTAAAGAACTCGAGCTAATGCACAAAAGAAATCTATGACATTATTTTAGAAATAGTCTAATCAAGCGATTTTTTGGCCTTTAGTGGAGTATATTTTTTTGTTGATTTTACCAAAAATCAAACTAAAAATTATGAAAATTATATTTTTAGGTTGTTTAGTTTACACAAATGGCTTGTCGAAAGGGTTTCGCAAGGCGTCAAATCTATTTCTACATTCAAAAAATACAATTTAAATGACAAAACATTGCAATCTCATCATTAAAAAAAGCCAAAATGTCACCTCATTAGTCTAAATCATTATTTAATAAAATCATTTTATAATACTACACTTAAAATGTTAAAGAAATTATTTATTATAAAAACATTTGCATTATTTTTCCACAATTTAAATTTAAAAAAAAAAAAAAAATGGTATTTACCAGTGGCCTCTCTCTACACCTTAAAGCAACCATCCAAACTAGATTAAAATGAATAAAAATATTTACATTAATTTATATTATTTATATTAATTTTATATTTTTATATTAATTTAATTTTTTCTACACGACAAAAAAATAATTTCATTCATCTGGAAATGAGTGCAAGTTACATTCCTTAGATACACATGTTGTGTGAATGCATATATCAGAAAAGAAAAAGAAAATGCAATTGTGAGAGCTCATGTTTGGACAAAATTTGTGTGACTAAGTGTCTATTTACATGTTATACAACATTGTTTTGCTGGGAATCATACAAAAATAAAAATAAAAATTAGAAGCAACCTTCATAGGCTTCCAAAGACTAAGTATCCCAAAATATGTGAAAAACATAAAGAGTGTCATCCATAGAAGTGGGAAAGTAGAAATAGTAAAAATGAAACCTGATACTCTAGAAGTTAAGTTGTAATTGGTCCCTGCAAAAATTCCTGGTAAGGTTGGTGATAAAACTCATAGACCTAGCCATCTCTTTGTTCTACAATACTCCACAACCCTTGTTCCATGTTGAGACTTTCTTTTGACAGATTAGTTGTTCTCTTGTTTCTTTCCCTTAATAAATATGGTTGCACGTGAAAAGAAAAAATGAGTCAATGATTCACATGGTTTCCTCCCAAATAGGCATAGGAATGATATTCATACAAGCTTGAGTTGTATTCAAATATTTTATCATAAGCATTAAGTCCCCAAAAATATGAATTTGAGTGCAACCCTTTTCTAAAGAAAATAACAGTAAGTATTTGCATGCTAATAATTATGCCTAATTGTTCATTCCTTTTCCTAATCCGCATTTAGCCTAATAGTGATGAGCTTCTGAGAGGAAGAGTATGAAACCACCTCCGCTCTGTTTCCCCGTGTTTATTGAGGCTATGTCAAAATAGGCCCATGTTAGAGATTTTTCAATCAATTCGGGCCTTAACACTCTGGGTGGCGCAAGGTCCTTATCCTTGGGAAAATGACTTAAAATGGCAAGAAATTTACCTGTAGTACAATTAGGGATCGATGGCTTGTCCTAAAAAATGGCTTTGTTCCTGGCCAACCATACTCCCCAACAAATAATTAAAGGGAGGGCTTTGATAGCACAACAACATGTATTAGAGCACCATACCTTCCTTAATTCCAAATCCATACCTTCTCATAAAATTGAGTGATAAAGGGAAGTCCTACATGTTTTCCACGCCTACTGATATAAGGGACATGAGATGAACAAGTGTGATATATATTTTAATCATTTTTTTTGCATAAAGGACACCATCCCAAACTGCTCATAAACCATTTTTGCAATATATTCCAAGCTGGTGCCTTCCTCAACATTAGGCACCACATAAAAAATGTTGTTTTTTCTAGGAATTTTTCACACCAAACTTCTTTCCACCACCAAATTTCATAAGTGTCACTTTGTCGGCCATAAGAAAGAGGTAACACATCTTTAGGGTGTAAGACCCATAGGGGGAGATGCTCCAAATAATCTCATCCACTTTTTCCATCAATCTTATATGACTATCAGAGAGTGCTTGCGAATAGAACTATCATGGACCATGGTAGACCTCCTTTAAACCTAGCTCCTTGGCTACAATATAGCCTTGACTCCAAATTTAAGAGGTTGTGGGATTTGTAATGTGTGATAATTTTGTATAGCCTCTATCTCTTATAAGATCAATGAGAGGAGGGGGAAGCAAGTGGTTTTGACCACAACCAGGCTAAGGATCCAAACTAAGTCTCACTTTGTTTCCCGTGTCAATCCTCCTAGCTAGCCCACTACAATTGGTATCAAATTAATTTAGCATCACCCTCTAAATGATGGATATGTTTTATCTAAGCTTATTAGCCCTTCGAATCTAATATTCCAGAGTTGGGAGCAATATATTTATGAGTGACCACCAACATCCATAGATTATATGACGAGACCAACCACCAACCATAATTGGTAGCCAAAGCTTTTGAAAATAGACGAATGTTTTTTAGGCCCCAACATCCCAACACTTTCGGCAGGGAAATTTGGTCCCACTTGACCCAAGGGGGGCATCCTCAAACCCTGTTTTCCTGCCTAGAGAAAATTTGAGTAGATTCTTCTAATTTTTTCCAAAACACCTTTCGATATCCAAGCCAAAGAATCCACAAATTTGATTAAAACAAGATGTCTTGCCCTAAAGAGTTATCGAAAACACTGAATTTTATATGCTTTTCCACTTTGGGCGATGAGCTAGAGCCAATTTGCTTTGCTCTAACAATTAAGTTTTAAATGGAACCCAAAATACTTCAACTCCTCCTCCTATAATTTAAAAACATATAAAATATGATAAGATTATTCTTCATTTAGGTTATCACATAATATTTATATTAATTTAATATTATTTAATAAAGAAAATATCATATTGTCTCATAGTTATGTTGAAATTTTCAAATTTTTATTTATTCTTAAAGCAATTTATATTAACTAGAATTATTTGTATAAATTTATTTTTGGTTTATATATATATATATATATATATATATATATATATATAAATAATTGTATACATTAAAATATATTTATAATCATATTCATATTTGGTTAATGGTAAAAATAACTAAATATAAAAACTTTAAGATTGTATTATTTGTAAATATATAAAAAATAATTATTATTATTTTTCCCAATTATTTAAATTAAATTTGATTATTAACATTTTTAAATAAATAAATAATATTTTTTTGGTGAGCTTGAATGATAAAAAATTTCAACTTTAAATCTCATTGCAAATTATATTGCTCCTTATAAACATAATTTATAATATATTATAAATAAAATAATATATATGTGTTTTTTCCATTAAATTCATATTACAAGAAGATACATTATAAAATATTCACTCTCACTAGTCCATCTCAACTTTTTTTTTTTTAATTTCTTAAAAACAATTATGTAAATATGAAGTATGAAAACATGTTTAAAAAAAATGTAAACATTGGTGAAACATTGGAATTGCTCCATGCACACACTTATTTTTTCTTTTCTGTTTAGCTGAATATATAGCTACGGAGTCAATTGGATAATAACAAATCCCGAACTAACAACTTTGGCATATTGAAGTATGGGTGACCTTTCGTTGAAAAGTTTTGGCCGGTCCTTGTAAGTTGACAGTATGTCTTTTCTTTCTTTCTTGTTTTATCTGTGCCCACTCCATTCATTGAAAAAAGATGGGTTATTTTTCTTCATTGAACATGTCTCCTCTTCATTCGAGTTTCAAGAGGGTTTTTAAGATCTCTTTAATCATATTGCTATCCTTATCAATAGCATCTCTATCAGAACCTCAAGAGGGTTTTGTATCATTCTGAATAGCTTCTCTAACATTTCTATCAGAAAATATGATAGATTCCTTTTACATAATCAATAACTTAAATGATTTTGGTTTTTTTCTTTCAATATCAGATTTTTGTCAAGCCCTTAAATGGTTTTGGTTTTTCTTCCTTCAATATCAGATTTCTAGCGTTAGGTTAAACCTTTCTAATTTTTTCTTGGATTTTATTAATAATTTTTATGGTTTATTGAATTTGTTATTTTTCATATTTTTAATAAAAGAAACATTTGTATTTAAACCCAAGTTCATATGTCATTACTTTTTTTTTAAGTAAATATTACAATTGAAACTACAATTATTAGTCAACATATTCCAAAGAAATCTAAATATAAAAAATAAAAGTATTTTATTCTTGATAGAAAAGTTAAGGCCACTTTATGGGTGAAATTTTGTCATAAATAATGGTTTAAGAGTCTAAAAATGATTTTAGGAAGTTTTGGAGGAAAAACCTAATTCATAAAATTAAGAAATAATAATAACATGATTCCCTTGAAGTACTAGAATTCCTATCTTATAAATCTAAGTTTTGGAGAGAATTTCTAAGTCTTAAAATTTTAAAAAATAATATGATTTCCTTGAAGAACTAAAATTCCTAACTTAAAAACCTTTCATGGATCTCATGATGCCATGAACACCATTCTTCTTATGGACGTTAGAGAGTTTGAGGTTAAGTATTTCACAAATGGGAAAGTTAAATACATTGAAAGCTACCAATCTATTTTTTGTTTAAATAAGAGGGTCTATCACTACCCCTCACATGCATAAGCTCTTCAATTTAGTAGGGAAACAATGTCTCACTGAACCCTACATTTTAAGCCTCGGCGTACTTATTTTTAAACTTAGGGATGAAAGTGTTCCCTCTAGTTATAGGGCCATTATGATTAGCCTCATTTTAACCAATTTGTACAAAATTGATTTTTGGAAAAGAAGATTAGCCTATGGCTAGAAAGCCATGAAAAATGTTAAAGGACAAGACAATTTTAGGCCATATCATTCAATTGTTAACCACATTGTTACTCTTAGGATCATTGCAAAGGAGTGCCAAAATAATATAACCAATTTCCTATGTTGTTTCATTGACTTTAGAAAATATTTTAGCATGATACCTAAGACAAAATTTTGGAATAGATTGGAAGAGATAGATGTTCTTTTTGAGTTGAGATTTGTCATGACAAGGTAGTATGAGAATGTTATTTCCAAGTTTAGGAAGACTAATCACTAGCCAAAAAAATTAATTGCAATAATAGTGTCAAGAAAGATGATCTCGTATCCCCTACATTTTTTGGCACATGCGTTGATTAGGTAGAAAATTGTTTTGAATACACAAGCCATGTTGGCCCAACTATGGCTAGTATAGTCATCGCTCTTTTTCCTTGTGTTGATGATATTGTTCTTATAGTAAGGTTTCCCTTTGATATTGGTAAGAAACTAAGAATTCTTCAAGATTTGTACACCAATATGTGTATGACTATTAATACTAACAAAACAAAATTCATGATAATTAAATCCAAAAATATCACCTATGATACTTTTTTATATAACAACAAAAACTTGGAAAAAAAATTCTTTATACAAATATTTCATAATCGATATTCATCACAAGCTCAAATAGCATTATAACATTTAGATAAGTATAAATGGAGGGTGGAAAGTCAATTATGGGCTTGAAAGCATTTGTAAATTAATGATTATTTGGATATGGGTTGATAAAAAAAAAACTTCTCTTAGAGACTTCTGTTATTCCTTTTATTCTACATGGATGTGAGGTTTAGGGATGCAGTATCTTTAGAGTGTTATTGAGCAAGATTAAATAGATCCAAAAGAATTTTATAACCTATAATCTCAAAAGTAAAGAAAATTCACCCTATCCTATGTTCCTTATAGAAGCTATCATTTCCCCCCATTGAGAGCATGGCTATGACAAGGTACCTAATGAATGAGAAAAATTCAAACATCATCGAAGATAAGAGAATGTTGGAATTCACAATTATGCTAAGAGGGAGGTGAATAAATATAATGGCAAATTTTACTTATTTAAACATTTGAACATCATACAACATCAATCTTATAAATTGAACAAGTAACACAAGACATGTCTGGAAACCATTAGGGGAGAAAACCATGAAACGCCTTTATATGAAATATCTTGTAGGCACCAACCTACGGGAGGAATCAATAACCTATTCCGCTTTGTAGGAACCAAACTAAAAGAGACACCAATCCCCTCTATTTTTTTATAGGTGCCAACCTATAGGAGACACCAATCACCTTTGTTGCTTTCTAGGCTTTACAAGATACATGAGAGATCAATCACCTCTATTGCTTTGCAGGAACTAACGACAAGAGGAAACAATCCCCTTTTCTTCTTTATATGGGCAAACCTACAAGAGACATCAATCCCCTTTGCTGCTTTGTAGTCACCAACACACAAAAGAAACAAATCCATGCTACTTCTTATAGGAACCAACCTATAGGAGATGTCAATCCCCTTTCCTTATTTTTAGACACCAATCTCATTTATTAAAATCATATTTAAGATTGAGTAATAAATCTGTGGTTATGATTCATGTAAATTATATTGTTAATGTCTTTAATTTATCAAGTTGAATTTGGAAAATAAATTTATAAATTAGGATCAATGGATTGAGCCACGTTATATATATTCTATAATATTGAAAAAAAATTGAATTTCATTATTAAAAATATATTTAAGATTAATTAATTAATTTATGAATTATGATTTATATAATTAAAGTGTACTCTAATTTATAGATTAAATAATTTTTTACAATATATTTTCTGAGGTTAATTTTATTCAAAAGTTTATAGAAATTTTTTAAAACTTGAGTTTAAATTATTTAATTTGTATCTATTTATACATTCAAAAATATATTTTAAATAATAAAAAATCTTAAAATTATATTGTCAATTTTTAATAAATTCTACTTTTTAAAAAAAACTTTTTCATCTATAAATTAGACTAAATTTATAATTAATGATTAAAGTCTTTAATTTAAAATAATAACTTTGAAAAATAAATTTATAAATTATGATTCATCATATTTCTTTTATATTAAGATGGAGAAGTTAATTTTTAATGCTATACAAAATATTTTAATCATATAAATAATAATTAATAATTGTTTTTCTTCAGTAGTTTGACTAATTAAATTATAATAATTTTATAATTAACATATATAATAAATTTTATAATTAGTCTATATATATATTAATTAATTATTTACAGCCAACTTTGATAGGAAGTAGACACTGTAAGCCACTATACACCATGTGGGGGCAGGTGTGAGTGACTGAAAAGTGCGATCCAAAAGGCAGTAAAGAGAGATTTGGAAGGACAATAGTTACCTGGTGGGACCGGGGTTGCTGACAGGAGGGCGGGCCCAATGGTCGCAGTCAATGCCACGTCGGAATTCGTGGGTCCCGTAAGGGACACTATCATCCAAGACCAAATTATTTTGAAACGGATGTAACGTCCACCGCCCGGATCCCGGTGTCAAAGAGAATTCGCCCGCGCCAATCACAAAACGGGATTACAGATAGCGTGCTGACGTGGCAGGGTACGTTGCGCTTCAGCCAATGGGAGCAGCTCGAGTAGGGCGCAGATAAGGGTGCGGGAATAAATCCAGGGGTATGATGGCAGATAATGAAGAATATATAATGAAAACGCTGTTCACGGGCTCATTTTGTGGGCTTCTGTGTTTGAATTTCCGGGGATTTTTATTTTGTTTGGCGGAGGATTCAGAGGATTCTTGGCGAGGATTTAGAGGAATTTTTTTGGGTTGTAATTGTGAATGAATGAAGGCGAAGAAGGGCATGGTGGCCAAGGCCATTGGCGGCCGCACGGCTCGACCCTGTGACGTCTGCCTGCGGGAACGAGCCCGCTGGTACTGTGCTGCAGACGAGGCATACCTGTGCGAAAAATGCGACGGGGTTGTCCACAGTGCAAATTCCGTGGCGAGAAGGCACGACCGGGTTCGATTTGCGGCGGGCTGCGCCAAGGTGGAGGCCGGATTTAATGGCGGTCTGGTGTTTCCCGGTACCCGGAAACGCGCCCGCAGCAGCCGACCCCATCCCCATGGTGTCGTCGGGCAGAGATCGTTTAAATCGAAGATGGGGAGCGTCAAGGACGAGCTCGTGGCCGATCCCCCGGCGGTGCCCGTGCCGGCGGATTCCTCCGCCGGCGATATCAATCTGAATCTCCGCGTGGACGACGATGATTATGACGAGGACGACGATGAGTTGCTGCCGCAGGTGCCGACATTTGTGCCCATGGCCGAGGAGTTTTGTGGGTCTCGATCACGCGACGTCTTGGAGTGCCCGGTGTTTGAGCACTATAAAGGTGGTGACGAGCTGAAGGGCGATTGCGGCGGAGCCGACCTGGGGGGCTGCGATTTCGATCAGTTCTTGAATTCTGAGACGGATCTGTCCGGGTTTGGCGTCGATATGGACATGGACGTGGAAAGCATAATTGGGCACGGGTTGGACGAGGGTCTGGGCGTGCTCGGACTCTGCAGTGGTAATTGGGACGATAAGCGAATTCTACAGTGCAGGTAAGGTCAAAAAGGTTGTCCTATACTTTTTTAAAATTTTAATCTTTCTTCAAGCTTAGATCGTTGATACAGTGTTTTATACAGTATTTTTTTACCTAATAAATTGTTTTGGAAAAAAAATAAAGCTTTGTTTAAAAATCACAGATTTTCACATATTCAGAGTGTAAGATGAATATTATATTTGAAAAAATCTATGTTTGGCAATATTTGAAAAAATATATGTTTGTGAATTTGGTTTGTTATATATTTTGGGTAAACATTTCGGCTGAGAATTGTTATATGTTTTTGGGTAGACACTTCATACACACAATTTCTTTTTTAAAAATTTATTTTTATATAAGTTCTAAAATATTAATTGTTTTCACAATATTAAATATCATGTAATTATAAATTGATGGTTGATTTATTTCTTTTCTATTTTCTCTGTTACATAACAAAAAAATATGATATACCATGAATAAGATGATGGAAAGACTGTCAAATATTTTATAAATGAATATAGAAGAAATTAGTGATGCCCAATATTTATGGGAGTGACATTATTCATTGATTATATACAGTCACAAGATTTACAGTGAACAATACAAAATTAAGTTTAAAAAACAAAATTAATCATATTATTTAATTTATAGATCACAAAAATTTTTTAGATTTAATAATTTTTATACTATTATCTCTTACAGTTTACTGAAAAAGTTTTGTTTTATTAATTGATAAAAAAAGTTTACCACTATTTTATTATAGGTACTGCAAAAAAAACCTAACAATTTTTTTTTTAGATTTAATAATTTTTATACTATTATCTCTTGCAGTTTACTGAAAAAGTTTTGTTTTATTAATTGATAAAAAAGTTTACCACTATTTTATCATAGGTACTGCAAAAAGAAAACTTGACAGTTTTTATACCTTTCTCTCGCACTGTTCACTTAAAGAGTTTTGTTTTATTAATTGTAGAAAGGGTTTAACACTATCGTATCATAGATTCTCTGAAAAATTTGAAGAGTTTTGGAAAACTTGGATTGGTCCTTTATACTGGTTCTGACACTGGTTAATCACAAGATTTAGACAGAAACCAAGATTATTTATAGGCCAGCAGGTATCCACTTTTCCTTGAAGGGAATTCAGAATATTTTGGGAAACGGGCCTGTTATGTTTAATTATTATCTAACTTTTTGAAAATCGTTTTCCATAGGTATCAGATTCAAACCTTGATTATATAATAACACAGTTAAGGTTTTTTATTAGTATTATTTTAAGTTATTTGATTTGGTTGGATAATTATATTAAGTAAATACATAGTAACATTAGTATTGTTTTTAGTCATTGGAGAGTACATATTCCATGTTTCTGCGTTCCTAGGAGCTTGAGAGTTTGTAGGAAACTTTCCAAAATCGCTTGGAGCTTCAAAGGGTACTTTGGAGCTTTTCAGGAGCTTCACTACATCAAATTTTGAGGTTTCCAGTGCCTAATTTGAGCAGATTTTCACCTTTTGGGTACCTATTTTGAGCAGAGAAAGTACCATTTGTTTATTTCATAAGTGATACATGATAGGTTAGGGGTTGGACAACATGGGCTCAGATGTGGAGATCTACCAAAGATTTCAACAAAATATATACAGTTGTTAGTCATTCCTCGGCAGCTTCTATTGCAAATATTGAAGTTCAACAATAGCAAATAACTCTACTTTCTTGAAGCATATCTTGAAGTTTTAATGATAAGATTCAACAAATTACAATGATGGTCAGAAAGAGAAAGAGTAGTGTGTTAGTCAAAATTTCCAAACTTGAATTTCCAAATTGAATATAATATATTTTAATATATTATAATATTGCCGCTCCCAAGCTTCTAGCCCTACCGGATACTTGTTCCCCAATACCCGAGGCTTACTTTGCAACATAAAGTAAATATGAAAAGATAAATATGGATTTATATTATATGATTTGCCATTTCATAATTTATATGATAATTTCATTATGTTATATAAATGTAAAATTTGTATTTTTAATCGTGATAAGAATATTATATTAATTCAAAATCCATTCATTGATTGCAGGTGAAATTTTTTTGAGGCTAATTATACATATAATCTCACAAAGGTTTTTATTTTCAAATCTATTAGTCATCTTACTCTTTGGAGGTGTAAATTCTCCAAAACACCATGTACATATAGACAAAATGCTATACATGTAATCTCATGAATGCTATCTTTATTCTAGAAATTTTCATGGCAGACCTATTGTTAAGGAATAGTTGCCAATGAAGGAATGCCATTTCTCATTAGGACTCATTTTTCCAAGTTTACACCTTTGTTCATTCTCAATACATGAAAGAGAATAATAGTAGAGAAAGCTAGATTCAGATTCCTAATTGGATCAATAATGCTTCACAACTTGCAATCCTTGGAAAAGGACAAGGTTATGGATAACAAGCTGTGAAATTCCCAACCCCACCAAATCTTTGATGTTTGCTTCTTTGGCCAAAAGGAGCCCTTGCAATGATCCATATGCATATCTCTTCCCAACCCCACCAAATCTTTGATGTTTGCTTCTTTGGCCAGAAGGAGCTCTTGCAATGATCCATATGCATATCTCTAATTCTTTGTGGAGTTGCCTAACCCCAATTGTACTTAATTTCAATTTTTCCAATAACCCTTCCCTAACGCTCAATTGTACTAAATTTCAATTTTTGGAATAACCCTTCCCTAACCCCAATTGTATTCAATTTCAACAATAAGGGTTGAGAATAACCCTTCCCTGCCACTAATTTGTTATTTAATAATTTGTATAGTAATTTGATAATTGTCTTCTGTAAATGTGAAAGGGAAATATAAATTTAGAGACTCAAAGTAATTAATATTTTAAATTTCATTTATTGATATAGAAAAGATGAAAAAAATATGAGATCAAGATTTAGAAAAAAAAAAATCCAACAAAGTTCAATAAGATGAAGAGTATTTCTAAGTATTTCATAATGTTTTGATGTAGTATTTCAAGATCCATCACATTGAGTAATTTTGGGTAGACTTTTTGGAACCAGCTAATATAGTTCATCATTTGAGAATCAGCTAGTGTGATTCATCATCAGAATATTGAAAATCACTTAATATGACTCATTATTCATTATAAGAATATTGATGATAAAACACACTAGCTATTTCGAAAACGTTAACCGATTCTAAACATCTACCAGAAATGGCTCAAAATGAGAAGTAAAAATTCAATTCAATTAACCTTGTTTCTGTTATGTTCTGAGATGGTTTGTTTACTTTTGTTGCATACAGAGATGTGAAGATAAATGAGAGGCGGGATCCGGAACAGCGTGAAGACGACGACAATGGCTCAACTGGGGGGTTGAACAACAGGGCTATCAAGACTGAAGACGACCAGGATCGATCCGATGACCTTTCCTCAAAACCTGAGGAGGGCGACCATCATGTGGCCCTGAAGGCTAAACAAGAACCAGATGAACCGGATCAGTCGTGGGACACTATCGAGTTAGACCTGGATCAGTACCATGAAGACGAGGAGGAGGAATTAGAAGATGGCACGGGTCTCGGGGATCAGTACTGCATGGCGCAAGGCGCATCGGATGACCAGGGTCATGATTATCAGGATATCAAGATAGAGTTTGACCCAGGTTCCATTCTCATCGCGGGTCAGACGATGTACAGCGAGACGAAGTTGGTGTCACTGAGGCTGAATTACGAGGACGTGCTGACGGCCTGGTCGGACCGAGGCTCACCATGGGCTTCTTTCCACGACTGTAACTTGGACGGAGTGGTAAGTACACTTCTGTCGAAAACCAACATATTTCAAATAATGAGATTATATATATATATATCTTTGGTAATAATTATATATGATTATGTATAGTTTAGGTGTTTCAAATCAATTAGTGTGATTTATTTTTAGGTTAAAATAAATCACATTAGTTGCTTGGAAAAAGTTCATACAATACATGATTAAGTAAAGTAGATTTTTACAAATTATAAATAACATAATCCAAATTCCAAACATTATTTATATTAAATCTAAAACTTTCGTGATTTAATATTTAGAAAAATATTTTTCTAATTAATCATATCATTAAAATTTAGTCGGACATTTAGAACCAACGAATATGATTCATATATTAAAAAACTAATCAATCTGAATGAATAAATAATATCTGATATACTAAAATTTAAATGATTTCTATAAAAAAAGAGCTTGTTATATCTGTATTGTTAAGTTTGTTATAATCTTTATTGTTATATTGTTACAGGGATGTCAAGACGTTGGGCTTGTCCCAGAACTGGGCTTGAGCTATAATGGTGGCCAACTGAACATAATCGAAGGAGGAGGAGGGCAAGAAGATTCTTGCAGGAATGCTGGAGGAGGAAGAGAAGCTCGAGTGTTGAGGTATCGAGAGAAGCGTCGCACCAGGCTTTTCTCCAAGAAAATCAGATATGAAGTTCGTAAGCTCAACGCCGAGAAGCGACCGCGAATGAAGGTTTTATTTTCTGAATTCTCTATACCATACTATTATTATTGTTGTTAATTTTAATGGTGAATATTGAGATGAAGAGGTGGGTGCCTGTTTCTGTGTGATGGGTTGCAGGGTCGATTCGTTAAGAGAACGCCAGGGATGTTTTGTGACTGATGACGACGATGAATAATAACAGCAGCAGCAACTAGCACAAGTTAGTACTGCGTTTTCGGCTTCTGCGAGCTGGAAGGAGGGAGACACATTATGTAATATATCGAGCAGGGGCAGCAATTATGTATTATATTGACCAACAATTTTAATTAAATTCAGAATGTAGAGTTAGACAATGATTCTTTTTTTTTAGTGTACTGTGTAAAGGTTTGCATGGTTTTCTTCTACTGGTAGATGAAGTGGACTTCTAAATTTTTCATGATCAATGTACTACCTTGCAGTATTTGTTTTTTTAAACTAGATTCACTAGGTCGTATTTGTTTTTTTAAACTAGATTCACTAGGTCGTAATGTTTCTGCGCCATCGTTAATAGTTAATAGGTTATTTTGAAATCACAAAATTATTAAACAAGTAAACATGTAATGTATCAACTTGATCAGAATATACAATTCACACATGTAAAAACATAAAAACATATAATGTAAATTTTCTCTAAAATTAATATATGATTTAATTTAAATTGAAATATTAAATATAAATGTCCATGAGTTTTAAATAAATGGTGATAGGGTGCTTTGTTAAGACACTCCTTGATATGAAGTTACACGTTCAATTTCCAGCTTTTATAGGAATGATATATTAGACATGTTAAAGATATAAATATTTATAATCAAAAGAAGGAAAGTGTTGTAACCCGAGTGGCTACACTTCACCACCTCGCTAGTTTGAACAGTGTTCATTACGATTACAGTGGATTTAAGTGAGATCACATCATTAATAATACACCTGCTAGTTTGCACAATTTTCATTAGGATTACAATGGATTTTAAGTGGGATCGCATCATTGATAATACACCTGCAAGTTTGCATTTCATTAGGATAATTTTGTCTGTCTACCAACAAAATCTTATCACTTGTGTGGCATTCAATGATTAGCACTCAATGAACACCTAGCTAGATTTCACACACTACTAAGGGATACACATAGCATGTACTAGCTTGATAGGGAATAAAATTAGGTCTCTTTTTTTAATAGAATATGGTCCTCAGTCACTAGAATATCCCTCAATTCATATTTTTTGAAGCATGCAACAGGTGCCTCAACTTCAGCTTGGTGCAATGGCTTTTTGGTAACCTAAGTGGGATTATTGGCTTGAAAAATAGGTGTGAAACACTACAAAATCTTGGATATTTCCACTTCCCATTTTGTTGTCGACATCCTCCCTCTAGTACTCTAGTTCAGCGTTTAAACCTCTATCCTAGCCTGAGGTGCTCCATCCTTCCACCAGTGCGAGTTGGAAGCATGGTGCAGCCCTTCAAGCAAGCATCCTCTAGATCCTTACAGTCATGAAGAACTTAGGTATGTTGATATTTTCTATTTAATTACACTCACTTCTAACTCATTTCTTGTTCCAAGATTTGTTGCTTCGGTTGTCCTAGGCCTCTGGATGGTTCAACTTCAAGGCGATAGCTATGAGACTTGAGGGTTGATACATTAATCCTCATTTTCTAGGGCCCTCATAGCTTGTTCTGAGCTTTGTTACTTTATTTGTCATAGGTCTTGGGATGGTTCAACTACTAGGTGATATTTATGAGGCTCAAGGGCTGAGACATTGCTCCTCCTCATTTTCTAAGACCTTCACTTTTGTTATTGCGCTCTCCTTCCTCTGGTTAGTAGCCATGCTGAGGAATGGAGCCAAAGTAAGGTAGGGAGAAGCATATTACCAATAGAGAGGCTACTCCAGAACTTAGACTTGAGCTGAAATTCCATCCACTCATTATCAAGACTTACCCCTCAACCATTTCAAGAAGAGATCACTCAAGTGGAAAGGAACCCTCGAATTACCACCACAATATTACATACGCATGTTCTTGTTGAAGTGGTAGATTGAGTTCTTGATGTAGGTCATACCACAGGAAGATATAAACAATATATGTGCACTATGGACATCTATTCACACCTCAAGTTTTTCTTAGGGAGAGTGCTTTTAGATCAAAATAAGATCAAAGAATACAATATCTTGACTCTAAATCAAATGTGACAATTTGTGATTGTAATGGATTTAGGCTTATGAGAATTGAAAGGAAAATGGGACCTCTTCTTAATCCTAGTTGCTCTCTTGGTAACTGCTCTCGTGTAGCCAAATAAGGCACACATCCACTTGGAAGCAATTGATTGAGAAAAATAGGAACTCATGTTCATCTATTTCCTACTTTAATTCTTCTTATATTTTCTTGTTTTAGTTTATAGGATGAAAAGAGCCTCTTGGAAATACACCTCACTTTTATTTTTTGTTTTTTGGAGCTATAAATTTTCTTTTATCTTCTTAGAATTTGAAACAATTAAAGTTTTGTGTTTATTCTAATTCCCCACTTACAAAGCAATACATACTTCAACAACTATACATGTAAAATTTTGAAATCAAATAATATAAAATTTAAAGAATAATAATAATAATAATAATAATAATAATAATAATAATAATAATAATAATGTATTTTTATTTAATATATAATTAAAATATATATATTATATATCAGTGCTCTCTGTGTTTAATTATATATTTTATATCAGTGCTCTATGTATTTGCACCGCAAATTAGATTATATATTCACATAATAAATCGGGGTGCCCACCCTTGCAAGAAAGGCAGTAAGGGATGCCAAGTGTTCACCCTCTATCAACATTCATGATCTGTCAGGAGCAACAAGCTGGAGCACCTCTCCCACGATCTACGTTAATGATGGCCTTACATCCTAGCCGCCCATGTATTCACTGCTCACAGTGTTTAGATTGGAAACCACGCCAGTTCTTGGCAGGTAAATTAGAAACCTTTCTTCGAAAGTCTCTTACTGTTTCTTTCGTGTTGTTCTTGCTCTGCATGGTTGGAAATCTCCAAGGACTGCAAACTCGTCATCATCAAAGATATTCAGGGTATGTAATGGCTTCTTACCCCTGTCATATTCAGATTTATGATGTTTGACACATGAATACTGTGGTTACACATGGCGCTCGGGTTAATAGAGCAATTTTCTTCTCAGAAACGGTTATTTTTACTCTTCATGTCGATAAAATGGTAGTAGATTTATAAATTATCCCATGTTTTAGAAGCCCTGAAAGAGTGTCTTATATTTTGAAAGGTTGGATGATTATGGGGTTTAATGGTTTCGAAAATATAACTGCTCATGACAGTAATCCATGTTATTTCGTTTGTAGCTACATTTCAACCTCGGGGCTTGATGGTTTTTGCTCTCTGGGTCAAATGAATTACTCAATTAAGTCTTTGGGCCGAGTTTGTAGCAGACCTCTGTTTTTTTGTATCCTTTTCGCCTCTGTCATAAGGACTCATTTTATTTTTCACTATTATGGGATTGAAGTCAATTTCTCTCGCCATCAACCTCAGTATAGTGCCACTGGTAATTGGCCTTCTAAATCCTTGGGGTTGAGTTACAACTGGTCTCTGTTTTATCACTTCACCTCTGTCTCAGGTAGTTACGTTTGGTCCCCTTTCAAGGGGTTTATCAACAAGACTTGTTTGGTTCGTAGTAGGTCCCAGTTAGAATTTATTCGCTTTGCTAAGGCTATGTATACTCTGTTCCTTCTGATGGTAAACCTCAACTGCTCAAAACAGTGTCTCTGCATGAACTATTTCCACTTCTCATTCAGTTCTAAGCTGTCAATTTCTTCTCCCTTTGCACTCACACGGACGTTGGTCTCAAACAAAATGACAAAAGCAAGGTCAGGTCTTCGTAAACCCGTAGTCCGAGACAGTCCCCCTCGTAAAAGAGGACGCAAAACTAATACTCAGACAATGGAAAATCTCGCCAGCACTTATGAAGAAACTACTCTGGAAGATATCAGAAAAACAATTGATGAATGGGAAAGGGTAAGTGAAGAAGAAGAAACAGATATCAGAGAACAATAGTCAAGAATGGAATTCATATTAGACCTGGGTAGCACTAGGGGCAGAGTCTCTCTGTTTCAACAAAGTGTTCAAACTTATTGGAAGATTAAGTGTGTCTTAGCAAAAGCCATGATGAGCTTACAGGAGAAAGAAGTCAAATCTTACCCAACGGTGTTATTTGAACTTCAATCAATGAAACAAGAAGTGAGAGAGATGTCCAAGATTCAGAAACAGCAAAATGCCCATATTGGAAACATAGAACAACAACTCCGAACATTTCAGCAAGTAGAGATTCTGGGATCCTTTGCCAAAGATCCAGCACCAATAGACTCTTCAAATAGTTAATTAGAATCATGTCTTTTTTCTATTTTCAATGACTTTGGATAGTATCTATCGTCTTTGTTTTATATGTAATTTCTATGGACATAGTCGAGTAAATATAGCAGCTGTAAAACTAAAGAAACAATACCAATTTTGGTTAGCTCTTAACTCGTTGAGGTGGCCAACAGACCTGGTTTCCTTCGGGACAGGTTGAGGCACCCATATATTGATGTACATATTATGCAACTTGCTCATATAATAGAAAATGGCTAAGTACTACAGAATTTAAAAAAAAAAACATGCAATTTGGAGAATTTGTTTTGCTGTATTTTCGATTTTTTTTATTATGTAATAGGTTTTCAAAACAAGTTAAAGTCTCTATTTTATTTTTAATAAGTTGTTTTAAAATTTATAAATAGTAATTTTAAAGTTATTAAATTTATTTATATAAGTAAAATTGTGAATTTGATTTTTTTTTTGAAAGGAGATATTAAATTGATTCACTCATTATATATATATATATATATATATATATATATATATATATCTATATATATATATCTATATATATATATATATATATATATAATTACATCTATAGGTGTGTTTATTATGAAATAGGCTAATTATTTTAATTATCAATAATAATTAAAGTTTTGATTCAATTATTGATAATTATTATATAGATGTCAGGAATTTAATCTTTATGAGATATTTTAAAATATTTTTAGTGATAGTCACACATTAAAGGTTTAGATTTATCTTAAAATAATTATGCCTTTTATTAATTTTAAGAAATGTCATATAAACATGTGTCTTATAAATATGAGTTGTCTTTTTTTTAATATGTGATATTAATAAGTCATAATATTGATCTATAATATTGTAATAAACCTTATTTACAAATTAAAAATCTCCATAATAAATTAAAAATTAAAAATCTCCATTATAATAAAGTGAAAAATAAATCTTTATGATTAAAAATTATATATATATATATATATATATATATATATAAGTGATATATTAATTTTATTTATAGTTAATAATAATATTTTTTAAGTTAAAAATTTTATATATATATTTTTAAATATATATATTTAATTCGTATATTAATATTATTTATAATTAATAATAATAATTTAAAATAAAATTATAATTTAATAAATTTTATATATTTTTTACTTTTAATAATATAAAATATATTACAAAATAATGCTTTAACCCCTCTCTCTATATATATATATATATAACTTAATTTCCAAAACAGAAACCGTAATATATACATCATAAAACTTAATTTTCCAAAACAGAAACAGTAATATATACATCATAAAACTTAATGCTTTCCAAAACAGAAACCGTAATATATACATCATAAAACTTAATTTTCCAAAACAGAAACAGTAATATATACATCATAAAACTTAATGCGATTTTAGTTTTGATTAGTTATGTTAAATATTTGCATTACCAGGTAAAATAACGTCATTAAATAATGTTATTCATATAATTGAAAGATAAAGATTTTGGTATATATTTATGTTTTTGTTTTTATGGTAAGTCGGTAAATGATTTATATTAAATGAGTTAAAAACGTATATATTATATAAGGTAGTATTTTTATGTTTTTTTTGCTTTGTTTTATTGAACTAAGTATATAATATTGTTTTTGGTTCAAAGTAAAAGAATTAAAATTGATTATAAACTTATTAAATAATATAGAATAAATAAGTTGCATGAAGGTATTATAGTTTTTTTTATCAGTATTTAAAAGAGTACAGGCTTCTGTGATCCATAACATTTAAATGTGTATGTTACATCAGCCAATATTCATTATCTTGATGATGAACTTTAGTTGGAGTTCGAAACGAGTGGGTTCTAAAAATTAAGTGTATGTGATTTCCCAGAAGATTTATAATTGAAATATATATATATATATATATATATATATATATATATATATATATATGATTAATTTACATAACCGCTAATATCATGAGAAATTATAAAACTTATTAAATAATATATAAAAAATATGTAACAAGGTGTTATAGTTTTCTATCAGTATTTTTTTTTAAATGATTAATTTACCTAACCGCTAATGTTATGGGAAATTATAAAACTTATTAAATAATATATAATAAATAGGTTGCATGAAGGTGTTATAGTTTTTTTTATCAGTATTTACAAAAAAAAAATATGGTTAATTTACATAACGGCGTATGTCATGGGAAATTTTATGTTGAAAAAGAGTAAAGAATCCATCTAATCGTAGCCCTCTCTCCCTGTCCAAGTTTGTGAATTCCATGTTGGCTAACTTATTTGCCAGTTATGATTTTGTTGTCCAACGTTTTTATTTCTCTATACTTCATTCATGTTTAGCAATCTTTCAGGTTGCTCTTCTAAATGTTTAATCGATACTTTGCCAATATTAAATATCAATGGTTTACATACCCTGTATGACAAGTGGTCATCCTGTCTAAGACCCAGCTGCCAACCAGCGCCTCTACCTCAGCATATGCTGTGATCAACTCAAGTCATACTACGCTCTCACAATTCTCTATTTCACTTCCAATCTTAGTCTACCAAAAACCTATTGATATTAGTATAGTTTGCATACATTCATAATAGTAGTTAGAGATGTTATAAATTTTTCAATATAAAACATAAAAGTAGCTGGGATATTGGTTTTTTTTTTAAATTATATTTTTGTTTGACTTGATTTTGATTTTGATGTTTGAGGAACGTTGATTCAGGGGTATTTAATTTATTAAGGTCACACTATCTAAGCCACACTAGTAGTCTTGTGATTCCCAGCACAACCACTCTCTGAGATGTGATTTTAGGTAGCTTTGTTAAAGAGATTTATTCTCAACCAATTATATTAGTAAAACTTAATCTCTTTATAATTATATTAAATATATATTAAGTATCTTATTAAATATATTAATTATAAATGTTTTTAATTTTTCCATATATGTGTGAGATGATTTAAGGCTTTAATGTTTTTAAATTTGAATTTTATATAATTTAAAGGGTTTATGTTTTTTAAATATTTTCTTATATTTTTTTAATCAAAATATATATATATATATATATTATATGAACACTTCCATCATAATATTTATAATCGTTTCAAATTTTGAAAGCGTACAAACCTACTTAATTTTAATGGCATTTCTGTTCAATTTTATTTTTACACAACCTAATGGACAATTTTCCAAATTAAATTAACGAGTACCACCCTCAGAAACACAGTCAGTCTGAGAGCGTACCATGCCGTGTAATTTGGCATTTTAGTTTGCTTGCCTTCTATATAACTTCATGGGGAGTTTTCTCAACTGTTTTAAGCGAAAACCAATTGTAGGCCTGGTGCCAAGGTATTTCTCTCTAAGTTCGTTGGTTTTGTTCGGTGACCCACGTAAATAAATTTTTGTATAGCAGTTGTGTTAAGTATATAAATTAAATTATTTGATAGGTAAAATTGGGAGGCTAGACCAGGAAGTAGATTTTTAAATACTTTGTTTAAATAAACAAATATTATATAGTTTTATCAATTAGATTTCGTTTCCATTACATTAAATACCCTAGGAAATTAATTTGCAGGTTGTGTCTCTAAATATCGAGACTCCAAAGTTTTTTTTTTTCTACGTCGTGTGATGGCTAGTTTGACCATAACACTCTCTATTATGGAATTGGAGAAGCTTCTAGGATGCATGGCTCCCTAATGTAACAAGATTTTTAAAACAGATTTTGGCCAGTGTCAAGGTGCACGGTATATACCCACCAAGTAAACCCTAATCCTATATCACATACTCACTGAGCAAACCCTAACCCTATATCGCATACTCACTTAGCAAACCCTAATCCTATATCGGGTACTCACTGAGCAAACCCTAACCCTATATCGCATACTCACTGAGCAAACCCTATATCATAAATTTTTCGCTGTGTTAACTCCATTGATCCCAAGAACAGGGAATTTCCTCGCACCCACATTCTGGAACCGGACTGGCCCGCTCTGAGGTGAACGCACTCAATTGTAAACCAAAGCAGTCATGAGCAGACTCACAGACTGGCACGTCTGCACAAAACCTGCCGCCTCTAGAACGAGGCACAGATAGAGTAAACGGAGGATTTTCGAGGCCAAACAGGACGAACACAAAACTGCATCACCCTTTTCTCCCTGGCTCTAAAACCCTACCAAACGTTTCAGTTGGAAAGAGTTATTGATCGGGGATTCCTTCCCTAACTGGCCCTTATGTAAGCGCAAGAAGGTATGAATGAAAAAAGTGTCTACATAAAGCCGAATGTAGTCTCCCTTTTCTTGTTTTTTCAGCTTTTTCTCTTAACCGATCTCAAAAGAAGAAAGGAATTGGCAGTATTTTGGTAGAATCAGATTAAAATAAAAATTCAAAAAATGAGGTAGTTGAAGTGTTTGAATTGCATTTTTTATTTTGGAAATGGATTCAGCACCATCAAAAACATTTACGGCATCTAAAATACTGAAGTTTAACAACTATAATTTAAATTTTCAAAATCTTTACAAGAATTTTGTCATAATCTCACAAAAATATTCTAGTAAAAAATTACAACATTATATCTTGAATTTTTAGGTCAAATTTCCTAGATTAAGATTAATATGAGATTAACACCACCTTAAATTTTCTATATCAAGATTAGTATGACATAGATGTATGAGATAACGTGTTTACTGTGACGGTATGTGCAGGCAGACTCGACGTGATTTATGAATAGACGGCTGTGAGGGTATGTGAAGGGAGACTCAACTTGGTTTATGCATATCTATGTAGACTAGTTCCAACATTTGTCTTAATTTCAGCTCCAAGACCTTATAAAGTGTATTTTATTCTTTTTCCTTATTGTTCTAATTGAATTAGATATGCCAAAAATTATATATATATATATATATATATATATATATATATATATATAATTTGGAGTATATATGTGTGTTTGGAATATTATATTGGGTTAATTTTTTTAGATATGGGTAAACAGGTTTTTTTAGAAACACAAGAAGTTTTAAAAGAGCAAAGATTTAGAGTCATGAAAAAGAAAAGGAGAAAGCAATTAGCTTTAGATCCTATAAACATAAGCTCTAAAGAAGAACACAATAAAGTTAGAGGCGAAAAGAAGGAAAGAAGAACATGATAAAGCTAGAGGGGACTAAGAAGGAAATTGCAGCAACATTGGTCAAAATGGGAACACCACCTAATCCAAAACAATGATCATTGTGCTTAAATTTGAACTTCAATTCTTAAAATAAAGAAGGATTTTTCTCTTGTTATGGCTCATTTAGAAGAAAAATAAGTTCTAAATAACAAAAGTTCAACCACCAGAATTATCTAAGAAGGAAGATCTATCCCACAAAGACAAATTGGAGGCACAACAAGATCCTTTGAGGGTTGTTGGGTCATCAACTACATGAAATTTTTTATTGCTAGTGCAACTCCTATCTCATGTTATTGTAGAAATTGAGAAAGTGAAAATAGGAGCCCATAGATGGAAAAGAATGGCAAGAGAGAAATAAGTAGGGATGTGACAAGGATGCATGACCTAATCCACCGATTCAAGGAAGATATGATGTTGCTCTGGATAAAATATGAAAATAACATGGAACAACTTGAGAAAGAAAATTAGTAGCTCAAACAACAATTGTGGTAGAAAAAAGAATAATATGAACCAAAGATAATAAAATAACATAAGGGAGGCCTCCATATGGATCACAAATCAACACAAAAGAATTTCTTTCTAAATGAACAATGGCATAAATATTATATTTCCAACCTAGCCTTGTAGAGGAGTTCAACATTCCAACCCCTAAAGAATTTCTCAAAACATGCTAAAGTAGCAACTGGAAGAAAATGCAAGGTTGTGAGAGTTTTATCTTCACAACTTGTGTTGTCGTGCAATCACTTTCTTGGGACTGCAATCCCTATGTAGGGATGTGTAACTCATGTTAAGGCATGAGAAGATGAGGGGAAAGAAGGTCAAGATGTAAATAAAGGAAGAACTATCCACTCCTTTATGGGTCACAGTAGAAGATCCTAATCCAAGGGAAAACATAGCAACCCATGACATTTTATCTAAGGACTAGAAGGTAATTCTTATCTAGAAACAAAGGTAGTCCATATTTGGAAACAAAGGCAAGAAATAGCCATCTCTCATTTTCAACGCATTTTAAGGCTGCTAGGAGATTAGTGCAATATCCCTACAACCACTAAAATTTAAGACATAATTCCATAGTTAGAATTAATTTTACAATATTTGATATTCAAAATTGAATATATTTACAACAATACAATAGATATAACATTAATATTTAAACCTTATCGACTATATTGTATGCATACCACATATGCATGCCATTGGATTTTGAGTAATCAATGGTTATGATTGTGAATTGCAACAAAGAATTTGAGTTATCTGATTGTCATAACTTATTATATGGGAGGGGAGTTAAATTAGAAATGGAAAGAAAAAAATATTGGATATCAAAGAACGATTATAGAACCGTTTGTAACCAATCACTCATCAATTCAAGGAAAAAGAGTGATGGACATAAGGAGGGGGGGAGAAAATCCACGACTTCTTGAAGATTTTTTGGGGAATTTTTAGGATTATGATAAAGAACAGAGAGTTGGAGGTCCAAATCTTGTCCACCGCTAAAGAGAAACTAACTTGTCGCACAAGAAGATGTCACACAGAGAGCCACGAGTGGTGAAGGAAAGAGACTATCATTTTTCTGTCAAAACCCTGACGTAAGTGGAGGAACATAACTTTCCAATGGAGATGGAGGATCTATCATGATATATTGTGGTGGAAGTTGGGTCTAGTCGAGAAGTTGCACGGGAAAATCGAGTATATTTTTTTTAATCTATGGCAGTACAAAATTTTAAACCTTATTTCTTCGATTGAATACACACACATATAGTATATATCAAAAAGGTATCAAGAAAGCAAGTTTGAGAACTAGATCCAAAAAAATGGATCTTTTGAAAAGGAGAAGGAAACTAACTACAAACTTTGAACTACATAAATCAAGAAAAAGAACTTCCATTGGTTACAAGTGAAATTGGAGTCCATTGTATGTTGAGGAACTTGATCTTGTTATGTGGGTCCAACTTATAGTGTATATAGTCAAGCGACAGTGTTTGTCTGCAGTAACAAGACTACTAGATCCATGAGAAGAGTTTGGTCCACTTAAAACCCTAGCTGTTGAGGAGTTCGAGTGGACTCGTTGAAGTTCGATCCATGGGAATGGAGAAATTCAATGCATGAGGAATGTTAAATCACGCGGAAAACAATAAGTACGCATGTTATTTATTTTTGAAACAGATTGCATATGGAATTTTTGCATTACTAATGTTATTTCTTGAAAAAAGGATTGCATATGAATATTTTTCATAAAAGAAAGGAATCAATGTCATTTCTTGAAAAAATATCACATGTTCTGTGTGAGAAATCATAGAAATATTGTGTTAATTCCCATGGTTCCTATGCATTCTTTTTTCGAAAATATTTCATGGCTTCTTTTGAATGAGGATAGGTTAATTAGGAAAGATTTACATGGAATTTTGTGGAGAAAGAATAGTTAACTAAATTAATTTCTTAGAAAATACTCCAAGGTTTTTGTCGAAAGAAAAATTAACCGTGATGTTTTTTCTGAAAATATTTCAAGGATAAGTTAACTATGTTTTTAAGCGTAGAAAAATAAATTAACCATAGTGATTTTTTGCATAAACGAGATTTTGTAACTATATGCATATTCTTTACTACCATGTAAGTTAATATAAACTTGGTTGCATATGAGATACAGATCAATTGCATGCATGTTCTTTATTCATTGTCAATTGCAAGTTATTATTATATAGCTAAATATGGTGTTGAAGTTGGAACAGAATGAAAAATAATGTGTTTATTTTACTTTTTTTTTTGAAAAATAATGTGCATATATGCACATAGATAATAGCTATTTTACTAAATTTTCTTGAAAAAAATGTGTTTTTCTGCAAAATAAAAAATAATAGCTATGTGCTTGATTTCTTAAAAAATGAATATGTGTGTATATTCACAAAAATAATATATATTGTGTTATTTTCCTTGAAAAAGAATATTTTTTTATATGCACAAAGATAATATATGTTGGGCTAGTTTCTTTTGGAAGAAGGATATGTGTTTATATGCATAAAGATAATAGTTGTTAGGCTAGTTTCTTTTGGAAAAAGAATGTGTGTTTATACGCACAAATATGTTAGTTGTTAATTTCTTTTGGAAAAATAATATGTGTTTACACGCACAAAGATGTTAGTTGTTAGTTTCTTTTGGAAAAAAAACAATGTATATACATTCACAAAGATAATAGCTATTGTGATAGTTTCCTTTAAAATAAAATATAGGCAATTGCGGTGGATTTTCTTTTGGAAAAAGAACGTGTAATGGTGTAAAGAAATAATAGTAGATGTGGTGATTATCTTTTGGAAATATTTCCCTCTTCTTGTGCAAAGAGATATTGTTAACCATGTTTATTCTTTTGAAATATTACATTTTTCTTGTGGGGAGAGGTAAAATGTAACTATTCCTTTTTGCAAGATAGATGAGCATGCCTTGGTAATATTTATGCATTTTACCTTATGCATGTGAGTTTTGTAGAAATGTTTTATATCCATACGCATGCATACATAAATAGATTTTTTCTTGAAATTATGTGCTTTTAATTAATTTATGAAGGATGTCAATAAACAGGCATTCATCGATACTCTTTATACATTATATTTATGCTTGTGCTATAAATTGGTTTTGCACTTGAGGACATGTGTAAACAAAAATATTAACAACAAATTTAATTTTATTATGCATGTGCAAGAAAGTGGAACATGAAAAGATGTTTAAAAAATAACTAGTAGAGATTGATTATTGGGTTTGATAAATGGATATTTTATATAATCATGATAACAGAGTTTCTTGACGGTAGTAATTGTAGGAAATAATTGTGACGTATGATAAGGATGAACTAATAATGTAAAATATATCCCTTATGCAACAAACGAAAGATGGATTATACTTAACACTATGGCAAACAATGAGTTCATTATTCTTGACTATTGGTCCATGCAGAGTGAAGGATCGTCAAATGCAAGATAATCAAATGCATGAAACAACCAGGCCACAAAGAAACAATGCTCGAGAAATTTTAGGGTAAATTTGAAGTAAAGACGATATTTCTTTGTAAAATTTTAACAATGAACAAGGGATGGAGTCCCTTGCTACCATTGAGTGAGGGGTGAACTCCTTCACAAAACATTTAATAAAAATAAATGTTTGATGTTTTTTCTCTTCGGGTTTCTTGGGTATATCAGTGTCCATTTATGTGTTTTCTTATCTTATTATTTTAATGATATTTCTACCTTGCATAACATTGACACATACATCATCAAATATGTTATTAGCCTAATTAAATGAACGATGATAATGATGCAAGGTTACAATAGAAAATTTTATGAAAACAAGTTGCATTAATGGCTATTCTATTATTTGACACACCAATTCCATTTATAAGGTTACTTATTTAATTATGGTAATTTTATCTAATGATCAATTAAGGAATATGGAATAAGTCATCGGGACTATTACATGCTAGTAAATCTAGTAAAATATTTCTAATCCTCTATATTTTGCACGAGGTATACTAAGTGATGTTACAATTAGGCTACCTAAGAATGTCAAAGAAGGTGGGAAGCCCTATCTTACATCTTCCAAATCAAGGATCTCCACTTCTCTATCACTTAGAAAATGTTATTTCCATGACACCCCAATACAAACTATTGTTTCAAAGACTTGAAAAAAAATGGATTAAGTTGAGGTCCAACCCTCCACTCTTATCACGCCTTAGAAAAATATCACACATGATAAAGAAGTGAGACAGTGGAAAGAGATAAAAGAGTCAACATATTTTTACTAACAAAGGAAATTTGTCGAGTACATTGTATGTGATGCAAGGCAAGTTTTTAAAGAATAACAAAAAAAAAAGGTTTTCAAATTTAATTTGCACAAGGGTGTGCAACATTTCAATTTGGGGTGTTATGATGGCCCCGCATAATGGAAACCATATAAACCCATATATAATGGAATTCTAAACTACTTTGGCACGTTTTGGTTTTCCAAAATTGAAAAATACTTTTTATAATTCAAGAGGAAAGAAAATGTTAAAATACTCTTTCGCATTTAAAAAAAATTACACTATTTTCTTTTTCAATATTCATATTTCACAAATAACATTTTTCTATAACTCATGAACAAATCCATGTTAAAATATAACATCATCAAATCTATGCTAGAATATAACATTTTTCTTAGATTATGAAAAATCTATGTTAAATAACATTTTTCCATAACGAACTTAACAAATCCATATTAGAATATAACATCATCAAATCCATGTTAAAATATAATATTTTTCCATAACTCGTGAAAAATCCATGTTAAATATAAATAAATTTTGGTATTGAAAAATACTTAACATTTTTCCATAGCTCAAAACCTGTATTATAATATAGATATTTTCTAGGGTAAAGAAATATAACCTCTCTTAGAATATAGATATTTTTGAGTGTAAAGAAATATTTTTTTTATATAATAAAATATTTTAATGTTTACTTTATTATTATATTTCAATATAAATTATAAATAAAAAAATTTATTATTAATTTTATATAAAATATAATTAGAGGATTTATATTTGTATCAATTAATGATAAGCATGATATATAGTATATATATATATATATATATATATATATATATTAACAAAATTATATATATATATATAAACAAAATTCTTAATTTTGGAGATATATTTAAGATTAAGATAAAAACAAGATTCTTAACTTTGGAGATTTATTTTAAATTTATCATGGATATTCTTAATCTTAAATAGGATTTGTTATAATATCATGGGTTAATACCATAATTTATTAATACTACATAAACAAAAAAACCATAATTCATTTCATATAGATTTTGTTCATATGACATTTGTTATAATTAATCATTTTAATTAAAGAGGCAAAAAGGCATAACTATTTTGGAGATAAATTTCAACCTTTGGTTGTGCCCATTATTAAGAATATACTTGAATATTCCATGGAGGTTAAATCCCTACCATCCACCTAATAATTAAATTAAAATTTTGTAAGCCCTATTCCAAATTTGACACATGCCTATGGAATCCTAAATATAGATATAATAATTGAAAGTGAAAATTTCTAATATTGAATTCATTTCAATGATATATTTCTTTATCTTTTTTTAAGATAATATTGTATTTCCTCAACAAAACCATGAAACCCCAATACATCATACAACCATCCATCTTAAACATGTCACCTAGTAGGTTTAATCTCCTCGGCAGGAAACCAAATATTTTTTACCACCCTCCAATAGAGTAATTTGTTCAAAATTATAACAATTTTAACATCTCTAACATGATTAGGGTATCAACTAAAATATTGTAGAACAAAAACCTACAAGCTAACATTCATAATGTTGTAAAACCAGCGCCAAAAATAGAAGAAAAGAGATATCAATGCCTTATAAATAAGCCACTTCGAGGGGACAACCTCCAATACATTACATGAATGAACAATTCTTGGACGATAAAAATGACAAAACCTCCTTTCTATATATAGGAGTCCATGGGGTCACAATGTAATCCTAGTGGGGCTACAATGTAACCCTAGCTGACATAACAAATAATGTAAGGGCACAATAATAACAATATGGGGGTTACAGGGGTACAACAATAACAATAAGGGGGGATACACTAACATAATAAGGGACTACACTATTAATATAGGGACTTAACATGCCCCTCTCCTTCAAACAAGTGTTGCCTCAACGCTTCATTATTTATTGAAGCTTCTGTATAAAATTCTCATCCTCCCATGTGGAATCTTCTACAAGAAAGTTCTTCCACTTGCTGAGATACTCTGAAATTGATCGTACTTGTCGAGTTCTTGTTTCTGTGACTGCTTCAGAACTTCTTTCGATGTGATGTTGATCTTCCTGTTATTTCATTAGATTCTGCACCAAAGTTAGGTTACCCTTTGAGATTTGGAGAACTTGTTGTTGATGCTCAATGTGATCTTCCACTAATTTATCATCCATATTATCTATTATTTGATCCTTCAAACCATCGAACTTAGCCTCCATTTCTGCTTTTAAACCATCTATGTCATCTTCTGTTTTTCTTTGTAAGATCGAAATTTGTTGCACTTGGTACCGTAATTTTGATATCTCATATTGCAATTCTTCCTCTTCATGCATCATAGTATAGATTTTTGAGGGCTTAATGGGTATGGAATTATTTTTTGGAGGAATTATAGAACCCAATACTGATAAAAATTCTAAAATATGCCCTTGGAATCACTTCAAACTACTTTTTCAAACAAACATTATGCAATTTTAAAAACCAAATTCACACATTTTTCTTGCTTTTGAGGAGCTCGATATTGAAACTGAATTATCTCTATGATTTCGGATCTTCAATATCTGAAACTTGGCACTGAGGTAGCTCTCTAAATTATCTTTTGAATGCCACAGGTCTGACCTGATTTGGATTCTTGAATACAAAGTTGTGCCCAATCTCCTACGATGACCTAATTATGGACTGGTATAGTAGAGCAAACTTGTACGACTTACCACGTGTCACTGTTCCCTCCTTTGGCTCTGAAATTTATAGACAGGAAACTACAGTCCGTGTACTTACGGCCACTTTTTACAAAATCCAAATCCAATGCTCAGAGAGAGATTTATGAATATTTTCCCATGATCACCTCTTTGAGATGAAATTCGGGAGCCTGAAAAAGACCTAATTTCCACATATCATATATCTGAAAATATTGTGAACCAAGCTCTGAAATTTTGCGAAAGTTTTCCTCAGAATTTCGGCTTCGAGCTCTAAATATTTCAGCTTTTGAACCTTCGTAGAAAACAATTTATAACGAAAATTCCACGATGACCTATTTGGAGCAGCGAAACCCTAGAATCCAAAGCTCTGATACCAAATGTTGTGAAACTAGCTCCAAAAATAGAAGAAAAGAGATATCAACGCCTTAGAAATAAGCCACTTCAAGGGGGCAACCTCCAATACATCACATGAATGAACAATTCTTGGATGATGCAAATGAAAAAACCTCATTTCTATATATAGGAGTCCATGGGGCCACAATGTAATCCTAGTGGGGCCACAATGTAACCCTAGCCGACCTAACAATAATAATGTAAGGGAACAATAATAAAAATATGGGGGTTATAGGGGTACAACAATAACAATAAAGGGGAATACACTAAGATAATAAGGGACTACACTATTAATATAGGTACTTAACACATAAAATCAAGAGTCTAAGTAGGTTACACATGTCGAATCTTTGACACTAGATCCAGGTGGAGTTGAAGGAGCAAGATCACACTAAAGGTGGGACTTTATAAGAGTCAGCTTCACGTTCATTATTTCTGAACATACCCACTGGTTTCTCTGAACTCTTTTGACATCTTCCAAACTTTGAAGATATTATATCTTTGTTCTAGTTTATCCTTCAAAACCCTAATCGGAAAGGACTTCATTTTCTTGTAAAGAAAGATTGCATTAAGGTATTGCTTCCTTCTTCCCTTGGTATACCTAGCATTAGGAATCTAGAAAGAAACTTCCTCCAAGATACCAAAATTTGGGAAAGCTTTTATATATCTAGTAGCAAGGGATTTCAATTGATGAATCACATTTTGATTTTCAGGGGGGAAAATTTAATGATAGGTTTTAGTAACCTCTTAGGCCTAGTTTTAGGCATAGATGCATCCCTAAGGGTTGTGACCACCCCCTTAGGGCCTATTGTACATTTTTTGGTGTTGCATGTCAGATAGAGAGATACAACACTAGGGGAATACACAAGGGTTAATTATGACAAGAGAGTGAAAGTGGCTAAGTCTCAGGGTTCGGGCCGTGACAAGACCGAGTGCCAAGAAAGCAATTGAACCATCACTAGACTCATGATTTATTGAATCAACCAATTTACATAGAGGTGACCATGGATGGAACAATTTAAAATTTTCAAGACGAGAGCTTTGCCACAACAAGGAAATATCAAAACACTAATGAGTCTAAGAGAATGATTCAAGCCCTAGAAACATGCAAACCACCCACTCCTCCCCCTCTGAACAAGCACCAAAATTAAATCAAATAGTTGAGACAAAGATAAAACAGAATCTCAAGGAGTAATGATTTATAAAGGACATGTCGCTCGAGGTGGCCATCGAATGCATAAACTGGGAGGTTTGCAGAAAATCTCATCATATCAAAAGCATGAGAATCACTCGAGAAGATACGTCTCATTGTTGTAATGTATCCTCTCCTCCCTATAGCCTTCTTAAAAGAAACACCCTTTCAGTTCAAGGGACTCCCCCAACTAGAACAAGAACAAAACCAAGGTGGTAATGATATCCACCAATTTCACTCCAAAAATAGACACAATAGAGCTTCCCAAAATTAACTATGGAAGTGTGGTAACTAGGCTAACTTTGCTCACACTTTCCTCATGCCATGCCTCCTACAGTAGGGGTCTAGTTTTTTTATCTCGACATAAAAAATAGGCTCAAAAAAAAAAAATCTCATAATCTCACGAAGCTAGCCCCAAATCGTAGTGTTCATCGTCTTGATTATAATGCAACTTGAGTCGCCTCAATCTGACATTGTATGAGGAAGTTATAATGTTCTGAATTTTTTTCCCACTAGCTAAAAATTCAACTTGTAGGGTTGATTGGGTTGCTGATTGGGCAAGCACAGTGGGAGGTACAATCCAATCCCATGTTGCCTCATGGAAATATCGTACTATATGTGGTGGTGGATTTTGGTTGGTTGGTTTGGTTTGAAAAGGGCCAATGGTGAGGGTGTCATATGGCCCTCTATGATTGGACAAAAATTGTATAAGTGACCAAAGGGCTTCGGTGAGGTTTTACCCCTCGACCTACTGCTACACAACTCCACACACTACCACCAAGTCAAACGATGGTTCTTAACAACCACATGACCCCATTTTTATTTAAAGTATAGTGATCAACATGTTTGGGGGAGGGGGCGTGGAACTTGGCCCCAGCCCCAAGTCATATGCAATCACGTAACTGAACCAGAGAAGCCACAGCGAAGGGTGAGGGCAGACAGGACCTGGCCCCAGTTCTCAGTGGCAATTATAACCAATGACGGACAGGGCAGAAGCTACCATGGAGGGGTCAGGCGATAAACCTTGTCCCCCGGTCATATTAACACATTACCCATTCCTACCCAAGCGGAGGGCTGAGCCAGCTAGGGCAGGCGGTTAATCCTTAGCCAGTGGTCTCGTTGACACGATATTAAAAGCACCTGAAGCGGAATGAGCTAAGTTTGAAGTGGCGGGCGTGTATCCCGTCTCCTAGCCACATGGTGCCCACGTGCCCAAGCGCGAGGCTAAAAACTTGGTGCTTAAGGCTTTATGGGTGTGGTTAAGGAGGAGATAAACTGCACTATTTGCGGTGGAATCAACATAGGTTCCAAGCGAAAATTTCGCCTAGAGGTTTTCCAAAAGGGATGAGTTTGTTTCTTGGTTAGTTAGTTTTGCCATTTTGTAGGATATTTAGCAAAGAAAACTTCAAGGAGGCATAACTTGGTGGATTTTTTTAGTCTTTTGGAGCTCAAGAAGAACCTGGACAGGGGATTTTGAGTGTTCTGAACTCAATGGAAGCACCATATTTCTGATTTGAGCACTTTATGGTGGACTTTTTTCATATTAAAATCCTTTATTATTATAGACAAATATTGTTTTGAGTACATATGAATACTTTGTTGAACATGGAAGGATCCTAGATAAGGATTTTCCAGCCTTCCATATACATCTACAACAATTTTTACTTCAGTAGAGCATCCATTTTCAGTCTTTTCTCAGTTTTATTATGGGTAAATACCTTTTCAACACTTCATTGTGAAGTAGTTAGATTTTTTATGCTTTTTTATCTCATCTTGAGTACAAGCACCTATTGTGAGAGAGTCTTTTTCTTTGACACCATCATGACTTTTTGTAGGGAATCATATTTTTTAGTGAGAGTTCTTTGTAGGATAATATTTATTCGTAGGATAAATAGTGCCACTCTAGATTCAAAGATGTGCATTGTATTATTTTTCTACTGGGATCAATATTCTTTTGCTACTGGGATCATTAAAGTTAACTAACATTGGAGCAGGGCCCGGAGACGTAGCCTAGGAGGGGTGAAGTTCATTGTCACTTGCTTGTTTCTTCTCTGCATATTTATCATATTGAGTTTCATATGAATTTGTTTAAATTTTAAGTTCATGTGAAAACTTAACCACACATCTTTGAATAGTTTTCAAATCTAATTTTGCATTTAAATACCCAAGTTTATCACACTTGAAAAGTGTCAAAGGACAATCAAAGTTTCATAGTCAGATCACGTGGTATTAAAGTAGGTTCTGACCACATTGCAAGTATGGGAAAGAAATTGAAGCGTGAAAGACTCCAAGAGTTTGAGGAGATTTATCTATCTCTTTGAATGGAGAATGTCGAGCTAAGAATATTTCTCAAAGTCATAGAGGAGGAGAAAAGAAAAATGCACCTACAGCTGTAGCATATTGTGGAGGAACAGACTAGTGTGTTCCATCCTGGAAGCAGCAAAGATCCCCTCAAATATGAAACCAGTTTTTGGGCATGGTTAGTACACAGGATATGGATCCTATAATGAGAACGATACTCACGATGTTTTCCAAAATTTGAAATATTCCCCCCATGTACCAATTGGTAAAAGTGGTTAGTTATAGATATCATGCACTTCTTCATCAACAGTTGAAAAAGATGGATTTTTTTTCAAAGGAGGTAATTAGTATTTCCAGTTCTACTCCTTTATTTAATTTTGATAGCACATATTTTGTAGCTTTTGAAAAGCATACCAAGGGGATTGGCATGAAGCTTTTAACTCATATGGGTTATGAAGGAAGGGGCCTCATAGTTAATGATCAAGGCATCATTAATCCTATCGAAGTGAAGGAACGATCATGGTATGAAGCATTGAGTTATGTCCATGAAGAAATTCGAGGGTGCTCCAAAATTGTTGAGGAATAGAAATCGTCATGTATGGAGTTCATTCAAAAGGGGATCCTACGAAGTGATGGTACAACACACCATGATGGTGGTGATAGTGACAAATTGTCTCTACAAAGAGATGAATGTTCCAAAGGACATGCCAAGTCTAATTCTCCTTGTCAAACTCACATCCCAAAATATAGGTATAAGTGTAATGGGTATTCCATAAATGTTTTTTCTTATGATCATTTATGAAAAATGTTTCCCTATACATTTTTTCATACATCTGACCATTGTGTGGAAGAGTGTCAAAAATGTAAGACTTTGGTCAAAGAAATGGATCAAATCATTGGGACAATACATGAGGAACCCCTCCGAGATATGATGTCTTCCTTTTCGATGGGAAAGCACAAGAATTTTTGTACCCATTGTAACATGAATGGGCACCGTATTGGAAAGTGTTGGAAAATCCATCTGGAACTTCGTTCCAAGAAGGAAAAATAGATCATGTGTTCCCCTATAAGGGAACCAACAGGTGACAAAGTGGAAACTCATGTAGTGTCTGAAGTAGCCTTTGAAGAAGAGCGGGTGCGAAAAGAGAACCCATAAGTCTGGTTAGGAAAATAACGGGTAGACTATTTTGTACAGTTAGCTTTCTTTGTAACATTGTAATTACTTGTTATATATTCCCATTTGGGTAATTCATAAATTTATGTTATATATAAATCACTTATATGCAACTGTGTATTTCTTTGGAATGTTAAATATTTTTTCTTGATGATGAGTCAATTTGTATGGAACTTTTGGGATGGGCATTTTCATTTCATCCAGCATGTCTACAATTGTTTCAAGCACTCCTTTACACAAGTATTTCCATGTGAAGCTAGTTTGAGTTATTTGTCAAGTATTTTTGGATTTCATCTTTGGTAAAGATTTTGTAAAATATGGCCATGGCAATGTGGAAAAATACAAGCATGTCATTGAAAAAATGCAGCCAATGCATCAAAGAGTACAATTTCATCTTGAGGACAACAAAGCAAAGTAAAAAGCAATGCATGGAAAGCATTAAGTTTCTTATGATTTCCAGGTGGAAGATCAAGTTTGGTTTCAGCAAGGAAAGACTTCCAGGTGAAGATCGTATGATCCACCAAAGAAATATTGTCATGAAGAGAATGTTCATATTCCATCCATTGTAGATTTTACTCCTGAAAATTTAGAATAATTGCAACATGCCACAATTGTTGACATGAGGATAAGGACTTCATGCAAAGGCAATGTGGAGTATCTTCGAATCGGGATAAAAGGAAACAATACAACTAGATAAATAAGGATTGAGACCAGGAGAATGAAGGAGGTATATCCTCACTTATTTTTTGAGTGAAATATACTTTTGGAGGTCCAAAAGTTTCTATTAGGGAGGTATAATCCGAAGATCAAAAATAGGATCAAAATTGAAAGTTCTCGGAATATCCCAAAACTAGTGCCAAATCGTAGTGTATGTTGTCCTGATTCCAATGTTGTTTGAATCACCTCAATCCGATGTCATATGAGGAAGTTATGATGTTCTGAATTTTTTTCCCAACAGCTAAAAATTCAACTTGCAAGGTTGACTGGGTTTCTGACTATGCAAGTTATACACTGACATCTATAATTGATTGGGCAAGCACAATGGATAGTACAGGCCAATCCTATTCTGCCATGTGGCAGAACCATACTAGTTATGGTGGCACATTTTAATTGGTTGGTTTGGTTTGAAAAGGGCCAATGGTGAGGTGCCACGTTGCCTAGTAAGAGGGCGCCATGTGGGCCTTTGTGATTGGACAAAAATTTTATAAGCGGCCCAAGGGCCTTAGAGGGGTTCGACCCCTCAAACTGCTGCAACACAACCCCATGCTTTACCACCAAGCCAAACGATGGTTATTAACAACCATATGACCCCAATGTTATTTAAAGTACAATGATTAGCCTGTTTGGGGGAGGGGGCAAAGCACTTGGCCCCAACCCCAAGTCATATGCAATCACGTGACTGAAGTAGAGGAGCTACACAGAGGGTGTGGGCAGTTAATCACTGGTCACGGGTCTCGTTGAAATGATATGACTAGCACTCGAAGCGGTGGGAGCTAAGGTCGTAGGGGCAGGTGTGTAGCTTGGCCCCTCGCCACATGGTGCCCATATGCTCGAGTGCAAGGCTAAAAAATCGATGTTTAAGGCCTTATGGGCGCAGTTAAGGAGGCGATAAGTAGCACTATTTACAGTTGAATTAGCGCATGTCCCAAGAAAATATGTCGCATGACAGTTTGCCAAAATGGATGAGCTTGTTTCCTAGTTATCCAATTTTTCCATTTTGCAGGATAGTTAGCATAGAAAAATTCAAGGAGTCATAACTTGATGGATTTTTTTAGTCTTTTGGAGCTCAAGAAGAGCCTAGACAGAGGTTTTTGAGTGTTCTGAACTCAATGGAAGCATCAAATTTATGATTTGAGCATTGTATGATGCACTTTTTGAAGAGTCAAGACCTTTAGTGTTATAGAAAGAGATTGTTTTGAGTCCATATGGACACATTTTTTAGTATGGAAGGAGCCTAGATAAGAATTTTCTAGCCTTCCAGATACATCTACAACAATTGTTACGTCAATAGAGCAGTTATTTTCAGTCTTTTCTCAATGTGATTATGGGTAAAGACCCTTTCAACACTTCATTGTGAAGTAGTTTTATTTTTTATGCCTGTTGATCTCAACTTGAGTACAAGGACCTATTGTGAGGGAGTCCATTTCTTTGACACCATCATGTCTTGCTGTAGGGAGTCATCTTTTTTAGTGATATTTATTTGTAGGAGAAATAGTGCCACTCTAGAGTCAAAGATGTGAAGTTTATTCTTTTTCCACTGAGATCAATAAAGTGGCCTAGGATTGGAGCAAGGCCCAAAGACATAGCCAAGGAGGGGTGAACTTCGTTATCGCTTGCTTATTTCTTCTCTTCATGTTTATCATATTGATTTGCATATGAATTTTTTTCACTTTCAAGTTCATGTGAAAACTTAACCACTCATCTTTGAAGAGGTTGCAAAACTGATTATACATTTAAAGACCCAATTTTATCAGATATGAAAAATGTCAAAGGATGATCGAAGTTTATATTCAGATCATTTTTCCCCCTTCCTCAGCATTGTAGTCAGTTTCCCAAAACCTCAAACATATGTGTTATAATACTGGTATGCCTACATATTAACAGGTCACATGCTTATGCATGCATGGGGATGACCATGTCACCCCCAACATTTAATGACCTCTCAGCAACATGGTGGTGAGCACATCCCTCGAACCCACGAAAGTCATGGAATTGAAATGTGTGTGTGTGTATAACTCCAAATCTATTATCAATGTAAAGGAATCAAGTCCCTCGAAGTAATATTTTATTTACTTTAAATTAACTAGACATTTCTTTCGAGAAAGGAAATTCATATTTTTATAGACATCCTTAACATTTATGTAAATTAATAAATATTTTTTCAACTCTAAACATTTAATCAACTTACCCTTGTTATGGTCTCCATTTATTTTATTTTATTTTATTTTTTTTCCTCACAGCAACCCTAGGAAGGCTTACCCAAAGGGACTTCACGCCCAGTTGACCCAATTGTCGGGCTTAACCCTATTGACCCAAGGAGAATTAAACATGTGCCTCATGAAATAGGGCCAATAACTTGGCAAGAGGGCTTCAACCAACTAGGCTACTCATCAAGACTATTATGGTCTTCATTTATTGTACATTAAATACCCAAATATATAATTTCAAATAAAAACATAATCAATCATATAAATGACATTTAATACCACTTTGAGCAATAAACATAAATTTATAAAAATTAAATTATGTAACTCCCATTGCAATCACCTTCTCAACAATAAAACAAATTATTAAATGTTATTATGTAAACATGAATGTCATTATAAATGTTATATATTTTCTTGAACCTTTTGAATACTATTTTATACTTCTCTCGCCTTCTAAAAATTACATTATTATTTTTTGCAATTATCTAGAAGAGTGATATGCTTATAATTAAACATGGGAGAGAACCATTTGTCATAAACAAATGAACAAAAATAAGTTTTCAAGAATAAATGAACATTGAGAAATGAATAAAAAAAAGCATTAAACTAGACTAAATCTATCTTAAACCGCGATTTATTTAAATATCAAGAGAATTAAATATATTTTTTAATATAAGAGAATTAATACAATACATATAATTAAATAATAATAAAATATACATTAAAAAATTCATTCCTGAATCCTCTTAATATTTGATAAATCCTCTTCTATTTTTCTCTACCTTCTTATTTTCATGCCCCTCCGCCTCCTTACGTAACTCTTCCCCCTGAGGCCACCACCCACCTACATGTCTTCTCATTAGTCCCTCTCAGCGTATGTGACTCGTCCCTCATCATTCCTCGACAGGGAGCAGGAATCCATCGAGGGGTTTCCTATTATCAGGAGTGAGCCTCTTGGGGAAATACGCATGCGCACTTCACGAATTCTCCGTCGAGTTTCAATACCTCAACTCTGGCAACAATGAATATCCTATTCAGATGGTCGCCACTAACTCTAATTTCTAGTATGCTCAAGGTCATATTGTTTTTGAATTATCTAGTTCTCTCTCCAAGCCAGTCTTACGTATTTTTATTATATATATTTTCTACTTAATTTTTTTTAAAACAGGATCTCACTCACCTCCGAAAAAATGCAATTTTAATTATAATAAATTCTCCCTAATTAAAAAAACTAATAACATTTTTAGAATATCCATATAAATTACAATTTTAAATAAAATATAATATTTATTAACAAAAATATTTCATTTATTTATAATTACCAAAAAAACACCATCTCCTCAAGTGAAACCTGTCCTCCACCTCCACTCAAACCTCTTATCTATGGCTTGACTTATTTTAATAGCTCAACCAACTAAAATAATCACTATTTTCAATAATATATCCCAATCTAATTTTAATAATATATCCCAATGTCAAATTTTCCAACCCACTAATTAAAACTGCTATAAGATTCACCCCTTTAAGTCTTCACTTTACAACGTTAATTAATACGACAGAGACAAAATCCCTGATTGGAAATCCTCCGTGAGATTTGCAACCTTCTTCATAACCATTAGTCTAGCCTCTACTTTGCTATTTGTAACCTTGATTATAACATATCTATAAGTTTAATTAAAACGTATGTCCAGTTGCCGAATGCTCTCGGCCATTTGATAACTTAACTATAACAATATGTCTATGTGCTAAAATCTTACTTTACCATTTGCAATTCTAATTTTAAAAAATACACCTTAATTATAAAAATATTTCCATAAATGAAAACTACTTTGTAACTTTAAAAATGACTATGTATTATTTATACACAAATTAATATTTTATTTTTATTTAGAGGAAAGTTGTTTGTTATATATTATATATCATATTTTAAATATTTTAAATTGTTTTAAATCAGAAGAGTTATATAAATTAAATTAATAAGCATCAAAATATTTACTTATTAAAATTAAAAAAATTCATAAATATTAATTAAATTATTGTTTAATTTTAAATTATTATTATAATTATTAATAAAAAATATTAATATATAAATTAAAAAAATCATAAATATTAATTAAATTATTGCTTAATTTAAATTATTATTACAATTATTAATATATATATATATATTATTTGTCAATAATATATGTCCAAAATTTTTTTAATTTATGTTAGATCTAAGATATTTTTGTGATTCATAATGTAGATAAATGTTTTTCGGATTGATCACATCATTAGAATTAGGACTTAATCTTAATGATGTGATTAATCCGAAAAACATTTATCTATCTTAATTCATTTCAAATGAATTATGAAATTTATTTTTAACTTCTTTTATAAGATTTGAATTTGAAAATTAATAGTAAATAAAAACAACATAAACCAAATAATTTAGAAAACTTTATTTATATTAACATCTGTATATGTCTTTCTATAATAGATCTCTTATGTTTTTATATAATATTTGATGAGAAGTAAAATATATAACATATAACTTTATACACATGGATTAAATTGAAATTGGGTTTTATTATCTAGGTTTTATTTATTGGGTTGACCCTTTGAAGATTAGTTACTTCAGGTCTTATGTATTGGATTAAAGTTTTGAAGATTAGTTGCTTCTGGATATGACATATAATGCTTTTAGGTTATTGATAATTAAATGGAACATTTGGTATTTAATAAATGTTAGTGATTAGTTACTTATGAGGTAAAATTGATTTGAGATCTTTAATCAATATGAATAATTAGTTCTATATAAGATGTAAAATAAGTATAATATTATTATAAAAATTAAATAATAAAAAATTATAATCAGTATAAAATTCATAATAAATGTAATTAATAATTAATAATTAAAAAAACTTAAAATTATATAATAAAATTGATGCAATAATTAAAAAGAAAAAAAAAAATTATAAAATATATTTTGATTTTTTATTTAGATAGATTATATTACATCATAAATTATTACCAAATAAGAATGATTAACACGTTGTGTTTTGAATAAATGGTAATTAATATGTTTTTTTTTTATGATAAGATTATTGGTTAAAAATCAGAAATAATCCAATAAAAAAAAGTAATAATAATAATAAAATATAAAGAAAAAAATCCAAAATGCAATGTAAATAATAATAATAAAATAAAAGAAAGTCCAAAATGCAATGTAGAATTTAAATGACAAAGTAATTATTCAGACACATGAAACGCACGTTGCTGCAGAAAGCATCTCTGAAAATCGAATCAAGCAGACACCTTTAGAAACATTATGATTACCGCAATCTTATAAAAAGAATTAATAGGTTTTATGTGAAGAACCCAATTTTTATAGTCGTTTATACTTTCGGTTGTGAGCCGCATTATTTACTGTAAAACCAAAAGGCCGCTAAGAACAAAACTACACATCCACAGACACCACATTAACATTGATATATGAAAATAATAATGAGTTTGAATTATCGAAAATCTTTTGACTTCACCTACACATTCATGAATGCTTGCGTCGTTAATTTCGGCGCGACTAAAGCAGCAGTGGACAGGCGTGCCAGAAGAATCCAAACACCTTGCAGTGCCATTGTCTTTTCAGCATAAAGATCCTCCTTGGAAACTTGTGGCAATGCCTTTGCACACTCATTGTAGTCCACAACCTGCTGATCTAGTTTTAGCTACATTAAGTAACCTAAAAAAATTAATTTGCTAATTGTGCCTCTCAGTATCGAGATTCCATAGATTTTTCTTCTACGCTGTGCGATGGTTAGTTTGGTCATAATACTCACCATTATAGATTTGGGAGAACTTTCTATAATGCATGGAACGTTAATTTAACAAGATTTATAAAACATATTTTCACCCTATATACTCATTGATCAAACCCTATATCATAAACTCCCTGAGCAAACCCTAACCCTACATTATATACTCATTGAGCAAACCCATTAGCACAATTATTTTCATTGTTTTAATGCCATTGACTAATGATGGATCCTTAGAACAGGGAAATTCCTCGTACCCACATTTTGGAACCGGACTGCCTCGCCCTCACCTGAACGCACTCAATTGTAAACCAAAGCAGTCATGTGAAGCGGTTAAAAGTGGACCAAACATCCTTTCCGAGCAGACACAGTCTCTTCAAAACCTGCCCCCTCTACAACTAGTCACAAGTCATAGATAGAGTAAATGGAAGTCCTCACAACGTGGTCCAATGGTTAAGTGAGGAAATTTGGTCTCCACAAGTCTTGTGGTGTAATCCTGAGCAGGACTATGTATGCTTAGAGCTGCTTCAGGCATAGAAAATTTCTGAGACTAAATTGGACAAGCACAAAATTGCATCACCTTTTCTTCCTAGTTCTAAAAACCCACCAAACGTTTCAGTTGGAAAGAGTTATTGATTGGCACTAAGAGATTCACCGGATCGCCCAAAGAGTTATTGATTGGCACTGAGAAATTCACCGGATCACCCAAAATGTCGCTTCCTAGAAAATGTTTTACATACATCATAGTTCCTGTGCAATAATTGGTAGTTGTCATACATAAGAGAACTAACCTGCTCACACCTTAGATAGACAAAATTTAACTACACAAAATAATGTTCATATTATTCTGAAAGGAACTGTGTCGTAGAATTTCCACATGCTCACAAAAACAGAGAGAATATTTTTTAAAAACGCAAAAAAGATTATCAGAGAGATGATACAGTTGCTTGCAGGTACCTATAAAACACATAACAAGAAGGAAATATTATTAAATCACAAAAAAACCTTGACTTTGGACAACCCCCTCCAAAATGAGTTCAAAATGCATATGCCATGGTAGGAATGACGGAGCACACTTGGAGAGAAATAGAGCACCCTTAGAGAGAGATTCAGCTTTGAAATTTTGTTCTCTAAAAACATGTTGGAAATATAATGCCGAGAAAATATATTTTAATCCCCGGATCCACTACATCCAAATGAAAAGAGAAGGAACTGGTAAGGCATTCTAATCTTGAATCGATCTGATCGTTGTAAGAGAATCCCCGACAACTAAGGGGTTGTCAATGCTGAGCCACTGAGCAACTTGTAAGGCACCCCATAATGCAAGCATTTATGCCCTACAGTTGTCCCCAAAACCACCAAACCACCTAAATCGATAGGAACTTCGTGGATTAATGTGGAGAGAGACTCCACAACCACAACCACCTCTAGCTAAAGCTCCATCGAAAAAAAAAATTAGGAAAGAGTTGGAGACATCAACCAAAGTAATTGTCCTAGAGGATTCCTTGGGGCTCCAAGGGCTAGTTTCCTGAAAATAGGCAAAAATACAAAGAGAAAATAGTATGACATCAGGGGAGATTCTTTCAAAAATATATTCATTACTGGAGCGCCAGATGCCCCAAAAAAATGTATATAGGAAGAGCCATGTATGATTTTGATTGGTGTTCCTGAGAGAAAATCCATGTTGTGATTGAAGAGTACTCTCCACCAACCTGAATCCCCAAGAGAGAGTAGACCCCCTTCTAAATGTCCCGAGAAAAAGGGCAGAGAATGAATAACTGTAAACAACCCTCCAAATTAGATTTATAGAGAACACAGTAGCCATTCCCCACTATGTATTTCTTCATGAGGGTATCCCAAGTTAGAATTTGGTTATGGATAATTAACCAAGAGAAAAATAAGAGTTTAAGGGGGACATCCCAAGTCCACAGATGTGCATAGAGGTCGGCATGACGGAGAGAATTGACACCTAAAATGATATCTTCATAGAATTCGAAGGTCGTGATGTTACCATCCAATATATGACCCCGCCAACCATTTTTTCTGGACCGTGAGAGAGCTTTATACCAGCGTGACTGATATTTTCTCGATATGTTTCCCATTCAGCCCCAAGATGGGACAGAATCCCAATTTTCCATGCATGAGGCCAGGATGGATTTTTCAAAGGCACTTGAGGACCCTTCCTAATGGTTTCCAAGTTGGAAAATCCCATCTGATTTTGATCCAGGTGGATATTAGTGGCCACCCGCCTATTCCACTTGGAACCCACCATTTCTTTCAATTTTTAGTTTCCTTATTTGTAGCACAATTTACTATTTTTGGTAGTTTTTCGAGTCTTGAACTTCTGGAGATGTTTTGAGGCCCTAAACGACGTTTTTTTTGGAAGATAACCTCCAGGGAATGTGAGTTTTCAACTCGAAATTCACTACCACTAGTGTAGCCCTTGGATAGATATTTCTAACAAGGTATCGTGTGCGTTAAATGGAGATTGTATTTATAAGTTACAACCACGGGAAATTGATGTACCAATTTACCCCAACGGGGCCCATAGTTTGATGTTTTCATCTCCTAGGGTTAGGTTTTTGGAGGTTTAGGGTTTTCCATTGTTTCTAAATAATAAATAGGCCCTCGAGCCTCATTGTAACACAGTTCAAAGGCATGTAGCTACCACATCTCTTCTTCGAGATAATTTCCCATCGCCCTAGCTAGTTTATGTCCATTCTGTCTTCAAGCATATTTCAGTCATTTGATATTAATGAATTTTTTATTTCTATTGCATCTCTATATTTGTGATTATATCTGTATTTTGTTTCATTCCTTATTAAATTCAAATCATATTTAGAGCGTATATAATAAGGGATGATAAAAAGTGACTACGGCATCCAATCCCACCAAAACCTTTTTTCCATCTCCAACAGCCCATTGAAGGTTACTGCTAAGCCAAGGATTTTCAATCTAGAGGCTTCTCCACAAGGGTTATTTACCTATTTTCAATGTGGCACCCTCATTGATCCACTCCTCCAAACCACTATGGTTAATGTAGTTATTCTTCATGATACTTTTCCAAAGTCCTTGTTCCCCAAATATATGCCATAAGCTCACAACTAGGAGAGCTAGATTGAAACTTCTAAAGTTTAGGATACCCTAGCCACCTTTTTTTACTGATCAAGAGATTAAGTTTAAACCAGCAACGGGAATCCTCCTTCTGTTTCCTGACTCTAACCATAGAAATTTAGACACAATGGATTCATTTTTTTTAATAATTGCTCATGGAATGTGGAAAATATGCATTAGTATACTGGAATACCCTGGAATATCACTTTGATCATGATGACCCTACCTCGTAAAATAATCCATTTGTGATCCCAGTGAAATAACATCTTCTGACATTTTTGAACAAGCTAATTCCAATCTGAATTTTTATATCCACAAGGCTTTAAGAAACAACCCAATTATTTGAAACTGGTTGATAGTGGATAAATCTTAACCTCAAACAATTTTGCAATAATATTTATCTTTGCTGAGTCGCCATCATCAGAAATTAGCTTTGTTTTGTCTTTGTTAATTTTGAGACCATAAGCCTTGTATAATTTTTGAAAAATATTGTGGAAATCCTCCCATTTTGGAATTTAGCAGTCCCTACACAGAGAATGTCATCCACGAACAATAAATGTGTGAGATGACAATTTATATATATTCTACAGCCTTTAATTTCACCAACCGCCTTCCTGGCCATAATCCCCCTACTAAGGACTACCATAACTAGAATGAATAATAAAGGAGATAATGCACATCCTTGTCTCAATCCTATGTTGAATTTGAAAAATTTGGTGGGCTCCCCATTGATGAGAACTGTCATGGATGTCAATTTGATATGTCATTATCTATTGGATGTTCCAGTGTCCAAATCCAATTTTATATAGGATCATGAGGAATTCTCAATCCATACATTCGTATGCCCGGTTGAGATCAATCTTCATTAAGCATGAATTTTGTTTCTTGAATTTGACTGAGTGAATTTCTTCTTGATCTATGGCTACTGCATCCTAGATTCTCCTGTTTGACAAAAAACCAAACTTCTCCGACAAAATATGAGGAGAGATGATCTTTTTTACACGATTAGCAATGATTTTAGAAATAATTTTATAGATATAGTTACATAATGAGATTGGCCTATAATCTTTTAAAGACTGAGAAGTATATTTTTTAGGAATTAGAGTAAGGAAATTTGAGTTGATTACTCCTAGGATTAGTCTGGACACTCTGACTTCTTCCATCATCTTGACCAATTCAGCACCCATCAGGTCGAAGAAATAGAGAAAGAATTCACTAGGCCATCAATCAGGGTCAGGACTCTTGTTCTTAATTATTGAGGGTTTTTCAGAGTGCATTATATTAGATATCTTTTTTGCGATTCAACTGCGTTAAGTAAGTCATTCCTCTATGAACATTTTCATGAGAGGTAGTCGTAGTTGACTAATTTCTCATTATTTTTCAATAGTCCACTTAGCAGTCACTGACTCTCGTTCTTATCAATATCCTTAAGTGTTTGAAGTAGTTCTTCCATAATGACCTACTCATCCATTATTTCAATGTTCTCTGCATTAACCCATGTTGGAAAGCGATTGACCAATTCCATATTTCCAGCTATATAGTCCTCCTCCCTTTCCTGGAATTGTTTTTTTTTTAAATGGTATGTTGGTTCTTGTATCTCTTTGAAGGATGTATGAATGTTCCTAGCCTCGTCTTTGATTTCCCATATTGAGTTAGCCTGTTTTCTTTTGGAATTTTCCCAATGTTCCTAGCCTCGTCTTTGATTGCCCATATTGAGTTAGCCTGTTTTCTTTTGGAATTTTCCCAATGGAAAAAATTGGTATTTCAATCTCCACCTTTTATCCACTCCAAACGTATTCCTGTATTTTAAATATTTTTTCCTTTCGGCTCACCAGCTCTAACATTTCCTGGTGTTTCTATTCTGAGAAGTAGCCAAGGGCGATAGGGTCCAAATTTTGAATAATTTCTTTCTAAGTTGATAAGAGCTCTTTTTTTCGCTCCATATTTCTCTTCTTGGTCCAATTTCTGACCGATATTTTCAATCTCTCGATATTTCCTAACGCAAATTTTTTCGGATCATAAATGTTAGAGTGGGCAGGATCATACCATGATGGTTTAACTAGCTCCTGAAAAACAAGCTCGTTAACCCATATCTAATTGAACTTAAAAGGAATTTTGGTTTCTTATAATTCGTCAATCCATTATAACATGATGTAATCATGATCATAGATGTCTAAGAAGAATGTACAAGATTTAATCTGTCTCTTCTTTGATATAGAAAAAAATCCACCAGAAATGTGTCAATAATTTTAGCTATGCCCTTCATACCTTGCCTTCCATTTTGCCAAGTCGGGCATATAGGATCAAGGAAAACATCTCAAAGAAGCTTATGAATAATGAGGTCTATGAAATATGTTACAAGCTGGGTCCAACTTTTCCCCATGTCCCCAACATTCATCTTGTTGTAATCTTACGGGACTTCTCCTACGGGATTACAGTTAAGGAATGTAGTTTTTTCAGTTATAACTAATTACAGGTATCGGTTAAGATACCCAATTGTTTGATACAAATATAGTTCTTGTTTGAATGAATAAACCAATGGTGATCACATTATTCATTGTAACAGTAGTATCAGAGCCTCGGGCATCAACTTGCTGGCGGTATTGCTCGATTAGAGAATCTGCCACCGTCTCTATGTAGGAACTTGAACCTTGTCATGCTGGTGTGCTTGCTATGTGAAGTCTGATTGTGATTTCCAGCACTGAATCCCTGCATTTTCTTGGTGAAGTCTGATTGCAGTTCTTGGTGCAGTCCGACTGCAGTTGTAGTGAGTTGTAGTGAAGGCGATGTTGTGGCACAACAGATACAGCATCAAACCCAATGCAAGTGATCTGCAATGGTATGGACCAGTAAGTTAATTATAAAAATAAAAAATAAAAATCAATTTTTTTTTAAAGAAATCTGTGGTTGAAACCAGAGTTAAATCTATTGCAAGTTAAAACAGAGTTTTTTTAAGAGAATTTGTGGCAGTAATTGAGGCCAATATTTTTTAATATTTCCAAAATAAAAATGAACTCCTTGGTGTCCTTAATTTGGAATGTCCTTTCCGGAAAGGAAAATTACCAGGAGTGGTTTAGGAAAGTTAAAAATAATCTTATCTTTAATTACTTATGGGATGGAGTCTGTGAAGGAGAAGGAGAAAATGCATCGGTGTAGCATGATGATCGAAAACAACTCGCAATTTGGCAAAGTAAGGATAAGAAGGCCTTTGCCTTATTATCTGTTTCAATTTCAGAAGAGGTAAGCAAATACATTACTCAAAGTAAAATAGCTTATGATGCCATAGAAAATCTAAAAGAGCTTTATGATTCACATTCTGAATTGGAGATAATTCAGTTATTGTTAAAGTTATTTAATCTGGAAATGAATGATAATGATCCTCTAAAACTTGCCTCTGAAATTAAAACCATCAATCATGAAATTGAATGTACTGGAGTTAAAGTTGATTTTCCGATTACTACCTTTATAAAATCTCTTTACCCTAGTTATTCACACTGCTTGGAATCTCTCCAAGATAGTGGGCAATTAAAAGATATAGATTTTGACAAATTAGTAGGGAAAATTGCAGAAAGAGAGAAGGCTTTTGGCAAGAAAGAAACATCAAATAGTTCTAATACCGAAACCCTATGTCTTGCTCAAAAAGACCAAAAACCTTAGGAGGAATCTTTCAGAAATACTAGAGGTAATAGAGGTTGAGGTAGGAAGAGTTATAGAGGCAAGGGGGGTAGAAATATTCAGGGAGAAAGACAACGGAATGAACAACAAAGAAATTTTTCTGATAAATCAGCTATAAAATGTTTTAGATGTGGTAAAATTGGACATATTGCTGCAAATTGCAGAATTCCCTGGGATAAAATTAATGAAAAAATAGAACAATTTCTTGAAAAGAAAGATCATATAATTCCAAATAGAGGACAGTCTTCTAAGAATGCACATTATGTTGTCGCACATTGTAATTTCCACATGGAAGATGTTTTTAGTACTTCTTTTTCTTCATGGTATGAAAATTGGGTTCTAGACACAGGTGCCACGTGTCATATGACCTTTCGAAGAGATTTGTTTGATCAATTCAGTGATAATATTGATGGAGCAATGTATTTTGTTGATAAGTCCAAAACCAAACCATCAGGGATTGGTTCAATTCAGTTAAAAATTCCTGGACTTCCAAATTATATTTTTAATGATGTTCTTTACATTCTGCAGTTCCAAAGAAATTTGGTATCTCTTATACAAATAAGACAACAACAACATTCGATTCACATATTTTATGGTAAATTAGAAATTAGAACAGAAGCTGACAATAAAATTGTAATGTCTGGTGTGGAAGAAGATAAATTATTGAAGTTGCATGGTATGTCATCTGTCGCATTAAACACAACTTATTTGGTTCAACAAAATGATACTCTCTCATCTTCTTTATTATGGCATGCACACTTCGGTCATGTTAATTATGAAAGTATTCGAATTATGAAACAATAGGGGATTAAGGGACTTCCAAAAGTTCCCAGAAAATTTACCCCATGTAATGCTTATCTATTGGGCAAGCATCACAAATAGTCTTTTCAGAATTCTAAGTCTAGAGCTACAAGAAAATTAAGTCTCATACACTCTAACTTATGTGGTCCAATGCATGTACCAACTTCAAATGGAAATAAATACATACTCACTTTTATTGATGATTATTTGAGGATGTGTTGGGTTTATCTGCTTAAAGAAAAATCACAAGTTTTTGATGCGTTTAAGAAATTTCATCTCTTGATAACAAATTAAGCACAACTTACTATTGGTACTATAAGGAATGATAATGGAGGAGAATATAATTCACATGCTTTTGAAACATATTTGCAAGAGAATGGCATCAAACACCAGACCACAATACCATATAATCTGCAACAAAACGGTGTTTTTGAAAGAATGAACCGAACATTGCTTAATATGGTAAGGTCAATGATGTTTTTTAAGAATGTAAAATTAATTTTTTGGGGAGAAGTCATGCTTTGTGCAACTTACATTAGAAATCGGTGCCCTTCCTCTGTCATGAACAACAGAACTCCATATGAAATTTGGTACAGTCGCCTTCCTGCTATTAAACATTTTCAAATTTTTAGTTCTCAATGTTATGCTTTGAATCCCAAACATCAAAGGAATAAGCTAAGTGAACGAAACACAAAATGCATATTTTTAGGGTATTCCATGACTTCTAAGGCATACCGATTATATGATGAAGTGAACAAAAAGTTTATTTTGTCAAGAGATGTAATTTTTCTTGAAACTGATAAATATTCTCTCACTGTTGATAGACAACTTAATCAGATAGAAAAGTTTGTGCCTCAAAATTATTATTATGAATCTGATAATATACTTCCACATCCTGAATGGGGGGTTTCTATATTATATCAGTCTATGGAGTTTCCTTCTCTCAATGATGAGAAATTGGTTAATGATGATAATTTCGTTGTTGCTGATGAGGAATTAGTTGATGCAAGTATTTCTACAGGAACAATGACAGAAATGGCAAGAACTGAGCCAGATGAAGAAGATGAGCAACTTCCTGAACAACTTCCTACACAACCTTTGTGAAGGTCAACTTGTACTCGAACATTTCCAAAGAAATATGATGAGTTTAAGGCTGGAAGTTCCTCAAGTAACTATTCTCATTGTGAATTTAATTTTTCTGTGGATTGTGAACCTACTTGATTTGAAGAAGCTATTAGTTATGAATAGTGGAAAGATGCAATGCAAAAGGAATTTGATTCTCTCATTAAAAATGGCACATGGAGGCTGGTGGATCCTCCTGCTGGCATCAAACCTATTGGTTGCAAATGGATTTATAAAACTAAGTTTAAAGCTGATGGTTCACTAGACAAGTACAAATCAAGACTTGTAGCAAAGGGATATGCACAGAAAGAGGGTATCAACTATACATAGACTTTTGCTCCTACAGCTAAATGGGGCACTATTAGATCTTTGTTTGATATTCCATCTCAGAAAGAATGGAAAATTCATCATATGGATTTCAAAACTTCCTTTTGTCCATAACTCAATGGGTAGGCCAGGTAATTTTTCTCATAATATTTTCCTCTTTGGAGACTCAATCACTAGTTCAAAACCAACTTTCCAATGTTGTAGGACCAAAAAACCATAGCCTTTGACCCAGGGTAAGCCCACTATCTTCGATGTGTACACCACATTTAAAAAATGGAAGTCAATCCACCCATTAACCATTACACTGACACTAGGTTGATAGTCGAGAAGAGACACCCAATTTTTTTTGTGTCCATTCCTTCATTTGTATCCCATTATTTTTTATGAGCATGTGCTTCCCGAGCCTAACCACATTTCCTGGTGCTCATGTAGGTGCTAGAAGGTCTAAGTGAAAAAGGATCTACATAGATATGAATGTATAAATTAAATAGGATCTAAAAAAAGTAGCAATTCTAGTTCCTTCCTCCAAGCCAAATTGGAGCACAAGAAGTCTCATTTTTCTTGGTTTTTCAGCTTCTATTAACCGGCCTCAAAAGAAACATTGTCGTCGGAATGCTAAACTAATTCTTTACGTTAAATTTTATACATCAATATTAGTATGAATTAATCACTCATAAATGTATGATATGATGTGTTTATTGTGACCATATGTGAAGGCAAACTCGACGTAGTTTATGAATATCTAGTTAGATTGTTGTGTAATTGATACGTATGGCCACCACTAAGTGCAATTTCATAATAGTGGTGGTGCTCCTATGCCTTTGCATGTATACATTACACATGGCAACAATGGTGTCTCTTCCAAGGATTTAATGAAATTGTAAATAGAAAGAAAATATATAATGAATAAATGTTTAAATTAGTATTCGAATTGTATTTAATTACCGATGTCACTCCAAACCTTGGAATTTTTGGTTAAAATGTTGTGAAATTTGGATAGTGCATGCTTAGATTGATGACCCACACTGAGGTCATACCTTTTATGGAAACAAAAACCAAAAAAAAAAAATTATAGGTGCCATAAAATGGTATCAGAGTCCAGGTTTACAACACTCGAACCTAAATGGGCATAAAATGAAGAAAGCAATTAACTCATAATAGCTAATAAGTTTGATTACCACTTTTACAGGTTAAATTTCTGAGGAGGGAGAAGGATAAATTCTGGGGGAGGGGGGGGCATGAAGAGAGTAAACAACATCATGGTAAGGAGTCAAGTTAAGGGATATATGTCGAAATACCAAAATATAGGAATCAATATATCCAATATATGTAGTTAGTCTTGCTAGAAACTATGAAAAGCATGCAAACCGAAATATAAAAGTATAGAAATCATAATGAACGCATATTGAGGATGCATCTAGAGTAATAAAAAATTCAAGGAGAGTAGTAAATGATAAATGCAACATTGCTAAAAAGCCTTATTGAAAAAACAGAACTGAAAATTAATGGGAAAAAATATAACACTAAGGAAAGGATTCCAAAACAACATAAAAAAAGATTTAAAAATTAAGGAACCACCTGATCTAGGAAATGAATTGTAAAATCAAGATGAAAAAATTAATGTTGGTTATGAATCATCAGACAGTGGTGAATAAAATGAGAAAACACTTTCAGTAAAAAGGAACAAAGTAGAAGAACTCCAAGGGGAATTTAAGAAACTGAGACCACCAGTTTTTTAAAAAGACACTGAAGAAAAAGAAGAAATGTGGTTGATGATTATGAGAAAATATTTTCAAGTTTATTAGTATTCCAGTAATATGAAGGGTGGTTTGGATAGTTACTAGCTAAATGGTGAAGACACTATTTGGTGGCAATACACTAAAATTGTTAATGGAATTAAGGAAAATAAGCTTACATAGAAATAGTTTAAGGAGCTATTTTAGAAACAATATTTACCTAAGATACTTTGATGACAGAGCCAAGTATTTCAATGATCTAAAGTTGGGAAGTATGGATATAGATGACTTCACCACTAAATTTATAATGTTTAGGTGCATTACCTATCTTTGGGGAGAAAATACAAAGGTGCAGAGGTACCTAAGTTGCTTCCCTTCATTGCACCAAAATCGAATTGAATTCGACAACTGAAAACAATGGATGAAGATATAAAGAAACAAAAACTATGCCATCAAAAATTTGTTGGCATTATGATTGCATGTGTTGTCCTTGATGTCAACCCACTTTTAAAATACCAAGTATATGGTTTTTGGATAAGCTCAAAGGTGACAGAGTGATGGAACAGAATGATAGTATGATGGGACAGAAGTTTAGCAGAAGATGGATAAAGTACATAATTGAAGAATTGTACGTGATTTGATCAAGGAAAAATCATGTATACATGCAGGTAAGAAGAATAAAATTCGTGTATGTGCTTGCGTACTAATTTTATGATACCAGGGGTCATTACCATGGCATTAATCCATAGTATTGAGCAGAGTAACGGTTAATTGATCTCATCAAAAAATATCATTGGTACTTGTGTGGCTTTGTCTCATGGTATTGGCTAAGGCTAAAAATATATAAGGAGGTGAAGATCATAGTGCTAAGGTGTGCATGGTATGTGTATTGAATGAATACTTCACTCTGAAGTATATCTGCATGGAATGGGTTACAGTTTAATGATAGATCTAAAATAATGATGCACCTTATTAATACAATGATGGATCAGGCTCTCTAGACCTAAAATGACTACGTATTTGCATGATCTGTTTGTGAGATGTTTAGATCTGTGGTCTGGCACATGTTTGCTGAACTGAAGGGAATGATATGAGTAATTTTCTTGATCTGAAGTGTTGTGCAGTCCTGAATATTTACAAATCTATATGCAGGTTCGATTCACGGAAGGCGGGTATACACTCGGGTTCAGTTCTGCAGAGGTGCGTATATATTCAATAAATATATACGCAATGTGGTTTCAGGTTAGTGCGTATAGTCACATATCTGTCTTATAGAAGGAGTGTATGCAAGATAGGGTTTTGATGAACGAAGTGTTTGATCAGTTTTACTGTGTTTCTGCTCTCTATCAATGATGTCTTCATATAGATCTGGATTGTTTGAGTATTGATTATGTTGTTATTTGATTTTGATTAAAGATCAGCGATTTTTTGATTGATTGATGATTTCATGAATGATTTGAAACAGTTATGTGTTTCATTTTGATGTATGGTTTTGGGCTTAAATGAATGGAGTTGGATCCAGTGTGAAAATTTATGAAATGTGTTCTGCGATGGTGTTGATGGTTGGAGCCTTCAGTGAGGGGGTCATAGTTGCCTTCGAGTGGTTGATGGTAAACGAGATCAGGGGGTAGTAGCTCCCTTCCAAGAGTGGTTGGTAAATGAGAGAAGGAGATCGTAGCTCCACTCTAGTGGTAGATGGTAAATGATATCAAGGAGTTGGAGCTCCCTTCTAGTAGTATCTAGAGAAAAAAATAAGGTTGCAGCCTTCTACAGGTGAGTGCCTACGTGCTGGTATGAGTCTGTGCCGGTACAAGATTGTAAGTAGTTTTATTTATGATAAATATTGAATACAAAGTCGACATCCGCAGTGGTTTTCTCCCGACTTGGGTTTCCACCTTAAATCCTGGTGTTCATATGTGTTTCTTATGTGTGATGATTTATTCTGTTCTTACTGCACATGTTTACAAATTACTAAATTTCTGATGAATAAATAATGCACTAGGCTAAGTAAAGTTTTATCTGAATAATTTCACTAGGAATATGCAAGTTTCCTTAAAGTAAGTTGTGTGCGTATGCAAGTTGGATTAATTCAAGTCGTGTATCAAATTCTGTAAAGAAAATTAAAATTCTGAGTGATTTTTAAATATTGATTCACATCGCCCCCCCACCCCTCTTAGTATTTTTCCTAACAATTGGTATCAAAACAGGTCCTTCAAAATAATCTTGGTCGCTTGAAGGAGATCTGTCACAATGGGGAGAAATCAAAAGAAGAAGACATCTCAGAAAATGTGTGTAGTAGAAAATGAACAAGATAAAACATATACTGATTTTTGTTCTTGTGATCCACTTTATTGTTCATGAAATGTTGAAGATAGTGAATACAAAAGTGAAAGTAATTTAATGAATCTAGAAGCATAAATTGCTAATCTCAAAAATGAAGTTGACTCAATCAGTGGATTCTATTTAATTAAAGAGAATGTATCTACAAAGATATGATTACTAGATTGAATAATCAGTTACAAGAAAGAAACTCAATTGAGCAGTTGAACAAAGAACAGATAGACCAATGTCAAAGCTACAGGATGAAGTAACCAATCACAGTGAAGGTATTGAAGAAGAAATCATCTCTCTCAAAGAAGATCTAGAAAAATCAAATAAGAAGAATGAAGAACTTCTACAAAATTTTGAGGAAAAAAAAAATGGGCTGAAAGAAGGGATTCTAAAATTGAATGAACGAGTAGAAGGAGGAAGAAGGGTCCAAGAAATTATGAAGAAGAAATTCCAAAGCTTGTAGGTTGAGGTAAACATTTTAGAAGGTAAATTAGAATAAAAGGATAAGCACTTGAGGTTTCAAGATAGTACTAATATTCTGGATAATATGCTTAGTAGTCAAAGGTCTCCTTCTATTCAACTTCGTCTTGGTTTTCATGAAACTATTAAAGGAGAATCTAGTTCACAAGACAATACTAAAGATTCAAAGGATATCAATGCAAAACCTGAAGTGTTTAAAGAGACAGAATGTCAATTGGCAATCATCAATTCTCAAAGGAAATCATTCGCTCCTAACTATAGATGTATCAATTGGTTCTCTCCTTTGATCAATAATGTTGAATGCTTTGTATGTCATAATTATGGACATGTTGCAGCCAATTGCAAAAACACATTGTTTCAGTGGCAGAAAAATATAAACTACAAATAAATACCACCAGATCCCACGTGCTCAGGCTTCTTTAAGGGATATTTTTTTTCATGCAACAATTTTGGTCATAAATTTTTTGATTGCAATAGAAGAAAGATAAGACAAACATATTATGATTCTTCTACTCCCTTTTCTAGTCACATAAGATGTTATTCTCGTAACAATTTTGGGCATGTAGAAAATAATGTAGGAATAGATCAATGTATCATCAAAGACAATATGGAAGAAAAAAATATGATATCGTAAGACCAAAGAAAGTTGGATCCGCCAACATTCATGTTTACAAGAAGAAAGAAGAAGAGATAAGAGTGATCCTGCTCTCTGTGAAATTGAAAATAAGAATGAATGGTATATCTATAGTGGATGTTCTCATCACATGACTCGTGATAAGAGTACGATGGATTCTCTCAAGAAAAATCCAGATGGTAAGGCTATTCTTTCAAATGATGCTTCAACAAAAGTTTTGGGAAAAGGTAGAGCCATAATTAAAAAAATAGAAGGGCAGTTGATACCTTATTATTTCAAGGCCCAAAATAAAACATATTAAGTGTAGGTCAAATGGCATATAAAGTAAATGTAATTATGTTCACTTCAACCAAATGCAAGGTCATGGACGAAGAAACTAGAGAGGTCATCAAGAGAGGATACAGAAACATCGATAAATTATATGTTTTTATAAACCTAACTTCTCGCAGATATGAGGAGGATTCAGACTCTGACTAAAATAAGACAATGACAAGTGTTGCAATGTTATTCTTGAAATAATAATTTTATCAGTAACTGCAATATTTAAAGGATGGTTTAGTAATTCTAGTTGTTTTTTTTTTTTTTTTTCTGACATTGCATATGATGTGACAACAGAAGATAGGTACAAGTTGTACAAGTTCAGGGGCAGATGAAGCTGTGAAATGATAAGTATTTCACTTCCTGTATGTGGCTTTCATGAAATAAATACGCATATATATACGAGTTCTGTTGGAGACAATTGAGTATGTTTTTCTCTGATAAGAAAAACAGTGAGATAGACTCAATAATAGTTTCTAATATGTTGCTAACAGTTGTAATTGTCTTGGTCAGATGTTGATGGTTATAGTATATTGATATGATATTAAGTTATGATGATCTGATTGATGAATATGCTTTGATGAATGAGTTGCTATGGTGATCATGTAGCACAAATTCAGGTTGAGCATTAGCCTTGCTGAAAATAATGCATTGTTGGCATTATGTTGGTTGTTGAATTATGATCTCTCTCTTGAGGTCCTTTAGTCTTGGTTATAAAATTCATATATGTAATATTATGTAAGGGTAATGTTGAGACCTATGCTGTAAATATTGTCATATTCAGACATGTATGGACTCTTTCAAATAAGTAAAACCCATTGTAAAAATGTAAACCAACTTGGTTGGGTAGTTGAGTCAAATATGTAACCCCACTTGGTTGTGTGATTGATGTAAGTATGAGTCCTTGGTGATAGGAGAGGTCATACTCAGTTGAGTTATAGAATCATGTACTCCATTGAAAATTTGAAGACTCGGAATGTGCTTAGGGGGAGCATGGTCATTATAATGTAGATCAGATCTACATAGCTCTTCTTTCTACAAGGAAAGATAAACCTAGTTTCGGCATTGGTCCGCCCTTTGCCCTTGATGTCAAAGGGGGAGAGTAACTTTGTGTTTGAATAATTCTTATGTTCATGTATATATCAGGTATCTACATGTTGTAGTGATAAAACACCAACATGGTTTCCATCAAGTCCAAAGGGGAGGATTGTTGGCATTATGGTTGCATGTGTTGTCCTTGATGGAAACCCACTTGTAAAAGACCAAGTATATGGTTTCTGGATAATATTAGAGGTGACAAAGTGATGGAATAGAATGACGGTATGATGGGATAGAGGTTTAGCAGAAGATAGATAAAGTAAATAATTGAATAACTATACGCTAGTTGATCTAGGCAAAGTTGTGTATACACGTAGGTAAGAAGAAGGAAAATTGTGTATGTGCTTGTGCACTAAGTTTATGATACGAGGTGTCCTTACCATGGTATTAATCCATAGTATTAAGTGTAGTAACGGTTACTTGAACCCGTCCAAAAATACCATTGGAACTTGTGTGGTTTTGGCTCATGGTATTGGCTAAGGCTCAAACTATATAAGGAGGTGAAGATCATAGTGCTAAGGTGTGCATGGTATGTGTATTGAAGGAATACTTCACTATGAAGTATATCTTCATGGAATGGGTTATAGTTTATTGATAAATTTGAAATAATGATGCACCTATGAATACAATGATGGATCAGGATCTCTAGACCTAAAATGAATGTGTATTTTCATGCTCTATTTGTGAGATGTTTAGATCTGTGGTCTGGCACATGTTTGCTGAAGTGAAGGGTATGATCTGAGTAAGTTTATTGATCTGAATGTTGTGTAGTCTTGAATATTTACAGATCTATACGCAGGTTCGATTCATGAAAGGCACGTATACACGCGGTTTTATTTCTGCAGAGGAGCGTATATATTTAGTAAATCTATACGCAATGTGGTTTCAAGAGAAGCGTGTACAGTCACAAATCTGTCTTATAGAAGGAGCATATGAAAGCTAGGGTTTTGCTGAAGAATGTTGAAGGAAATGTTTGATCATTTTTATTCTGTTTTTGTTGTCTGTCAATGATTTCTTCATATAGATCTGGGTTGTTTTAGTATTGATTATGCCTCTAGTTAACAGTGATTAAATATCAGCGATTGGTTGGTTGATTGATGATTAAGTAAATGATTTGATATAGTTATGTGTTTCAATTTGATGTATTTTTTAGGCTTAAATGAGTGGAGTTGGATCCAATGTGAAAATTTATGAAACATGGTTTATGGTGGTGTTTATGGCTGAAGCCTTCAGTGAGGGGGTCATATCTCCCTTCTAGTGGTTGCTGGTAAACGATATCAGGGGGTATTAGCTCCCTTCCAGGAGTGGTTGGTAAACGGGAGTAGGGGGTTGTAGCTCCCTTCCAGTTGTAGCTGGTAAATGAGATTAGGGGGTTGGAGCTCCCTTCCAGTAGTAGCTGGAGAACAAGAGAAGATTGTAGCCTTCTGCATGTGGTTTCCTATGTGCTAGTATGAGTTTTTTCCAGTGAGCGATTGTAAGCAGTTTTCTTTATAATAAATATTGAAGACAAAGATGACAATAGTGGTGGTTTTCTCCTGACTTGGGTTTCCACCTTAAATCCTAGTGTTCATATGTGCTGCTTATGTGTGATGATTTATTTTGTTCTTACTGCACATTTTTACTACTTATTAAATGTCTGATGAATAAATGATGCACTGGGCTAAGTAAATTTTTATCCGAATAATAAGTTCATTGGGCATATGCAAGTTTCCTTAAAGTAAGCTACGTGCATACAGAAGTTGGATTAATTGAATTCGTGTATCGAATTCAGTAAATAAAAGTAAAATTTTGAGCAAGTTTTAAATACTAATTCACCCCCCCCCCAGTATTTTTCCTAACAAAATGTATTCAAAAGACATAACAATACAAATTGTGGTCTGCTAAGAAAAAGGAGAGATCAGATTTTAGAGGGAAAGGTTTCAAATCCCCACCCTTTCACACCAAGGCCAAAAAATTTCAAGGGAAAAATTACAGTAGAAATTCCCATACCCCATTTAAAATTTTCCAAAATCCCTCGCATTCAAAAAAAATTAAGAAGTGGAAAATAAAATTTTACTAGGGAACCCCTAAAATGTTGGGAATGTGGAGAACCCCATTTGGCCCAAAATTGTCCACAAAGAAAAGGAAATGGTATATTAGCCATACACCATATCCAAGAAGCATCCACATTCAATTATGTAGCTAGAGACACTCCAAAGATCAATGAAACCTTAGCGGCGACCACTAGGTAGAACATCAACCCTCAATGGTTGAATTAAGTGGTAAGATACATACTAAACCTGTTACATTCCTTATGGAACCAAGTTCTAATCATATTTATATGTCACCTAAGGTAGTATAAAGTTGTAAATTAAGAAAAACAAAACATAGACAAGCCTAGCTCATGCAGTTGGCTATCAAAAACAAAAAAAAGGAAGGTTGTAGAATTGATCCCAAATTGTGCCTTAAAAATGGATGGATTAAAAATTGCTGTAAATTTGAATGTACTACCATTGGGATCATACGATGTGTTGATTGGCATGGACTAGTTGGAGAGACATGGGGTGATTATAAAATAGTTGAATAATACCTTTGACTGTGTAGATGACGTGGGGAATGCACGAACAATCAAGGAAATACCTAGACCCATAATTTTATGAAATATTTTTGATGTACAAATGAAGTGTGCTAAGAAGGGATATAAAATTTATGTTGCTTAGTTTATTGATACAACAACACAAAATGGAAAGCTCAGTCTTAAATACCTTTTCATCCTTAAGGATTTTAGAGATGTGTTTCTAGAAGAAATTCAGGGACTACCACCTAAAAGATATATTTATTTCACCATAGATCTAATACTAAGGTCAACACATGTTGCCAAGGGCCCCTACAGAATGAGTATACAAAAACTTAAAAAACTAGAATTACAACTACAAAAATTATTGGAAAAGAAGTACATAAGACCTAGTGTATCACTGTGGGAAGCATAGGTCTTATTTGTAAGGAATAAGGACATAACACTAAGGTTGTGAATTGACTACAAACAGTTAATAAACAAGATTTATATCAAAAATATATACCCACTACCAAGGATTGATGAGTTATTTAACCAGGTCCGTAGTGCAAAGCCCTTTTATAAAATAGACTTAAGATTAGGCTGCCACCAAATCAGGATTAAAGAGGGGATAATATAGTATACCTAGGGGGGATAATATAGGGTAGAGAGGGAGGTACCCAAGGGAATAATATGATGTAATAATGTAAGAATGATAAATAAATGGCCATATTTAATAAATAAATTGGTTAACCCACATTATGCAAGGGACCAAATGTATCTACCACTTGTAATAGATCAGACAAGAAAATGCATAAAAATGGAAAATATGCCCAAGAAATAACACCACAGAAGATAAAACTGCAGATCTTCATTAATATCAAAACCCTTAAGGTAGGGAAACACCATACATTCACTCCGTAAGGAAGGAGATCACTCCACAAGCCATATGCTTGCCAATACAATAATCCTTGACCTCTCTCAATGGAGAATCTCTAGCCTATACATAGGTTTCATACATGTAATACCATGGGTAGTTACCATAGGTCTCTCAATACCATACATCCAATACAATGGGCTTATCCCTTTAGTCCCTAGTTACATGTGGTCCCTTGCATAATGTGGGTTAACCACTTTGTTTATTAACTATGCCATATATTTATCCTTATTATATTATTACATCATATTATTCCCTTGGGTACCTCCCTCTCTACCCTATATTATCCCCCCTAGGTATACTACATTACACCTCCCTTAAACATGTTTCATCCCTGAAACATGAGAAGAACACAAATAATAAGATCTAATCAAAAGAGTATTCCACTGCTACCATTCGCGTGCATCTAGCCATCCAGAGAAAGGTGAATCCCCGATCTATTCGATGCCTTGCTCGCTTGAGATGGAAGCGGGTTCTGGTGGTTCTTTTGTGTTGATGTGTTGTGGGTGGATCATTGCACCTCTCTATGTGTCATCAGGGGTTGTTTTCCTTGTTGATAATTTGTTGCCACCTTGCTGGTTGTTGTCTTCCTGGGTGATGTGGGTGGTGATATGTTGAAGCTTTAACTGATGGAATATTTTTCATTAATTCCTCCATTATTGGTGATGGAGTGGTGTCTGGTTGTTTTGTTGGTACTTACATTGATGTCTGTGTTTGGTTGTCTACCATCAAAGGCTCATCATCTAATGTGTCTGTGTCGTTATAGTTTTGTGCTTCTTCCTCCCTAATCTCTGCATGGTTCCTAATGAAAATATCGTGCAATGTAATTTTCTTCTCTTTATATCATAGTTTCATGAATTTCTTTTGCACATTAAAATTGACAGTACCAACGGATTCCATCTAAGGGTGTCCCAAAACAACATCCACAACAGCCATATATAAAGCATAAAAATCAGAATGCAACACATACTTATCCATAGAAATCTTCAAATCTTTATAAATTTGAACATCTTCATTATCAACCTATGTGTTTTATGACAATATGTTTTGCTAGAACTTGCAATTTTTTAGCCAAATTAACATTGATACAATTATACTTGCAACTAGGAATGATAGACACAATGATGTTCTCTTTCTGAATACTTCCATGAAATTGTAATATGGAAATATTAGTAGAAAATAATTCTTTATGGCTCTTAGTTTCCTTCTTTCTGGCTTGAGACCACTTGTCCAAAATGAATTTTTCAAGTTTTTTCTCAGGAATTTTCCTCACTGAGTTGTCAAGTGAAGTCCACCATTTATTTGCCTCATCTTTCATATGAAGCCCTATGTAGAATATCCAAAAATTCCGGTATTGAGCCTTTTGATATTGTAAAAAATATTCAATAGTAGGGCCATCATCTTTTCTTGTAAACTTCATCTTGCGAGAACCCCTAAAACAAAGTAAGGGTTTTGAAGAAAATCACTTACTTTGGAAAAAATTTAAGATGGGCATTTCTTGCTTAATATAACTTAGAATCCTTAATATAACCAGTTTTTAGAAATCGAATAGTCATTCTGCATCTATCCATGTGATTGAAATCCCAATCTAGGTACTCTAAAAACTCATATCTATGTTGCAACTGTCCTGTCGTCACAAAATTTCTGAAAAAATGGTTGATTTTAAATCAATGATAACTCCCTCATCCGGACTTCGATTTGACCAATTTTTTTCTAAATTGCCTGATTTTCAAGGGGAGCTCATATCTATAATTTTTTGTCTAAAATTCTATACCAAAATCTACAAAAAATGTCAGAAGAGTTGTCGTATACAAATTTTTGTCAGAAACATTTCTACAACACAGTTGAATTTAAATCAGCGATATCGCCCTCTTCCACACTCTGATTCGACTGATTTTATTTTTTTTAATTGGGAATTTTTGCACAATAAATCCAAATATGCTATTTATTTATGAAAATTTTGCGCCAAAATTTTCAGATCTGCTCTGCAAACTCGTCGCCTAAAAATTTGCTACAAAAAATGAAAAAACAAATCTCCCAAACTTTGCCCAAGAAAGTGCTCAGGTACCACTTGTAATAGATCTGACAAGAAAATGTATAAAAATGGAAAATATGCCCAGGAAATAACACCATAGAATATAAAACTTTAGATATTCATTAATATCAAAATCCTTCAGGTAGGGAAACACCATACATTCATTCCTTAAGGAAGGAGATCACTACACAATCCATATGCTTGCCAATACAATAATCCTTAACCTCTCTCAATGGAGAGTCTCTAGCCTCTATATAGGTTTCATAAATGTAATACCATGGGTAGTTACCATGGGTCTCTCAATACCATACATCCAATATAATGGGCTTATCCCTTTATTCCCTAGCTACATGTGGTCCCTTGCATAATCTGGGTTAACCACTTTATTTATTAACTATGGCCATTTATTTATCATTCTTACATTATTACATCATATTATTCCCTTGGGTACATCCCTCTCTACCCTATATTATCCCCCCTAGGTATACATCGTGGGGAGCATCAGTCTTATTTGTAAGGAATAATGACATAACACTAAGGTTGTGCATTGACTACAAACAGTTAATAAACTAGATGTATATCAAAAATAGATACCCACTACCAAGGATTGACGAGTTACTTGACCAGGTCCGGGGTGAAAAGACCTTTTCTAAAATAGACTTGAGATTAGGCTACCACCAAATCAGGATTAAAGAACAAGTTTTCATAAAACTGAATTTTGAACTTGTTATGGACACTACATGTTCATATTCAACCCATTTGGGTTGATGAATGCACCAACCACCTTCATGTGCTTGATATATAGCATTTTCAACAAATATCTAGATAAGTTTATCCTGATTTTTAAACATTACATCCCGGTCTACTCAAAGGCTGAAAAGGAACACAAGGAGAACTTAATTTTACTATTTTAGACCTTGAGATAGCATCAATTATATGCAAAATTCAACAAGTTTGAATTTTATAAGGAGAAAAATACAGTATCTGGAACATTTATTTCATAATATGAGATAGTAGTAGACCCTGAGAAGGTGAAAGCCATCCCTGACTTCCCAGTGCCTAAGTATGTAGTGGACATTAGGTCCTTCATGGGGATAACCGAATACTACAGGAGATTTATAGAAGGATTCTTGAAAATTGCATCTCCTATAACTCCATTACAGAAAAAGGGTTGCAAGTTTAACTGGACCCCTAAATGCTAGGAAGTTTTTGACACACATAAATGTTTGATTATCACTTCCCCCATATTAAGAATTGTAGATCAATATAAATATTTCACCATGTGCATTGATGCATGTAAGGATGGATTACGGGGTGTTTTGTCAAAATAAGGACACTTTATTTGTTACAAGTCTCGGAAATTGAAGGAACATGAAAAACTTACACCACCCATGATATAGAGTTGGAAAAAATTATAAACGCCCACAAAATGTGGTGACACTATCATATTTGGAGATGATTTGTGCTATGACTAAGAATGTCATCCTAAAGTACTTTTTCAACCAACCTAAAGGCGAGCTAGATGGCTAGCTTTTATCAGTGAGTATGATTTCAAAATCAAAAACATAAAATGAAAGGAAAATAAGGTTACAAACACTCTTAGCTAAATAATAAGCCTACTACATGCTACATTCATGAGTCAGTATGAAATAGTTCTGCAGGCAAAAATTAAAACAACATACAAAAAAATGAAAAAAGCAAAAAAATTAAGGAAGAATATGTAAAAAGTGAATCGGAAATGTTAAATATAGGTTGGGAATGTAATCAAGAAGGGTTGATCAAATAAAATAAAACATAATTTTTGTACCATATTTTGCATATTTAAAGAAAGTTTTATTGGATGAGTTTCATAAAATTCCATATTTCAGACACCCAGGCTACCAAAATGCTTATAGTGGTAAAAAGTTAATATTACTGGAAAAGCAATTAGATAATATAATATATAAAAATATTCATGTAGTTCTAGTTAGTTAAAGCTGAGCACTGTCATCTGACATGGCTATTGCAAACCCTACCCATACCTGAATGGAAATGGGAAACCATCACAATGGATTTCATTATTGTACTCCCTAAAATGAGAAAACATCATGACTCAATTATAGTTGTGGGCAATAAACTAACTAAACAACATTTCAACATCGTAAAATCCACCTATATTGTTGTTGATATAGAAAGAAAAAAATATGAAGAAGATATTCATATTACACGGAATCCCAAGGACTATGGTGTCAGATAGAAACGTGAAATTTATAGGGAATTTCTGGACAACTTTGTTTGAGGGGCTAGGAAATCAATTCAATTTCAGCATTTCTTATCATCTACAAGCATTCATACAAATAGAAAGGAGAAAATCAAATTATAGAAGATATTCTTAGGATGTACGTTATGGACATACCTAAGAAATAAGAATAATATCTACATCTGGATGAAATTTCATACAATAATGGGTATCATTCATCCTTAAAAATGAACCCTTTGAAGTCTTATATGGCATAAATTCAGAACATAGGTAACTTGGGACAATCTAGTGGATTAGATGACGTTGGGCCCAAACATGCTCAAGGAATCGGAACATGTTGTACAAAAGACAAGGAAAATTTTAAAGGCCACACAAGGCAGACAGAAGAGTTATGAAAATATAAAAAGGACACCATTTCAAAGTAGGAAACCATGTATACCTAAGAGTTAGGCCAAAAAGAATTAAACATGGGCTTGGAAGTTGTGCCAAGGTACTGGCAAGATATTGTGGTCCATTTGAGTTATTGGCTCGAGTAGGCCCAGTAGCCTACTAGATGGCACTACCAATAAACATCAGAGTACACAAGGTTTTTCATGTTTCTCTTTTACAAAAAAATGTGCATGATATGTCTCATGTTTTTTATTGGAATTTTTCACATCTAGAGACAAAGGGAGATTTTATAACAAAGCCCCTGCACATTCTTGATCATAGGACTACCAAGCTCCAGAATCAAGTCATCATGCAAGATAAAGTTTTGTGGAATCACTACAGTCATAAAGAGGCTACCTAGGAGATGGAGGATGCACTTAGGAAAGATTATACATATATGTTCTGGGATCAAGAGTTTGAAATAAACACTAAGTATGGTGTTTAATATTAGAGGAGGGGAATTTTAATGCCCCAAAAAAATTATTTTGGGAAATACTATGAACTATTATTTTAAGTTAAGGCATCTAAATGGATACTAGTCATTGCAATAAATATTGCTGACAATTTGATTTTAGTAATAATAAATAAACATATACATGTTTATTAGTGATGTTAATGAGTATGGATTGTGATTTTATAGAAGAGGAATCCACTTGACTAATGGAAAACTATGAAAGATAAACGACAAGTCCAATAACTTTGATTCTCTAAAGAGAAATTCAGATGTGGGATAAACAAGAGATTGTAAGGGGCCACGTAGTGTAGAAGGGATACGCCCGATGGTGGAACAAGTACTAGGAAAAAAATAATTTTTAATGGGAGGTTTTCTACATGTTATGAGGCTATGAAGGGTCAATCTTGAGTGTAGAAGCACCTGGGGAGAGGAAGGAGTCTCAAGTCGCGGGAGCACAGGTGCTTGTGTTATGCTAGGGTTGAATCTGTGAATTCCTTCATTTACAATTCGAAAGTGAATCTACACACCCAATAATAGGCATGAGGAACTTGTCTCTATAAAATCACAAACCAGGCTTGGGCCTGTCTCGACAAAGATATTTGGCTTATCAATTGACTATGGATGGGTAGGATGTCCATCATCAATCTATATCACCCCAAACTAGTTATAGATTCATCCAAGCATTAATGCATGTGTTGTAAGTGGTGCCATTAATTAACACAAATAGTTACCATCGATTTTATGTTTTTTTTTTATTTGAATAACCTACTAAGAATTTTATTTTCATTTCAATATTTAAATAGAATGTAAATATTTATGCTTTTCTGTCAAACGTTTTTATTCATTTTGGAACCTATTTTATATAGGAATAATTCTATATCAGTCACAACTTATCCAGAATTAAAAATAGAAATTAAAAAGGTGTTTAACTTATCCATAATTAAATAGGAATTAAAAAGGTGTTTACTTATATATAAGTAAATCATTTTCTTCTGGCCTAATGGTGTATTTCCCTGATGTGTGAAAGGTGACACATTTCATGATAATTTATGTTCTATACCCTTCCCATCGAACGATTTAGATTCGTATTATTATAAGGAAATATAGATGATATATAATATATATATCACCTATATTTCCTTAGAATAATAGCCAACTAAATCGTTCGACGGGAAGGGTAATAAAGAACGTAAATTATGGTGAAAATGGATCACCTTGCACACATCGGGGAAATACACCATTAGGTCAGAAGAAAAGGATTTACTTGAATGTTGGTAAATTATAATCATCCCTATTCTCCCATATAGGTCAGACCCAAAACCCATTGCCTCCGCTATAGAAGGAAGAATGACTAAACAGTCTCCTAGACACGCCAAAGATTGTAAGACATTAAATTAAAATACAGAGACTAATGATAAACTTATGGGAAGGGAATAAATACCAAATATTAACATCGGATGATTTTTCATTATAGGAAGTGGACTCTCAAATTTCAAAGAATAGTTATAACCAGGATAGAGCTAAACACAAGCATAAAAAAAAAAGGTGTTGCTCGCAAGATCCAAACTAGACCAACACAAAAACTCTAGTAATCAAAAGTGAGTGTCGTAGTATACCCATTAAGGGAAAATTACAACCCTGAGAATGAGGTATTCCTTTTCGAACACTAAATAACGAGACAACAAGGACAATTCGGCTATGTAACAGCCCCTAGTTGATTTTCCATGTAAATAAAATAAGACTAAGGTCATGGGACACGTATTCTAAGATGAATGGTGGGAAAAAATTACAGTAGGCATCAATTTCGATTTATTTATTCCTATGGAAATTGTAAAATGCATTAGAAGATGAAAAGAGGAAATAATTGGCATTTATTTGTTAAATAAAGGAAAATAGGAGAAAAGGAAGGTGAAGAGACATAGATTTGCATGCAAGGTAAATTAGAGGAAAAATTAAGAAAAAGGAGATATCAATAATAAAAAGGCACCTCAGAATAAGTTAACATATTTTTCCTCATTCTTTGATCAGGATATGCAACAAAGAAGGAACAAGCACTTGGACAAGTAAGAAACTAAAACAAGGGTGAGCAAGAGGAATCTTGAACAGAGGAAAATAAGGACAGAAATTAGTTGTGGATTGTAGATAACAGTGTGCATGTGAGATTTCTGGATGCATGGCATATGCATGTGATTCCTTGGTCATGTTTTGTCATTGGCATGGATATTTTCTTTGATTTACAGTGGTTTTATCCTTGCCTTTCCTTTTCCTAGATAGCCATTGTGTTTTGGATTTTTCCACTTGTTTTTCTGATTGGTGCTCAAGTTCTTGGTGGCTATGGACTGCAAAAAATGCTTTGGAATCCTTGAAACAACTTGGGTGGAGTTACTATTTCTTGGAGTCATAGGTTGGGAAAAATGCTCTAGATCCCTTAGTAGGTTGAGTTGCTAGTCCCTTGAGCGACGCTTGGAACAAACACTATGGAGCCCTCAAAGGATGTGGATTGAGTTACTAGTTCTTGGAGCTCTGGAAATCTTGGGTAGAGACCGATATGGTTGGTGTTAGTGATTTATGGGCCATAGAGGTGGAATCACTATGGTTGAAGGTTGAGGTGGTTTGGCCTCTGGAATCCCTAGATAGTTTTGTTTTGGTTTAATCCATGATATCCCACATTCATGCTTGGAATATGGTGCAGGGGTGATTGGTTGAAAGATATATTTGGTTCAGACCAAGCTATGGTTGGGTGGTATGTGGAAGTCCCTAGCTTGATTTAAATTTTCACATGTGAATAAGAGTTATTTTTCTACTGTGATTTATGAATACTTGTAATGGTTATGATGATGATATTATGGTTGAATTTTTATGATTTATATGTTGGTTATTTGTTGTTTATATGATGTAATATATCTATGGCTCTTAACATGGTTTGATAAGTATTTATTGGTTGATGAATGCATGGAATACAAAATTTTATTGTAGCTATCCTGAGAAAACATTAGACCTTCTCAGTGGTTCTCAGATGAATACTCTCAGTTTATGATCAAATATTCTTAGATCTCAGAGCCGCAAGCACATAACTAGAGCTTCTTGTGCTTAACCACATGGAGGAAATCTTGTGAGTGTGGTTATAGCTTGATAGCCACATGTAAGCAGTGTCAATGGTGTGGTTGTGGGTCTAGGTCAGTGTAGAAAAATTCAAGCTCAGGGATTGGACACATGGGTTGGTTTTTTAGCTCATGGGTGGTTTGTAAGGCTTGAGGAAGGTCAGAAAGTTTTCAATTTGTAGGCCCTACTTCCTTAACTGGAACTTGGAGGTTGGGTCATTTCATAGTGACACTCATCTCATGTTTACCTTGGCAAGCCTGTGAAATTGGGTAAATGTGGGGCGAGGAATTACAAGGTGGTATCAAAGAAAGGTTGTAGCATTCAACCTCGGGGTAAAAATCATATCGTTATACAGGTTTGTATGTTTGGCATGCAGGTATGATATTTAATGGTAGTTATATGCATGCCTACCATTTTATTGCTATTATTGTTGCATGCATGAAAGATACTAGTTACTTAGTGAGATCATATGCTTGTGCATCAGTTAGTCATGCATGATAGTAACTTTTTTTTATATGCATTGTGGTAATATGCATGACGATTATTGTCATTTTGTTTAAGTTCTTGATATTATAATGTATCATGCTAACCTAGATTGGCTTGTGCAGATGGCTATGGTTATGATATTCAGATATCAGTCGATATACTTTCAATGTTGTGTCATACTAATTTGGACTGAGCTGTGTAAATGTGATTGTTATGCATGCATGTTAGTTATTTATGAGTTTTCCATGTAAGCATCTTAGCAAGTTATTGTTTCGGATATCATGACCTTATTTATGTATGAGTTGATGTGCTTGTGAATTTATATCGTGCTAATCTGCATTGATTGTGCATACGAGATAGCCTCCCCTAAAATACACTAAGGTATGATTTTGTCTATATTTGGTTTATATAACATGTTATGTTGTAGGAAATACTTTTTAGAGCTCAAGAAAAGCAAGAAAAATTTAATGTAGTCATCCTTTAGAGTCTTTCATATTTGTAGAGGTGGGGACGATTAAGGATCAACCATGGACAGGAAGAAAATACTAATGGGGCATATAGTAGCAGGTCTCGATTATGATATAGGTTAGACATAGATGATACGGTCAAAGGTGGCATATCTTTGGATACACCTGATAGAAGAGGTAGTGCTATGACTTCCATTCTAGTTCTGGTTCAGAGAGGGATCATTGTCGTCATTACCACCAACATCCTTATAAGAGGAGTGAGAATTAGTACTTGTCAGGAGATTTCAAGAAATCCAAGCCTCCTACATTTGATGGGGATGTGAAGCATGTCAGAGGCATCAGAGATGAGAAGCTTACTTGAGTGGAGCTTGAGAGACTATTCAGAAATAAGTATTTGTCTGAGGGGTTTTGTGTATAAATTCCTTATAGATTCAAGATGTGAATTGTAATTTACTAAAGCGATAGACTTGAATATACTCTACCAACTGCGGAAACAATTAAATGATTGTGAAATCACGAAGCATAAAGGAGAAAGAATTAAATAAGCACATTACACAATTATTTCCTGGGGAAAGTCACAGCTAAAAACCTCTACTATCTATATATTACATTAGTCAGAAAATATGAGAAGATTATAATGTTTTTTCTCAATCCCGAGCAACCTCTACACTATCTCTATCTGTCTCACTATTTCTTAGACAATATTAGGCCAATACTTAACCAATTTTCTACTTTCCCAAGTCCTTATTTCCTTGTGTTGTTTCCTTTGGAATGATGCCCCTATTAATTAGGGAAATTCCTAAATTGAATTGTGCAATCCATCATAGGCCTTCCTCTGACTACATGCACCACATGTACAATTTTGATGATTATACAATTGATATTGCATTGCCCTTGACCTCCATTCTCAACTTGGTAACTTGTATATCTTGCATGCATGAGTTATTTATGGCTTATATATTAGTTAACTGGTTGGACACTGAGGATGCACCCAACTCTTATACCTCCTACTAGTTCCTTCAACAGTTGGAACTAGTTTAACTGGCCTTAGCTCAGTTAAAATGAATTAATTAATTACAACTCAAAACAAACTCAACCACGGCTCCTAAAAACTAGGAGACACTCTACATGACTCAAGTTAGACATTCAACTTGAATTAACTGAACCAACTAGGTCAAACTAACTTAGGTAACTCATACAAGTTATCATGTGATGTGGAATTACAATTTTCTCCTAATTTAATTCAAGGGAAAATTAAATCGGGATTTTTCTTGTTGCATTTTCAACCTTTTGTGATAGATGGGCCAAGGAGTTCTATGATGTCAGGATGCATGTAAAAGGGAAAGTGTGGCTCCATATAATAATTTCAATGTAGATAAGAGAGGACATGTATGAAATTAAGTGAAGTATTAGAATAAATTAAATGCTAGAAAAACATTGTGGTATTGAACCTGTGGTGGAGATCATCGCATGAAGGATTTCCCTTTTTACCATAGTGGTGCAACATGATCAGGGCAAGCCTCAAATTTATAGTGCACAAGAGGTGAGGAAAATTAGGGATGTAGGTTAGAGCATTCCTTGGATCGATGCAGCAGTAGATAACAAGTAGACCGGTCACTAGGTGTAATGCACACCTCCCCTCACATCTACCCACTTTCACCGGCTTACCCTAGGTAAACATGAGATAAGGGGCAGTTATGACCAGACTCAATCTCCTAGGTGACCTTAAGGAAATGGAGTCAACAAAAAAACCTTAATGACTTCCCTCGGGTGCCACAAGACCTTCTAGGAGTAACCCAACCCCTCCAGGTGTCCATCCCCTAAGCCAACCTAGCTTTTCCATGATTTTTACCCCTATTCGCTCCCTTGCCAAGGAATCAGTGCGTCTGGAACCTCCCAGTCGCATGCATAAGCCTGCATTAGTGCGAATGTGGACTTTTTCACTCAGTTTTGTGTCAGTGAATGTGGATTTTAAGGCTAGATTCTAGGGTTGGGGCTAGACAAGTCTTCCCACAAATCCCTGTAACTTTAAGAAATCATAAATTACAAAAGGAGAATGCTTGTAAACCAAAAATTGACGTCGGGACTGGGCCTAGCCATCCCCAACTGGGACTGACATTTTGTCAAACACTTGGAAACAATGCAATCTACAAATCAAGAATACAAGACTGAGCATAAGGGACTGGAAATTCATGTGAAACTTATCAAAAAGGACCATCACCCTCTCCCATTATTTATCTTAACATTAAATAGTTCTTACATCCATTATTCTTTCAGTTACAAGTAAAAACATGAAATGAACCATGACTATAACCAGTCATATAAACATGCTTATAACCAGCATATAACCACATAAATAACCATAAGATAACAACCATTAAAGCCACATAAATTCAAGTACAAAATCAAAATAACTTAGATTTAATTAAACATAGGCAAGAGCCAACCAAGTTCAGGACTTCCACGTACCACTCGACCATAGTGTTACACAGAATTTTTTCACCGTCCCTGTAATCCCCATCTTGAACATTGGAGGACAATTTTAGTGACCCCTGTGTATTGTCATACATTGCCATAAAAGTCATTGCATCCTTTAGCATGTCAAGATCATAATCTATGTTCATCATTCCTCAAGAAAGCCTTCAAATTCATATGATTTTGGGTCGGTGCTGGAATGAAGTTATGGCCTCGCACCCATGGAGAAATTAACAAAGGGCCCCGCGCCCTTTTGTGCTCTGTCTCAGAAGGGCACCCGTGTCAAGCTACTTTTGGAAATTTTTTAAAAATAGAAATGAAGCTTCCATGCTTAATATCTTCATGAGGGGAGTCATCATGGTTTGTTCGACTGAATCAAGTCTAGTTCCTCCCTTTGGCTTGTTAGTTCCTACAATTGTGAAACTCCCCAAAGGGATAGACCTCTCCTCCACCTTATGTGGGATCCCAAACCACCTCCTCCTCTCCTATATATTCTTCCTTCTCACATTGAT